>UESW01004070.1:174315-343152 GCA_900491605.1 Calamus simplicifolius | reverse complement strand
ATCGCCACGGTCCGAGATCGATCATGGCAGATCGGGATCACGGCTTGGATCGATCGCAACCGTCGGATCGTTGCCGATCTTGGACGGATTACAACGGTCCGAGATAGGTCGTGGCCGATCGGGATCACGGCTTGAATCGATCGCAACCGTCGGATCGTCGCTGATCGGACCGATCGCCACGGTCCGAGATCGGTCGTGGCCGTTCGGGATAATGGCTTCGATCGATCGCAACCGTTGGATCGTCGCCGATCTCGGATGGATTGCAACGGTCCGAGATAGGTCGTGGCCGATCAAGATCACGGCTTGGATCGATCGCAACCGTCGGATCGTCGCCGATCTCGGACGGATTGCAACGGTCCGAGATAGGTCGTGGCCGATCGGGATCATGGCTTGGATCGATTGCAACCGTCGGATCGTCGCCGATTGGACCGATCGCCACGGTCCGAGATCGGTCGTGGCCGATCGGGATCACGGCTTGGATCGATCGCAACCGTCGGATTGTCGCCTATCGGATCGATCGCGACGGTCCGAGATCGTTATCGCCGACCGGGATCGATCAGGTCTTCGATCGATGGCAACCGTCGGATCAACGCCATCGGTGCGATCGCCACGGTCCGAGATCGGTCGTGAACGATCGGGATCAGGGCTTGGATCGATCGCAACCGTCGGATCATCGCCGATCGGACCGATCCACGGTCCGAGATCAGTCATGGCCGATCGGGATCAGGGCTTGGATCGATCACAACCGTCGGATCATCGCCGATCGGACCGATTTCCATGGTCCGAGATCGGTCGTGGTCGATCGGGATCATGGCTTTCGATCGATCGCAAACCGTCGGATCGGGCGCGACTGGGATCGATCATGGCTTGGATCAATCGCAACCATCGGATCACTTATAATTACTCAAAAAAAAAGTTATGAAAAGTTTAAAAAAATATTAAAAATTTATTGCGACACCGTAGCGATGCATTTTAGAAGAAAAATTAAACAAATATTGCGACGCAATGTATGCGTCGCAATTATTTTTAGTAAATATAATTTTTATCAGTATTAATAAAAAAAAAAATATAATATTACGACGCATAATTTGCGACGCAATGGTTTTTAAATAAATATATCTAATTAAAAATATTAAAAAATTATTGCGACGCAATAAGGCGTCGCAATTATTTCATAAATTATAAATATTATCATTAATAAATATTTAAAAAAATTTGCGATGCCATAGCGACACATTTTAGGAAAAAAATAGACAAATATTGCGACGTAATGTACGTCGCAATTATTTTTAGTAAATATAACTTTTTTCAGTATTAATAAATAAAAAATATAATATTGCGACGCATAAGTTGCATCGCAATTTTTTTAAAAAAATCTATAATTAAAAAGTTTATAAATATATTGCGACGCAATTTTTTATCGCAATTATTAACATTAATTATAAATATTATCTTTATAAATATTAAAAAATTATTGCGATGCCATAGCGACGCATTTTAGAAAAAATAAATAAATATTGCGATGAAATATATGCGTCGCAATTATTTTAAGTTTATTTTTTTCAGTATTAGTAAAAGAAAAAAATATTGCGATGCATATTTGCATCGCAATGTTTTTAAAATACATATATCTAATTAAAAATATTAAAAAATTATTGCGACAATTTTGCATCGCAATTATTATCATAAATTATAAATATTATCATTTATAAATATTTAAAAATTATTGCGATGCACTGCTTGCATCACATTATTGTAATAAGTTATTATTTTAATCAATTAAAATATTAAAAAAAATATTACGACGCCTTAGCGACGCAATTCCTAGAAAATAAAAATAAATTCCCGTCGGACATTGGCACCAAGTTAGCGACGCATTAGCGACGCAATTATTTGAGTCGCTATTTTTTCATAAAATTATAATAAAACCAGATTAACGATGGATTAGCGACGCATTAATGCGTCGATAATACATAATAAATTTAAAAAAAATATTGCGACCATATAGCGACGCAAATTATTGCATCGCTAATAACTTATATAAAAGCCAGCCTTCTCTTCTTCTTCTTCCCCGTCTTGACCTAGCCGCCGCGTGCTCTAAAAATTTCCGGCTCCCACCTCGCTGCTCCGGTGCCTCCCCTCTGGTGCTCCGGCTCCCCGGCGTTCTCCTTCGACTCCGCCGTCTTCTCTCGACCAAGGTAAGCCCCCACACTCTCTAAAATTTTTTTTAAATAATTTCCCTCCGGCCACGGCCAAGACCGTGGCCGTCTTCTCTGGCCAAGGCCGCTGTGGCCGGCAGTGGCCTGGCCACGGTGGCCAGGCCACTGTCACAAAAAAAAAAAAAATTCTTAACAGGGGGGGGGGGAAACCACCCCCCCCTTTTTTTTCTTGTCCGGCCACGGCTGTGGCCGCGGCCGGACAAGGCGGCCACGGCCGCTGCCGTGGCCATCTTCTCCGGCCACGGCCGCTGCCGTGGCCGGCAGTGGCCTGGCCACGGTGGCCAGGCCACTGTCACAAAAAAAATTTCTTAACAGGGGGGGGGGGGGAAACCCCCCCGCCCCCCCCTTTTTTTCTTGTCCGGCCACGGCCGTGGCCGCGGCCGGACAAGGCGGCCACGGCCGCTGCCGTGGCCGGCAGTGGCCTGGCCATGGTGGCCAGGCCACTGTCACAAAAAAAAAAATCTTAACAGGGGGGGGGAGAAACCCCCCCCCCCCTTTTTTTCTTGTTCGGCCACGGCCGTGGCCGCGGCCGGACAAGGCGGCCGGCTGCCATGGCCGGCAGTGGCCTGGCCACGGTGGCCAGGCCACTGTCACAAAAAAAAAAACATTTCTTAGTGAGTTGGGGGGGGGGGGGGGGGAAACCCCCCCGCCCCCCCCCCCCCCCCCCGCCTTTTTTTCTTCTCCGGCCACGGCCGCTGCCGTGGCCGGCAGTGGCCTGGCCACGGTGGCCAGGCCACTATCACAAAAAAAAAAATTTCGTAACAAGGGGGGGGGAACCCCCTAGCCCCCCTCCCCCTTTTTTTCTTGTCCGGCCATGGCCGTGGCCGCGGCCGACAAGGCGGCAACGGCCGCTGCCACCACTGCCGTGGCCGGCAGTGGCCTGGCCACGGTGGCCAGGCCACAGTCACAAAAAAAAAAAAAACATTTCGTAAAAGGGGGGGAACCCCCCCCCCCCCCTTTTTTCTTCTCCGGACACGGCCGTGGCCGCGGCCGGACAAGGCGGCCACGGCCGCTGCCGTGGCCGTCTTCTCCGGCCTGGCCGCGGCCACGGCAGTGTCCGGCAGTGGCCTGGCCACGGCCACGATGGCCAGGCCACTGTCACTAAAAAAAAAAAAAAATTTAATAGGGGTGGGGGTGGGGAAACCCCCCCCATTTTGTTTGATTATGCAATAATATTTGTAATGCTAGATAGAAAGTCTTGTTGTATTATTATTTAATTTGTATAATGTTTATGCAATAATATTTGTAATGCTAGACAGACGGAGTGAGCAGGGACGTAGCCCTGCTACATCAGATCACATGAGCATCGGAGATGGAGAGTTTGGATCTCTAGCAGTGGTGCAGCCTTCGATCTCTCCAGCAGTATTACCATCCAGCCGATCGGCACATACCTCCGAGAGTTCTTCCACCATCGGCCGCACTGTACTTCGACTTGATGCTCAGGGGATGTAAGTATATACTAATTAAAAATATATGTTTATGTTTTTAAGTCAATTACTTATAAACATGCATTTTTTTAACAGATTCATTGAGCAGCATCATGTATCCAGCCACATCAGCGCCGTATTTCAGAGGCGTGCAGATCCCAGTGGCTACGATTGGCGCCACGTATCTCCAGCCACGAGGGAGTTTTATTTTTCTGAGTTCAGGTAAACTTATTAAATACAATTTATCAGTGATATAAAATTTCTTAAACTTAATAAATTCAGAAACTAACTGTTTGTTTTAATGCAGAAAAAGTTTACGTGGGATCCTGCCAGCCATGATGCCATTAGGGCAGCATGGGAGGCTCTGACGCGATGCCGATACTTCGACATGCTTTATCGTTGGAGGTCATCGGGTCAGCGTCCTGCGCACGTGCCAAGGGTATTTGGCACGAGTGGCAGCAGGCCTGGGAGTCCGATGGCTGGCGCAGGAGGTCCACATCAGCCAGCACGAACTGCCGATCTGAGAAGGGCGGTCCTGGCATGGGTCTCTCCCGCCATACTTCGGGCTCCATTTCGATTCAGGTGCATAGACGGCGTATGGTAAGAAAACATAAATATTTTAATTACTATTTTAGTTATTTAAATATTTGTATTAATATCTTTTTTTTGTTATAGTCTGAGCAGGAGGGCGGAGATCCTGGTGAGTTTCGTCTATTCAGGGCGACACACACCAGGAGGGACGGTTCCTGGGTCGACACGCGATCACGGAGGTTACGGTAAGAAATTAGATTTATGTAGTATCTGTTTAATTTCTAAAATTTTATTTAAGAAATTTATTAACTCATTTATTGTTGATTTCATAATTTCAAGACACGAGTCGAGGAGCTTCGCTCCCAGGCATCGCAGGTCGACTCTACTGATGGGGAGATGTCTGTCGAACTCTCAGCAGAGGAGAGTCGGCGTGTGTTTTTGGAGGCTGTTGGTGCCCAGCCACGAGACCGCCGGGTCTATGGTCTGGGCACTAGAGCTTCTACATATTTTCCCCATCAGGCCTCCAGCTCGCGAGCTTCTGATGATCTTCCTCCCGAGCGTTTACACGACCTTCGCAGATCTATTGCAGAGGAGGTTTGCAGGAGGTCGAGCAGGATTTTGAGGATCGTATGCGAGGCCGGGATCAGGAGATTGCAGACATGCGAGATGAGATGCATTATTTGCGGGATATGGTTAGCCGCTTATCGCAGAGTCTTCAGCCTCCACAACCTCACGTGATCGCCAGATTCTTGATGTATTTTCTTTTCTTTTTTTATGTTGTAAAAACTTCAAAATTTTAATATATGAATTATTTTTAGAAATTTATTATTGTTTGGATTGAGTGAAAAATGTTTCTATCAATATTTAGATTTAACGAAATTGTATTAACCGTTTTAATTTTTAATTTTTTATATTTTTTAAAAATTTAATTTGCGATGCATTAGCGATTGAAATTGCATCGCTAATATTTTTAAAATATTATTATTAAATATTGTGACGCAATGACCTGGCATCGTAATAATTTAAAAATAAATTTAATAGCGACACATTAGCGACTAAAATTGCGTCGCTATTATATCTAAAATATTTTTAATAAATATTGCGATGCAATAACCTTGCGTCGTAATATTTTAAAAAATTTTTATTTGTGACGTATTAGCGACTCAAATTGCGTCGCTATTATACCAAAAATATTATTATTAAATATTGCGACGCAACAAATGCGTCGCAATATTGCACGCAATTAGTGTCAATATTAAATAATAATTTTTAATATTAAAAATTAATTTTAAAATGTAACGACGCATTTGGATGTGTCACAATATTGCGACTCAATGTTGCGTCGCAGAGAGTCGCAATATTGCGATGCAATTGCGACAAATGTGTATTGCGATGGACATCTGAGCGACGCCGTCATTGCGTCGCTATTGCGTCGCAATAGCATGTTTAGCGACGCAATTGCGATGCATTTGGGCGTCGCAATATTTTATTTTTCTTGTAGTGCATTAGGAGACCAGTTGGCCAACCTGATTGAGGATTCATCTGAGAGCAAATACTATAGAATGGAAGTTATTCTTAGCATTGAGGATTCCTCACATGTTGATAAGATTTTTGCAAAAGACTTGAATGTTGAAATGAGGTTGCTACGCAACATAATTTCTAGATGCATTACTCCTAGAAGTGGCAACTTTGATTATGTGAATGACAGGGACTTGAGCATTATGTTCCATATAGTTAGCCGTATACCCTTGAACCTACCCAGGATAATGATCTATGTTATGAAAGAAGTAGTAGGTAGACCTAGAGCAGCCCTACCCTATGGCATGCTTCTCATCCACATTTTGCACATTTTGGAGTTAGAGTTAAAGGTGAGAATGTCAATCACCTTAGCAATGCTGATTTCTACAATGAGTGTACCTTGATTCGTATGGAAATTTCTCAGGTAGATGGCCAACGAACAATAAGAAAAGGAAAGATACAAGACCCTTCTGCATCTGTCCAGTGGGAGGGACCTTCGCTACCTCATGATTATTCTACTGGACCTCAGACATGTCCTTCTTCTTGTGGTTTTGTTGATCCTTCTGCTAATTATCCCTATATGTTTCAAGTAAATGATCTTATGACTATTGACCCCACTCCTTCCATTGATGACAATCCTTCCATTGACAATAATCCTTTTGTTGTCCCATCTCATGATCCATCACCTGTCCAGAATCCTTTCCAACCAAATCGTCCTATCAATGCCAAGATTGACCTAGATGATATGGACACATTGGTTCGAAGGATTTATGATGTTATTTCGATTGGAGGATCCGGGACCAGCTCATCTTTATGTTCTACTGACTCATCCATTGTTCCCCACATCTCTTCCATGTTTGCTTTCTTGACAGAGATTAAATTGAGCGTACATGATTTACAACATAATGTCAATGTTATTAAGGGAAAAGCATTTAATTATGGTAAGATGGTGGACATCACAAAAATCTTTGCTGAAATTTTTAAGCTGAGAAATGACATGAATTCCCTGTTGGAGAGTGCCGATGTGCCAAGCACTGAGATTACTACATTTAGAGTCCGAACTGAATCAGCTCAATCTGCTGTCACTAGCCTTTCAAATATTATTTCCCAATACCACAGCATTTCTTAGGTAATTCATAATTTCATCACTCAACTGTCTCCGTAGGAAGAAGATCCTTTTCACCAACCTGCTCCTCATCTGACTTCATCTTGTCCTTCTGGACATGGTCACTCTCGTGGATCTTCCTCCTCTCGAATCAATATTTTGGACTAATTCTATATTTGATCTTGTTTCTAGACTAATTCTATGTTGGACTATGATTTTTTTTACTACTAAGGACCAATATTTTTATTAGCTTGTATAAGTTTAATGGATTGTATCTGTGTAAAACTTTGATGTATGTGGTAGTTTATACCTTGTATTATTTGCTTAATGTATAAAATCTTATGCTTATCTTTACATGATTATTATTTGATCTACTTATTTCATTCCTTGAAGAAAAGACATACAATGAATACATGCATATCCTTTCACCTTCTTTTTGTTTGATGACAAAAAGGAATGCATAAATTGGTTTCACTTTTTTTTTTTCTTTTCTTTCACATTTTTTTTAGTGGTATCAAATGGAACGCATACATTGATATTAAAATTTTTGAAAGGAGGAGAAATGGAACGCATTTATCTCATTCCTCTATTTCTACTTTGGAAAGAATTTGAAATATATACTCTACTTTTGAAAATTTTAATGTTTCAAAACCAAAGGGGGAGTTGTGCTTTTATATTTCAAATATCATAGCTTATGTGTTCTTGAAACTTAAGGTTTCGGCACAACATGATGCGTGTCATAGCGCAATGATTAAAATACCTTAATTTCACTAATCTTAGGTAGAGTAGCGATAGTAAGGGATCGAATCCACAGGAACTTTGAATGGTTATTTTGAAATAAATTTATGCAATTAAAAATTTAAATAAACAGATAATTGGCAGTAAAAATAATTAAGATATGATCTATCTTAATTAGAGTACGGCCCATATTCGTAGATCACGGCCCACCCCTTTTAAAAAATAGATCAATCAAAAATTATTTTCTCTTAAAGAATATTCAATAAAAACTAGACATAAATAAATACTTTATTTCATAGCATCCAAAGGAATACATTAAAATTAAAACTAAAAATTCTTCTTTCTTAATGAAGGCAACAGAAGGTTTAGGGCCGCCTAAGAACCTTAGCCTGAACATCTGCTTCTTTCACTGGTTGATTACCCTAAATTTCCTCTTTCAGGCTGCCAGGTTGATTTCCTAGAATTTCCTTTGCTCTACTCCTTCCTCCAGGCCGCCGAGTTGATTCTTCTTCCTTGGCCTCCTTTTCCTTCCTTTGTTTGCTGCCTTAAATCTACCTAGACTCCCGGTTTGTTTGCACATTTCACAAACACGGAGAGAATACGGGCTGATCTCCTTCCAATATGAGATTTGTTGGCCCAGATGGCAACCCAAGAGGGGGGGGGGTGAATTAGGTTCTTAAAAAATTTAAGACTTTTTAGATGTTTTAAACAGATTTGCTCAAGATGTGCAAGTGAGTGAAATTAACTAAGAAGCAATGCACAAGCAATTAATAAAGAGAGATAGAGAGAGAGAAAATATAGCACGGCAAACACAAGATAATTTTTATAGTGGTTCGGTGCAATCAACACCTACGTCCACTCCCAAGATTCACTTGGGTCCACACTATAATCTCTCTAGATTACAGCCGAGTTGTTTTCCAAGCTCACAACTCAAACTTGTTGTTTTCCCGGGTGAACAACGAACCCAGCTGGTTTTAACTCGGGCTTACCAGCACAAAACCCTACACGTTGTTTTTCACGGGCTCACAACTAACCCAACACAAGCACTCCGGCTTGCAACGAGGTATATCAACCTCCACTGATTCAATCCACTGATTGAATCAGCAACCAATTAGAATAAAAGTGTTTGGATAATGAAATGCTCCCTTTGAGCAAATATACAAATTAAGTATGAAAGAATAAAAGGTTAGAAAAGCCTGATAAGATAGCAGATGGATGTGGCTTTGGCTTTCTTCCTTCTCCTCTCTAACTCCTCTTGAAGTGTCGAATCAGGCCTCAGCAAGATCCTTGACCGTTGAAGACTTTGGAGTTGAGATGAAGCTTTTTCTCCCTTTTGTTGAATGTAGAAAATCCTTCGATTTGATCTTTGAAAAGCTCTTGGATTTTCTTTTGACTTTTGTGGATTGAAGAACTGGAGCAGACGAAACTTCCTCTTGAATTTCACTCCTTTTGAATCACTCTCCTTTGAGCTAGAAGATTTTTCCAATATGCTCTGTTTTTCCCTCTTTTCAAAAGATATTCTTTTCTCTCTTTTTGATTTTCAAAAACTTGTGTGATATGAAAAGAGCTCCTCTATTTATAGATTCTGCAAAAATATATCCGTTAGAGACAAGGAAAAATAGCCGTTATTCAAAAATCTTACCGTTGGAGTGACGTGTCATCGTGAAAAAATATCGTCCAGATTTGCCGGAGTCGACTCATGCTTTTCCGAGTCGGCTCGAGCTCGTCTTTCCAAATATAGAAATGTTTATAAAGGTTAGGGGTCGACTCGCTAAAAGTGAAGTGTCGACTCCTGATAGTCGGGAGTCGACTCGAGAAAGGCTTGGGGTCGACTCGCGAAGTGCTCAGAAAAACACTCTTCTGGTGTCTGAGCGGAGTCGACTCGCACAGTCCAGGAGTCGGCTCGACAGAATCAGGGGTCGACTCGACAATTTCATGGGTCGACTCGACACAGATGCACATTTCTGTACACTGAGCGGAGTCGACTCTGAAACTCAGGAGTCGGCTCCGGAACGTATCAAAAATCAGAAACTTTTCTGATTGACATTAAAATCGTTCCAGATTCATTTTAATTCATTGTTTTGACTTGAATACAATAAAATTGACATTTAGAATTGATTCAAGAACTAATCCAAAAATTATTGATTAAAACATGAATTATAACTTTTCTTTTGAAAGTTTGAATATTAAGCTTAAAGTCACTTTCAAAATTGATTAAAGTTAAACTTGAGCATTCTCATTGATTGTTCAAAATAAATTTGTTGCTCATTTATAAACTCATTACATCCTTTATAAACTCAATGGCTTTTAGTAATCATCAAAATCAAAAGGATTGGATCATATAATTTTTCTATAATCTTCCAACAATCTCCCCCTTTTTGATGATGACAAAAATATTGAGTTTGTTCATGATTGATTAGTGAATTTATTTTGTTTTCATAGTTAGGCTTAGGCTCCCCCTTAATGAAGTAGCTCCCCCTATGAAACTTAATTAAATATCTCATTGATTACTTTGATTTCTTTCAAATGTATCACAATCACAATCATAGAACTATAAAATTCTCCCCCTTTTTTGTTATCAACAAAAAGATAGAGAATCATAAACATTCATTCAAATTTCATTCATTCATTGAAATAAGGAAATAGAGAATTCATTTCATTAAAGGTCTAATACATCAAAATGTTCAGTACATTGATTTCAAAATGAAAGCATAATAAAAACTTCAGTACAAAACAAGGATTGAAACTCTAGTAACTCAAAAATGAGTTCTTACAATTCTAGTTAGATGATCTACTATATTTTTCATTCCTTCAGATTGAATTTTTACATATTCCTTGAGTCTTTCATCAACAAAGGTGCACGCACTCTGAATTTTGTCTTGAAGCTCTGCGTTGCACTTGGCATATGTCTCTCCATCTCCGCATATATCCTTAAGTTCTTCAAAAATATTCTTGAGATCACCACTTAAGGATGCCGAAGAAGAGCCGAGAGTGGACTCTATCTTTGAGATACGATCATCAAGTGAATAAAGAGTCTCTCTCAAATGCATAAATTTATTCTCAAAATCAGTTTTAAGTTATCAGATTGATCTTCAAGTAAGGCTTTGAGTTGCATAAGTTGTTGATCTGAAAAACTAGCAGAAGATGAAGTTTGAACAAAAGTTGGAGCTGGGGCTGGAGCAGAGGCAGAAATCAAAGGGCTCGGAGGTGCAGGCGAAGGATGTCTAACAGAGGGTCCTGCAGCCTCAGTATCTGTAGCTCTATCTTCTGTCACTCCTTTCCTTTCCCATTTACCATTCTTTTTGATAAATCCATCCGATGAATTGTTGCTAGGCTATAAAAATCAGTGTGTCTTAAATTCTTCATAGGTTCATTATCAGAAATCACCACACCTTGGCTCCGAAAATCATTGTAAGGATCATCCCATAAGGCAGACTAGATTTTCTTTTCCCTCCACAATCTGCTATGTACCACAGAATCATGCTGGGAAGATTGATAGGCTTGCCTGTCACTATGGCGTCCATTACAAAGACATCTCTCTCGAAACATAGTCAAATCTACCAGTTTTAGGAAAGAGAATCCTACTGCAAATATTGTGTAGTAATCTCAATTCTAAAGAAAGCTGATTAGCAAAGACCTCTTCAAATCCAACCACATCCCTGTTTAATAATCTTGATAAAGCTGGGGCGCGGTCATCAGAAGAAAAGGTGGAGGTGCCAGACAAGGGTAATTCCAACAATCTAGATAGAATCTCTGCAGTAACAGATAGTCTGACTCCTCTCACATTGCTAATAAGTCCATGGTCTCCTCTAGACAGATTCTTGTAGAATTCTTAACCAATGAGGGATAAGTCGGGCACTCTAGAGAACAAATTTTCTCCCAACCCATCTCGATCAGCTGTCTCCCAACTAGAAAGCCCTCAGCTTCAAATAATTCGAAATCCACCTTCCTACCAGTAGTAATGATCCTATCCGCTAGACGATCTACCTGGGAAGAAGTGGCAGAAGGAGCAGTCGGAGTAGAAGCAGATGAAGTGGAGTCCGTGCTTGGAGAAGGCTCACGCACCGGACGCTTCACCGTCTTCTTCACGGAGCGCTTCGCTTGATGCCGCCCGCCACAACACTCGATCCTCTAGTTTTAGGTGCCATTTGATGATTGGAGGTGATAATCAGGGATTATTGGAAGTTTGGAAGGTTTGGAATGAACTGGAGAGAGTATTTTGAAAGATTGGGTCGAATGGAATGAGCGGCGAGTCGACTCTGCCCTAGATAAATCAACTTGGGACCACCTCGAGTCGGCTCGCGCAAACCCAGGTGTCGACTCGGCACAGACACAGAAAGGCCGTCCCGACATGGAGTCGACTCGCGCCTAAGAGGGGTCGACCCGAGAGTTTCAGTTGAAACCGGGAGTCGACTCCGATACGCATCGAGTCGGCTCCGAGACCATTTCAGACCAAAAACATGAAATTTCTGAAATGTGTCCGGAATATGATCATAAAAATTGATAAATAATCATTGGATATGAGTGAATCAATTAGATATGAATTCTAGATAAGATTTCCTTAAGGATTGAGGATTTGAAAGAATCTTAGATAAAATTTCCTTAGGGGTTTCAAATTCATTCTAAAGGATCACAAATACCTAACTCTCCTCTAAGATAACAGAATCTCTCTTCATTTAAAGGTTTAGTGAATATGTCAGCTAATTGTTCTTCAGTGTTAACATAATCAAGACATATTTCATTATTTGCTACATGTTCTCTTATAAAATGATATCTGATTTCTATGTGTTTAGTTCTTGAATGTTGGATTGGATTCTTTGTTAGATTAATTGCACTAGTGTTATCACATCTTATGGGTGTTTTATCAAGCGTGATACCATAGTCTTCAAGTTGTCGCTTAATCCATAGGATTTGCGCACAGCAACTTCCAGCCGCTACATATTCAGCTTCAGTAGTTGATAATGCAACTGAATTTTGCTTTTTGCTAAACCATGTGATTAAGTTACTTCCTAAGAAATGGCATGCACCACTTGTGCTTTTTCTATCTAGTTTGCATCCAGCATAATCAGAATCTGAATATGCAATTAGATTTAATGTGGAGTCTCTAGAATACCATAAACCTACATTTTTTGTTCCACTTACATATCTTAGTATTCTTTTAACAGCTATTAAATGTGATTCTTTAGGTTCAGATTGAAATCTAGCACATAAACATACTGAAAACATAATGTCTGGTCTACTTGCTGTTAAATAAAGAAGGGATCCGATTATACCTCGATAATACTTTTGGTCAACCTTTTTACCTTCTTCATCTTTGTCCAGCTTGCATGAAGGACTCATTGGAGTTCCGAGGGGTTTCATTGATTCCATACCAAACTTCTTTAGGATTTCTCTTGTGTATTTTGTTTGGTTGATGAAGATTCCCTCTTTGCTTTGTTTGATCTGGAGTCCAAGGAAGAAGTTGAGTTCTCCCATCATGCTCATCTCGAATTCTCCCTGCATCAACTTTGCAAATTCTTGACAAAGAGAATCGTTAGTAGCACCAAAAATAATGTCATCTACGTATATTTGTACTACAAGTAAATCTTTACTTTTTCTTTTCAAAACAAGGTTTTATCAACATTTCCTCTTGTAAAATCATTTTCTATTAAGAATTTACTTAACCTATCATACCAAGCTCTAGGTGCTTGTTTCAAACCATATAAAGCTTTGTGCAATTTAAAAACGTGATTTGAAAATTCGTGATCTTCAAAACCTGGTGGTTGTTCTACATAAACTTCTTCATTTATAAATCCATTTAAAAATGCGCTTTTTACATCCATTTGAAATAAGTTAAAATTCATATGACATGCAAATGCAAGTAATAGCCTAATGGCTTCTAATCTAGCTACAGGCGCAAAGGTTTCATCAAAATCAATACCTTCCTCTTGATTATATCCTTTAGCAACCAATCTAGCTTTGTTTCTAATTACTATGCCATTTTCATCTAGTTTATTTCAAAAACCCATTTTGATCCTATTACAGAATGATTTTTAGGTCTTTCAACTAAAGTCCATACATTATTTCTTGTAAATTGATTTAGTTCTTCTTGCATTGCTAACATCCAATTATTATCTTTTTCAGCTTCTTCTATAGTTTTGGGTTCAATTTGTGATACAAATGCAAGATGATTACTAATATTTCTCATATATGATCTAGTTCTTATTCCTTGAGATGGATCGCCTATAATCAATTCCTTGGGATGACTATGAGCATATCTCCAGTCTCTTGGAAGATCTGTATCATTATGATCAATATTGACATCATCGTCCTTATGTGAATCATCATCTTTAGCTTCTTGCTCATGATCAGAAGATACTTCAATATTAAGTTTTTCAAGATCTTTTTCAATTATGTTTGTATCTTCCTCATCATCAAGCTTTTCAGAACTAGATGCTAAAGACTCATCGAAAACTATATGAATGGATTCTTCAACTACTAAGGTTTTCTTGTTAAATACTCTATAAGCTTTACTAGTTGTTGAATATCCTAAAAGATTCCTTCATCAGATTTAGCATCAAATTTTCCTAAATTGTTTTTACCATTATTATGAATAAAACATTTACATCCAAATGCATGAAAGTATTTTATATTTGGTTTTCTTTCATTCCATAATTCATAAGGTGTTTTCTTTAATATTGGTCTTATTAAAGCTCTATTTAAGATGTAACATGCTGTGTTAATTGCTTCCGCCCAAAAATACTTTGGTAAGTTGCTTTCGCATAGCATGGTACGGGCCATGTCTTCTAGAGTCCTATTTTTCCTTTCAACTACACCATTTTGCTGTGGAGTCCTAGGGGCTGAAAAATTATGATTAATTCCATTTTCAGAACAAAAACTTTCAAATAAGTGATTTTCAAATTCTGTTCCATGATCACTTCTTAGAGATACTATAGTAGTGTTTTTCTCATTTGTGACTTTCTTGAAGAATTTCAGGAATATCGAGAAAGTCTCATCTTTGTGAGCTAAAAACATTACCCAAGTATATCTAGAATAATCATCTACAATCACTAGACCATATTTCTTTCCTCCTAGACTTGTGGTTCTAGTTGGTCCGAAAAGATCCATGTGAAGTAGCTCTAGTGCCCTAGAAGTTGAAACAATGTTTTTAGATTTGAAAGAACTTCTAGTTTGTTTTCCAAATTGACATGCATCACATATTTTATTATTTTCAAAATCTAGTTTAGGTAATCCTTTAACTAAATCCATTTTAATTAGTTTTGAAATAAGGTGTGTGCTTGCATGACCTAATCTACGATGCCACAACCAACTAATTTCATTTATGTTAGCATTGTCAGCAATTAAGCAATGATCACTCAAAGATAATTTTTCTAATCAACCAAGTAAACATTGCCATGTCTATAACCAGTAAATACAATGCTATCATCAATAGAATTAGTTACAGTGCATACAGAAGATTTAAATGAAACATTAAAGTTTTTATCACATAATTGACTTATACTTATTAGATTATGCTTCAAACCATCAACATAAAGTACATTATCAATAAATGTAGATGGAGTTATACGGACTTTACCAAGGCCCATAATTTGACCTTTACCGTTATCGCCAAACGTAACAACTCCACCTTTCTTTTCTTCTAGGGTGATGAATTCATCTTTGTCACCCGTCATATGTCTTGAGCAGCCACTATCAAGGTACCACTTTTTCTTTGATCTTTTGGCTACAAGACATTCCTGCAACATAATTTAAACTTTATGTTTAGGTACCCAAGCTTTCTTGGGTCCTTCATGGTTAGCAGCAACAAAAATTGTTCCTTTCGGAACCCATATTTTCTTTGCTTTAATATTTAACTTGTTGTAATTATTTAATGTTTTGCATTCAAATGATTTATGGCCTTTTTTATTGCATTTGAAACAAGTTATATTACTTTGGTTGGCTTTTACAAAAATATTCTTTAAAGATTTTTGTTTCCTTAATGTGTTATACCCTAAACCTGCTTTGTCAAAAACAGCTTTTTGACTATCTAAGATCATGTTAAGTTTAGTTGAACTTAAGGTGAATTTCTCAACAATGTCTTTATATTTTTTAACATCTTTCTTAAGAGAGTCATTTTCTTTAACTTGCTGTTCTTTTTCTAAAGCTAAAGTTTCTAATTGATCTTTTAAATCTTTTGTTGAGTTTTTAGTTTCAGATTTTAACAAATCTATTTCTTGATTAAGATTATCTCTTTCTTTGCTAAGTTCTTCTTTTTCATTAGTTAAGTTCTTAACTTCTAAAGTTAATTCATTTTTACTTTTAGCTAAGCTAATATTATCATTTTTCAAAATCTTATACTTCTTTTTCAATGATTTAAAGTCAATCATCAATTCATTGAAAGCCTCAAACATTTCATCAAATGTAAATTCATCATCGGGGGTTTCGGTACTTACCTCATTATCGTTGTCGTCGTTGTTGGCCATGAAGCAGATATTAGCAACTTCTTTTTGTTCTTCTTCTTCGGAAGAAGACTCTTCACTATCAGTCCAAGTTGCCATGTAGGCCTTTTTCTTTTTCTTGTAGGCCTTCTTAAGTAAAGGACAGTCATATCTAAAATGCCCTGGCTTTTTACATTCATAGCATACTAAGGGCTCTTTCTCTTTGTCCTTTTCCTTTTTCTTATCCTTTTCTTTTTCTCCTTCCATTTTTGAAACAAATCTCTTTTTGTGGAAGGGCCTCCTTCTTTGCATAAATTTCTTGAACTTCCTTGCAAGGAGGGCTGTCTCATCATCATCATCCTCTTCATCATCGCTGCTGCTTATTTCCTTTTCCGCAGCTTTGAGGGCGATGGTCTTCTTCTTTCTTGACTCATCCTCATTGACATGTTGTTTAACTTGAAGCTCATGAGTCATCAGCGAACCAAGAAGCTCTTCCAATGGTAGGATGTTCAGATCTTTGGCTTCTTGTATGGCGGTCACCTTGGCTTCCCAAGTCCTTGGAAGTGACCTAAGGATTTTGCGAACAAGCTCAGAGTTAGTATAAACTTTTCCAAGACTTTTTAAACCATTCACAATATCAGTGAATCTAGTGAACATGCATGTGATGGTTTCATTTTGTTCCATAGTAAATAATTCATATTTATGAACCAAAATATTTATCTTTGATTCTTTTACTTGGTTTGTTCCTTCATGAGTTATTTCCAACCTATCCCAAATTTCTTTTGCGGAATTACATGTTGAGATTCGGTTGAATTCATTAGAGTCTAAGGAACAATACAAAATGTTAATGGCTTTAGCATTTAGTTGTGCCATTCTCCTATCATTATCATTCCAATCCCTTTCGGGTTTAGGAACAATAGTGCCATCAATAAGGTGTGTGGGTGTACTAGGTCCATTTATTATTACTCCCCACAATTCATAGTCCGAAGCTTGAATGAATATTCTCATTCTAGCTTTCCAATATGAATAGTTGGTTCCATTAAATAAAGGAGGTCTATTCGTAGAATGACCTTCAGCAAAACTTGAACCAATTTGTGTTGCCATATGGATCTTTAGCCCTTGATCGTGAGATCAAATTCTAAATGAGCACTTGCTCTGATACCAATTGTTGGCCCAGATGGCAACCCAAGAGGGGGGGGTGAATTGGGTTCTTAAAAATTTAAGACTTTTTAGATGTTTTAAACAGATTTGCTCAAGATGTGCAAGTGAGTGAAATTAACTAAGAAGCAATGCACAAGCAATTAATAAAGAGAGATAGAGAGAGAGAAAATATAGCACGGCAAACACAAGATAATTTTTATAGTGGTTCGGTGCAATCAACACCTACGTCCACTCCCAAGATTCACTTGGGTCCACACTATAATCTCTCTAGATTACAGCCGAGTTGTTTTCCAAGCTCACAACTCAAACTTGTTGTTTTCCCGGGTGAACAACGAACCCAGCTGGTTTTAACTCGGGCTTACCAGCACAAAACCCTACACGTTGTTTTTCACGGGCTCACAACTAACCCAACACAAGCACTCGGCTTGCAACGAGGTATATCAACCTCCACTGATTCAATCCACTGATTGAATCAGCAACCAATTAGAATAAAAGTGTTTGGATAATGAAATGCTCCCTTGAGCAAATATACAAATTAAGTATGAAAGAATAAAAGGTTAGAAAAGCCTGATAAGATAGCAGATGGATGTGGCTTTGGCTTTCTTCCTTCTCCTCTCTAACTCCTCTTGAAGTGTCGAATCAGGCCTCAGCAAGATCCTTGACCGTTGAAGACTTTGGAGTTGAGATGAAGCTTTTTCTCCTTTTTTGAATGTAGAAAATCCTTCGATTTGATCTTTGAAAAGCTCTTGGATTTTCTTTTGACTTTTGTGGATTGAAGATCTGAGCAGACGAAACTTCCTCTTGAATTTCACTCCTTTTGAATCACTCTCCTTTGAGCTAGAAGATTTTTCCAATATGCTCTTTTTCCCTCTTTTCAAAAGATATTCTTTTCTCTCTTTTTGATTTTCAAAAAAACTTGTGTGATATGAAAAGAGCTCCTCTATTTATAGATTCTGCAAAAATATATCCGTTAGAGACAAGGAAAAATAGCCGTTATTCAAAAATCTTACCGTTGGAGTGACGTGTCATCGTGAAAAAATATCGTCCAGATTTGCCGGAGTCGACTCATGCTTTTCCCGAGTCGGCTCGAGCTCGTCTTTCCAAATATAGAAATGTTTATAAAGGTTAGGGGTCGACTCGCTAAAAGTGAAGTGTCGACTCCTGATAGTCGGGAGTCGACTCGAGAAAGGCTTGGGGTCGACTCGCGAAGTGCTCAGAAAAACACTCTTCTGGTGTCTGAGCGGAGTCGACTCGCACAGTCCAGGAGTCGGCTCGACAGAATCAGGGGTCGACTCGACAATTTCGTGGGTCGACTCGACACAGATGCACATTTCTATACACTGAGCGGAGTCGACTCTGAAACTCAGGAGTCGGCTCCGGAACGTATCAAAAATCAGAAACTTTTCTGATTGACATTAAAATCGTTCCAGATTCATTTTAATTCATTGTTTTGTCTTGAATACAATAAAATTGACATTTAGAATTGATTCAAGAACTAATCCAAAAATTTATTGATTAAAACATGAATTATAACTTTCTTTTTGAAAGTTTGAATATTAAGCTTAAAGTCACTTTCAAAATTGATTAAAGTTAAACTTGAGCATTCTCATTGATTGTTCAAAATAAATTTGTTACTCATTTACATAAACTCATTACATCCTTTGATAAACTCAATGGCTTTTAGTAATCATCAAAATCAAAAGGATTGGATCATATAATTTTTCTATAATCTTCCAACAAGATTCTTTCCCGATACTCAGATGGACGCAAAGAGATTTTGGAGAGATAGCGAACGATTCTCCTTCCAATCTAAGTGTCTTCAATCCAATTTATTCCCTGATTGGTTGGTGGAATGATGGAATCGGATGGGAAGAAGAATCGAAAGAGAAATACGATGAATTTATGAAGACTGTGATTGAACTCGGCAATTAGTTTGCTGATTTTGTTTTGAGATTCATGCAAATAAAGATAAATCCTTGTAAATTTAATTATGAGCTCATTTTAAGTCCAATTGAGATTGAGCTCTTTAAGTTGAAGAGGTTTTTTCTAAAAATATTATATAAAGTAATTAAATATTAAATAATAAAGATATCACTCCCTCCAACTTAAATCTTACTCATCCTTCAGTAAATAAGGAATCTAAAAATATATACCAAACTAGTACAAGAATTGATAGTTATCTTACAATTCTAAAATCAAAAGATTCTCAGTTAGATCATAAGGAAGGTGCTTCATTGAATTATCAAGTTTACCCATTCAATGATAGAGTGCAGTCTGTAAGAATTTATAGAAGTCATCTTTTACCAACTTTTTTCTTCTCTCGTTAAGTCCTCTAACTTAATTTGGATTAGGTGTAGTGTCTTCTTGTAGTTTAGTCCCCTTATTTATTTACGTGTAAAGTCAGTGTAATGTCCTACACCTTGTTTTCTAATTAACTCTTGTAGTGAGCTTTAGGCCAATGGCTCCCAAACCAATTGGTTTTAGAGAATTAGGTGTAAAATATCACTCGGACTTACTGACTCGAGTCAAAAAGGCTTTAGGTAGGACTGACGTTACTTAGGTTCTTTCACACTCTTATCTTTTTATGCAAACAACATCACTTGCTTAAGTGACGGAGCTCGGTTACTTATTTTTTCTTTTTTTTAAACATTTCCACCCATACCCTTATTAAATAGATTGTACTATTAAGATCAGTGGTTAAGAGGGTCTGGAATTATTCTACCAAAAAAATTTTGGGCTAAACTTTATCTTTTATTAAGCTTCCTTAATAATTTGTTCCTTAGTATCTTCAAAATAATCTAACCATTAATCATTCATTAATTAAAATGCTCGATTAACTTCAAATTAAGATAAAATTTGATACACAAATACTGATTATAGTTTTACTCGAGGATTTACTTATTCTCCCCCCCCCTCCAACTTAATTTCCATTGTCCCTGATGGAAGAAAAATTAATTTTAAGGAAAGATACTACCTAATCGAGTATTTGAAGGTTAGAGGTTCCATATACTTCTCTCAATCGACTTATGTTGCTCCTCTCTAGTCATACTAAGAAAACAAAAAAATAAAATAAACGGATAAATTGGGTTGCCTCCCAAGAGCGCTAAGTTTAAAGTCTTCAGCCAGACCATGCTATTCATTATGATAGTGTTGGGTTCATAAGATCATTGATTCAACAACTTCTCCATCATTAATTTCTTCTATATATAGTTTTGAACATTGGCCATTTACTTTGAACGTATTTTTCTGCTTGGGGTTTTAAGTTCTACGGCTCCATGAGAAAATATTCGAGTTACTATAAAAGGTTCATTCCATCGTGAGCAAAGTTTTTCAGGGAAAAGATGCAATCTTGAATTGTAGAGCCATACTTTTTGATTTGGTTCAAAAGTTTTTCTATTAATAAATTTGTCATGATATGTTTTGGTTCGTTCTTTATAAATTTTTGAACTCTCGTATGCATCATTTCGTATCTCTTCTAACTCATTTAATTGAAGTTTCCTAGTGTCACCTGCATTCTTCATATCACAATTAAATTGCTTGATGGCCCAAAATGTACGGTGTTCCAATTTCATAGGTAAATGGCAGGCCTTTCCAAATACGAGCCGATAAGGAGACATTCCTATGATAGTTTTAAATGCAGTAAGATAAGCCCATAATGCATCATCCAAACGTTCTGATCAATCTTTTCTATGGGGTCTGATCGTTCTCTCAAGGATATGTCTAGTTTCTATTTGATATTTCAACTTGGCTACTAGTTTGGGGATGGTAAGGTGTAGCTACCTTATGAGTAATTCTATAATTTTTATTAATCCTTCAAAGTGTCAATTCGTGAAATGTGTACCCTCATCACTAATTATAGCCCTTGGGCATCCAAAACGACTAAGGATGTTACGCTGAATAAACTTGATTACAACTCTATGGTCATTGTTTTGAGTTGCCATGACTTTAATCCATTTCGACACATAATCAACTATCACTAGAATGTATTCAAATCCGAAAGAGGAAGGAAATGGCCCCATAAAATCAATACCCCATACATCAAAAATTTCTACAACCAAGATAGGGTTTAGGGGCATCATATCTTTTTGAGAAATATTTCCTATTTGTTGACATTGAAGACAATTACTGTCAAATTCGTGTGCATTTTTAAAAAGAGTTGGCCAATAAAACCCACTTTGCAGCACCTTTGCTATAGTTTTTCTTCCACTAAAATGCCCTCCATAGGCAAGAGAATGACAAAAGTTAAGTATGATTTTGAATTTGCTCTCGGGGACACATTGCATAATCACCTGATCCACACAATACTTAAATAATTTAGGATCTTTCCAAAAGTAATATTTGATTTATGAAAAAAATCTATCTTTTTCTTATTTTATCTAGTAGGAAGGTACTTTTTTTGTTGCCAAATAATTCATAATGTGAGCAAATCATAGAAGACTACTATGAAAAATTGAGAATAGTTGCTCATCAAAAAACCTATCTCCGATTATTTCTTTAGGTAGTGTTTGATAGAAAAAATACTATCCCTAGATAAGTGTACGAGATAGAGTTTATTCCCTAGCTATCCCTAGGTATATCCCCTGGCTATTCCATTGATCATATCAAATGCAAAAAGGTAAATCCATAGGATAACTTTTTTTTACTCTTATTTGGAGGAATAATCAACTATTCCTGCATTTCCTAGGAAATAAATTGAGGGGATAACCCATGGTTAACCATGGGTTATTTAACCATGGGTTATCCCTCTAGTTAACTCTATTCCCAGCTATCCTTCATAGTTATGGCTTTTGGGAATAAGAAAGGATATCCCCTTTTATTCCCTATTTCAAACATAGCCTTATTGTATTCCACCAAGATCCTAGAGATATGATCTGCCGCCATATTTTCGTAACCTTTCTTATCTAAGATTTCTAGATCAAATTCCTATAGTAGAAGGATCCATCTAATTAGTATGGGTTTTCTATCCTTCTTTGATAATAGATGCCTCAATGCTGCATGATCAGAGTAAACTAAGACCTTAGACCCTAACAGATATGATCTAAATTTTTTCAGGATATATACAACTGCTAATAATTCTTTTTCAATGGTAGTATAGTTCATTTATGCATCCAAAGAGTTTTACTAACATAATAAATTACATGAGGTTTTCGATTGAGTTATTATCCTAGAATTGCTCCTACAGCATAATCAGAAGCATCACACATGATTTTGAAGGGTATGGTTCAATCTGGGGGCTTGATAATTGGTGCAGTGGTCAAAGCAATTCGAAAGATTATAGGCTGTTAGACAATCTTCATCAAAATTAAAAGAACTATCTTTGGCCAGCAAATTATACAAGGGTCAAAAATTTTACTGAAATCCTTGATGAATCGTCTGTAAAAAGTAGCATGGCCAAGAAAAGATCATACTTATTTAACTGAGGTTGGGGGTGGCATATTTGAGATCAATTCAACCTTCGCTTTATCAACCTCAATACCTCGCTCTGATACAATGTGCCCGAGCACAATTTCCTCACGATCCATAAAATGGCTCTTTTTCAACTTAGTACTAAATTCATTTCCATACATCATTTCAATACCTTAGTCAAATTCTGAAGACAACTATCAAACAAAGCACCAAAAATTAAAAAATCATCCATAAATACTTTCAAAAATTAACCAATCATATCAGAAAATATGGCCAACATATATCGTTGAAAAGTGGCTGGTGTATTACAGAGACCAAATGGCATGCGTCTAAAGGCAAATGTTCCAAAAGGATAGGTGAAGGTGGTCTTTTCTTGATCTGCAAGAAATACTGGACATGATTGTAACCTGAATATCTATCTAAGAAACAAAAGAAACTTTGTTCCACTAGCCATTCCAGAATTTGGTCAATAAAAGGTAAAGGAAAGTGATCTTTCCTAGTCATGACATTCAACTTTCAATAATCTATACACACTCTCCAACTAGTTGATATACGAATAAGGATTAATTCGTCCTTTTCATTTTCAATCACGATAATTCCTGACTTTTTAGGGACTACTTGGATTGGACTGACCCATTGACTATCTAAAATTGGATAAATGATACCAGCATCAAGCCATTTTACTACTTCTTTCTTAACAACATCCCTCATATTCGGATTTAGCCTTCATTGTATGTCTCTATGTGGTTTGGCTTCAATTTCACTATGAATGTGGTGTATGCAAACGGAAGGGTCAATTCCCTTAAGATTAGCTATTGTCTATCCAATTGTCTCTTTATGTTCTTTAAGTACATCTACCAATTTATCTTCTTGCTCAGAAGTTAGGGTAGACGTAATAATTACCGAAAGGGTATCATTGGGTCCAAGGAACGAATATTTTAATTCAGCAGGAAGAGGTTTTAATTCTAGTTGGGGTGGTGATTCCAAGGATGGTATTAAAAGGCTTAGTTTAGTTGGAAGTGGTTCATATTTTATAGTCCAATGAGGAGTGACATCACACTGAGGTAGTTCTAATAATAGGTTTATCTCTTTGGTGTACTCATCAATATC
Organism: Calamus simplicifolius; assembly: GCA_900491605.1. Taxonomy (NCBI): domain Eukaryota; kingdom Viridiplantae; phylum Streptophyta; class Magnoliopsida; order Arecales; family Arecaceae; genus Calamus; species Calamus simplicifolius. The sequence continues at coordinate 319,520 of UESW01004070.1, read as the reverse complement.
AAAGTCATCTATTCCAAAATGTGTAAGACATGTTTGTAAAGGGCCTGAATCAAGCAAACTTTGGAATTTCTTATCTACCACTTCCTCTATCATTTTTACTTCATTTAAATCATACACAGGTGGTCCTTGGGAAGCATTGAAAATATTTAATCTCATCTTCTTATTTCCAAAAGATACATCCATAACACCCGTTCTACAATTTATACATGCATTAGTGATAGCCAGAAAAGGTCTTCCAAGAATGATGGGAATTTGGTTAGGATTACTGCTAGATTCCATATCTAACATAAGAAAATCGAGAGGAAAGTAAAATTTATCTACCTTCGCTAATACATCTTCCAATATTCCACAAGGTACTTTGACTGATCTATCTGCCAATTGTAGTATTACCATCGTGGGCTTCAATTCTCCAAATCCGAATAACTCATACACTGAACTTGGGAAAAGGTTTACACTCGCACCCAAATCTAGTAATGCTCTCTTTATTATAAAGTTCCCTATGACATATGATATAATCGGGATACCAAGATCTTTTAGTTTGGATGGGGTTATTTGCTGAACAACTGAGCTGACTTGCTCAGTCAACTGGATCTTTTTGGTATTTGTGACTTGGCTTTCCATTTTTGTGTGCATAGATCCTTTAAAATTTTGCCATAAGCCGGAACTTGCTTGATAGCATTGAAAAGGGGTCAGTTTATTTGGACTTGCTTAAATAACTCAAGCATCTCATTCATTTTTATATTTATCTTGTCCAAAGACAAAGGAGATTCTAAAGCACTAGGGAATGGGGCTTTAGGTGTGAATGCTTGATCATTGAATTCCTTTTCTTCTTCATTTCTTCTCTTTTCCGGTTTAGCTACTTCTAATTTTTGGGTTGGTTCAGGTGGGTTCAACATTTTTCCATTTCTTAGAGTCATGAATGATTTAGCATGTTCTAGGAATTTGTTAGGACTATTAGAATCCTCAGCTATGAATTGTCCTTTCAGGTTATCGATGGGCTGACTAGGTAACCTACCCTTCTACTGAATGTTATGGCTAGTTGACCTATCTAAGTTTCTAATTTTGCAATGGATTGTGTGTGGGAGTGAAGGATTTAAGTATTTATTTCTAGTCCTTTCAATGCTTATAACATCTTGTCTTCGAAAGTAGGACCATGATTATTCAGTGGAAGTTGTGGGATGCTTGGGTATTATGAATATGGCATGCTTCTAAAATTGGTCTCCTGATAATTAGGTCTTGATGTGGCTGATCCAACGCCGTTAGAGAACCGTGAAAGAAGGAAACTGAACATTCATCCACGACATTGCTCTCATAATGAAGAAAGATAATAAGAGGGAGAAAGGGTCACGTTATGTGCGTGGGTTTCCCAAAGGCCACCTTTCATCATTAATGTCCGGTCGAGTCAATGGGTTGAAGCCTTTAATGGTGCAAAAATGGTCATAATGGCTTGAAGAGCGTTTAATGGAATGAAGTGTCGCGGGCATCTCGCCTTTGCTCTCCTTCTAAACTTCAGGGCCGATCCCCGAGGGCCGACCCCCCCCCCCCCTCGAGGGCCGACCCCTCAAGGCCAAACCTCCAAGCCCGCTTTGGCCTCCGAGGGCCCTTCGGTTACGGCATATCTCTCACACTAAGGCATTTATGGCCTCATAAACCACGTACACCTTTAAGGCATTTATTGTCTTGTTCTCTCCCTATTTAAAGGCATTTATGGCTGCCATGATAGCCCCATCGGCCTTGGACATGTTCCACCCTCAACCCCCTCTCGGTCTCGGCCTCAAGTCCCAACCCCCGAGACCCCCTCTCGATCTAGTGAACAGTGCCATGCAAGTGTTCACTGTTGATCTTTTCTAAAACTCATCAGAGGGCATGAATGGTGCCACATAAACACTCTATAATCAATGTTCTACGAGGGACAGTTGGCTTCAACTCAACATCATCCTCCCCCCCCCCCCCCAACGGCAAAAAGGTGACGTAGGGGACATATCTAGCAGGTGCCGTAACGATCGGCCATGCCCTGCAACCACCTACTCTGATAGGACACGGCCTGCAGCTTGACACATCATATGGAGGTAAGCTCCACTATGCTGCCATCAATTAATGTTCTGACAAGTGATAACGCCTCAAGCCCACAGACTCCATGCATCTATAAAAAGGGTAAGAGGGACCCCGACCAAAAAACAATAGGTAACTGAACTCACTACACTCTTTACGCTCATTCTTTCCCACAGAGAGCACGGCTCTATGCCCCTCTCTTCTTCCCTCTTTCGAGCTTCCTCAAGCTCACGGTCGTTGCCCAAAGCACTGACTTGAGTGTCGGAGGGTCCCCGCCAGAATCTTCGGCCCCCGGGACTTGTTTGCAGGCCCGCAGGCGCGAGGAGCTCGCTGGAGGAGGCGACCGGACGCTTGTGGATGCTCAAGAGCGGTGATCTGGCATCAATAGATTGGCGTGCCAGGAAGGGGGAGGGTCAGCGATGCTGGTTTGCATATCCTCAACCCTTTTTCATCAAAATGGTGGATCATGAAGAGGGTGATGACAAGAATCCGGGAAGCTTTCACCAGTAACGCTGGGGGGCAGCCTCAACAAACTGAGCAACAATATGCTAGTTCTCTGTTCCACCATCACCACCAGTTCATGCCATTCAAGCAAATCACTGGGCCACCCTCACCCTGAAGATTCAAGCATTAACGGCAGTTGTTCAAAGGCTATGGGAGCGATATTCCATGGCCGCGTGGGAACAAGCTCAGGAGCAAGAGCAACCTCAAACTCAAGCTCAACGGCCATTTAAGGCTCAGGATCGTTAGCCAGCAAGAGTGCCACTCCTTGCCACCTAAATCCTAACTCCTCAAGTATTTATGGGTATTTTAATCTCTTACGGTAGTAAGCCGAGAGGTATTGTTGCAATTAACGCAATAAGGAAGATGAGGGCAAAAGGCTTTGACTGTTGACTCCAACTTTCCTCTCTCTCCTTCTCTCTGTTACACCCAAAAGCCAAACTGAGCCCAGGACCTTTTACAGATTTCGTTCTAGCTACTTTCAAGCTTCAGCACCGAGGGTAATCAATCTCTTCAAGGAAAGAGCTAGGCAAAGGGCCCTCTTAGCAATTCCGTCGGCCTTTTTACTCCGCTGATATCAACTCTCAGCAAAGTCCTCGATGGACTCTCCCAGCCACTCGTCTTCAACGATAGCCAACTATCGAAGCTTTCCTCAACGGCCTCCAGCTTTGTCCTGGTTTCTAGCTTCTTCCCGGCCACAGACATCTCGTCCTGGCCTCCAATGCGAGGGAAGGCCCAAGTAAGGGCAGCGAGACCTCCAATCCAACTAACATGATTCCCTGAGGGGCAGGTCACCCGCGTACGAAAGTGCTCAAACCCGCAAAAGGAAAACATGGGAGCTACAAGAGCTAAGTACATTGCACTTAAGATAGTGTTCTTTCATTAATACTTAAAAATGTCATGCAGGGAAGATCTACCTTGCATCAACATCCAAGGCCAACCTCGCTTTGGCGTCCAAAAAGCCCTGGGCCAGCCAGGCATGAAGCCCAGTGTACCACTGGCAGAGCGATGTACCATCGGCTCTCAACAACTAAAGCCCGACCCCGGTCGGCACAAAAAGCCCTGGGCCAGCCAGGCATGAAGCCCAGTGTACCACTGGCAGAGTGATGTACCATCGGCTATCAATAACTAAAGCCCGACCCCGGTCGGCACAAAAAGCCCTGGGCCAGCCAAGCACGAAGCCCAGTGTACTGCTGGCAGAGCGATGTACCATCGGCTCTCAACAACTAAAGCCCGACCCTGGTCGGCACAAAAAGCCCTGGGCCAGCCAGGCACGAAGCCCAGTGTACCACTGGTAGAGCGATGTACCATCGGCTCTTAACAACTAAAGCCCGACCCCGATCGGCACAAAAATCCCTAGGCCAGCCAAGCACGAAGCCCAGTGTACCACTGGCAGAGCGATGTACCATCGGCTCTCAACAACTAAAGCCCGACCCTGGTCGGCACAAAAAGCCCTGGGCCAGCCAGGCATGAAGCCCAGTGTACCACTGGCAGAGCGATGTACCATGGCTCTCAACAACTAAAGCCCAACCCCGATCGGCACAAAAAGCCCTGGGCTAGCCAAGCACAAAGCCCAGTGCACCACTGGCAGAGCGATGTATCATCGGCTCTCAACAACTAGAGCCCGACCCTGGTCGGCACAAAAAGCCCGGGTCTAGCAGGGAAGGCCTCGGTCGGCCCCAAGCGCTGGCACCATAAGCCCGGATCCAGCAGGGAAGGCCTCGGTCGGCCCCAAGCACCGGCACCATAATCCCGGGTACCACTGGCAGAGCGACGAACCATCGGCTCTCAACAACAAGCCCGACTCGGCCGGCACTCAAAGCCCGATGAACCATCGACACTCAAGCCTGAGACCAGCTCGGCATCAAAAGCCAAAAACTAACTCCAACATCGATATCAAATACACAGAGGCAATTTATTGCAGCCCCCGTGGCTTTATTTCCGCTTCGGCCATCTTATTTTAGCCTCAACGGCCTTATTACAGCCTCAGCGGCTTGATCTCTACCTCCGCGGCATTATTGCAGCCTCAACGGCTCCCTCTGTCTCAAGAGCATCATTGCGGCTTCATTGGCTCTTTGTCTCAACAGCATGTGGATGGGGACCCACATCCAAACTTTATGTCAAAAGTTAAAGGCCTAAAGTTAGGCGAGGATCAGCAACTTGGGAGGTGATGCCCCTTTTGCCTTGTTGGGATGAGCCCGCTTCGTCTCAAGGGCGAGGGGGCATCTGATGTGGCTGATCCAACGCCGTTAGAGAACCGAAAGAAGGAAACTGACGGAGCCCCCTTCGGCCTCAGCTCTAACATCCATCCATGACATTGCTCTCATAATGAAGAAAGAGAATAAGAGGGAGAAAGGGTGCGTGGGTTTCCCACCACCTTTCGTCATTAATGTCCAGTCGAGTCAATAGGCTGGAGCCTTTAATGGTGCAGAAATGGTCATAATGGCTTGAAGAGCATTTAATGGAATGAAGTGTCGCGGACATCTGGCGCTCTCCTTCTAAACTCCAGGGCCGACCCCTCAAGGCCAAACGCCTCCGAGGGCCCTTCGGTGCATATCTCTCATACCAAGGCATTTATGGCCTCATAAAGCCATGTACACCCACTTGCTCTAAGACATTTATTGCCTTGTTCTCTCCCTATTTAAAGGCATTTATGGCTGCCATGATGGCCCCATCGGCCTTGGACATGTTCCACCCTCAACCCCCGAGACCCCCTCTCGGTCTCAGGCCACATGAACAATGTCTCAACCCCGAGACACCCTCGGCCTCAATAGTGAAATGTGTCATGCTCAACCCCGAGACACCCTCGGCCTCAATAGTGAAATGTGCCATGCAAGTGTTCATTATCGGTCTTTTCTTAAACTCATCAGAGGGCATAATGGTGCCACACAAGCACTCTATAATCAATGTTCTACGAGGGACAGTTGGCTTCAACTCAACATCATCCTCTCCCCCCCCCCAACGGCTATACCTTGGGACCCACACGACTAACTTTATCACCCATTACTGTCCGCATAGGACAACTAAAAAGGTGACGTAGGGGACATATCTAGCAGGCGCCGTAACGATCGGCCATGCCCTGCAACCACCTACTCTGACAGGACACGGCTTACAGCTTGACACGTTATATGGAGGTAAGTGCTGCCAATTAATGTTCTGACAAGTGATAACGCTATGGAGTAAGCTCCTCTGTGCTGCCATCAATTAATGTTCTGACAAGTGATAACGCTATGGAGGTAAGCTCCTCTGTGCTGCCATCAATTAATGTTCTGACAAGTGATAACGCCTCAAGCCCACAGACTCCAGGCATCTATAAAAGGGTAAGAGGGACCCCGACCAAAAAAACAACAGGTAACTGAACTCACTACACTCTTTACGCTCATTCTTTCCCACAGAGAGCACGGCTCTATGCCCCTCTCTTCTTCCCTCTTTCGAGCTTCCTCAAGCTCACGGTCGTTGCCCAGAGCACTGACTTGAGCGTCGGAGAGTCCCCGCCGGAATCTCCAGCCCCCGGGACTTGTTTGCAGGCCCGCAAGCGCGAGGAGCTCACTGGAGGAGGCGACCGGATGCTCGCGGATGCTCGAGGGCGGTGATTTGGCATCAACAGGTATGATTGATGATGAATTGGTTATAGGTTGAGGTTTTTAAGAAAAATTTGGATGATTTTGCTAGCCATGATTGTAAGAATTCGAATATGGATCATTTCCTGTTCTAGGAGCCAATCGGGTTTGGGCTTGGTGGGCTTGCTCTTGAACATGTTCAGGAAATTGGTATGAGGCTGGGCATTCACCTATAGAATGGGTTGGACTTGAACAAATTATACAACCTCATGTAATTGAGTAGATGGGAAAGATGTATTTTTAACTTGTAGAATTCGGTCAAGTTTCTGGGATAATTCATCTACCTTAGTATAGATATATGTAGAATGACATATTTCATATATTTCACCTCTTTTAGGTCCTATGGGAGGGTCTCTACAAGCAACTGACATGTGATGTAATGAATTCTCACTCAATGTCTAAAAGAGTTGCCAAGCTTCATGTTCATTCTTCAACATAAATGTCCCACCACATGAAGCATCAATCATTTGCCGGTACTTTTCTGACAAACCATCATAAAAGCACTGGACCAGTTGCCATTTGGGTATGGCATGATGTGAACATTTTCTAATCAATTCTTTTAATCTCTCCCATGTCTCATGAAACATCTCTCCATCTGTCTGAAAAAAACTTATTAAGGCTTTTCTAATTTGATTCATTTTTCCTATAGGAAAGTATTTCTTAAGAAACTCTATCTGAAGATGGTTCCAAGTTGAAATTATAACCGTGTCTAGTGAATTTGACCAATACTTGGCTATATCTTTTAGGGAAAAATGAAATAACTTAAGCCTAAGTGCATCATCGGAGAAATTTTTAATCTTAACAGTTAAGCAAATTTTTAAGAATTTATCTAAGTGTTTATAGGGATCCTCATTTGTAAGTCTATAGAAAGATGGTAACATTTGGATTACACTCGACTTAATTTCATATTGGACAACCTCTACTGGGGTACTTGTATGTATGGTGAATATGTATATTGTGAAGGGGTGAAGTACTCCTTTAATTGGCATGGTAGATTATTTTCTTGATTAAGTTCCATAATGTGTGCTCTGTTTGCTCTACAAGTTCTCTCTATTTTAGGATCTAGGGGTATGAAGTTGGGTTGTAAAGAATGATCAAACATACACCCTACCAATACACTCTAAAGCAAACAGTAATTCAATTCTCTTTTTTTTTTTTAAACTAATGTAATAGAATAGAAAGGAGAAGGTTCTAAAGAAAATATCCTAAAAGGTTCCTAAACTAGGAGCAATGAAGAATAATTTAGTTAGGGTTTAATAATTATTAGCAATCAAGTTAACAAAGATTAAACTCTTTACTCTATGCTTAACTTAGATCTAAACAACTCCTAACTTTCAAGACCATCTTGGAGCCCTCCAAGTCAAAATTAGTTGATCAACTAGTCAGTTAAGGGTAAGGATCAATTGGAGTCCCCCGTTGCTTACTAGGTAAGCAAATAAAACCAATTAAGTAACCACCTTCCTTTCCTTTTCTAAACACCGGTTAATCAGTCAATCCCGACCCGGTCCAACTCTTTCGGATGTCTTGTCCTATTGAGCTCGAGTTCCTTAGGGGCTGACGTCTAGTTAATTTTAAAGTTAAAGGCTTAGGTTAATGCAAAATGAAGGATGTAGTTTATGGGCCAAGGAAGGGTGATTAACTTCCCACCTATCTTGATTAGGGGTTTATGCTCTTAAAGTTAATTATGAAAATGCTATGCAACAAGCAGTGTCCAGCTCTTGAAATTATCAAATAAAATTAATCTAATTACTATTTTTAAAGATTTTGTGATTAAGTTTCTAATTTTCTAATAAATTATGAGATATCATAAAAAAATTTGAGTTTTGTAGAAAATAAATTTACCTAAATCAATCTAAGCAATAAATAAATTATGTATATATATTATTTTTATTTATTTTTATTATTTTTATTTCGTTAAATTAATTATGTTTTATGAAAGTGTCTTAGGGGGCGTTTGGTAGCAAATAATCTATCCAGATTATCGGTAATTTAAAAGGGCCCCACAGGAAAACTATGTTTGGTACATATTTGAATGACAATCTATCCTGCAGTGGTAATCCAAATTACCTCAGAGAGAGATTATCCATATTACGGCGATGTGTAATCTAATAAATTTTCTTTTGATAAAATTATCCCTATCTCTTTTATAAAAATAAATTCCTTTCTCCAAACAAAATCTCGCTCTTTTCTCTCGCGTATCTCTTTCTCATATCTCCAAACAAAAAAAAAGCGTATTATCGGCCATAGAAAAGAAAATATCGAATAAAAAATTAAATTAAAAACAAAAAATGGTTAAAAAAAATTTAATTAAAAAAACAAAAAAAAAAAATTAATTACTATTTTTAATTTTTACAAAAAAAATAAAAATTAAAAATTAAAAAATTAAAAATTTTAATTAAATTAATAAAAAAATAAATTTAAAAATTAAATTAAATTTAAAAAATTAATTTTTAAATTTTCTTAAATTAATTTTAAAATTAATTTCTAAATTTTATTTTAAAAATTAAATTAATTAATTAAATTAATTAAATTTTAATTAAAAAATAACTATTTATATTTTTATATTTTTATTATTCGATTTTTTAAATTAATTTTTTTAAAAGTTAATTTTTTAATTTATTTTTTAAATATTAAATTAAATTAATTAAAAATTAATTAATTTTTTGTTTTTTAATTAATTTAATTTTTTTTTAAATTAATTTTTTAAATTAATTTTTAAATTAATTTTTAATTAATTTAATTTATATAAATAAATTAAAAAAATAATATTTCAATTATTATATTAATATTAATTAATTTTATATAACAAAATATTTAAAATAAATTATTTTAAAATATAATAAATAAATTATTTTTAAAATATATAATAAATTATGATAATTAAAAGTTTAAGAATCAAAAAAATTAAATAAATGTTTAAAGATTAAAAATATATTTTAATCTTAAAAAACATAAATCTAGTATCTTCTACTTATATAAATACTTTAATTTAGGGGTATTTTAAAAAATTTTAATAGATTTGATTTAGTATATCAATTTGATTTAGGGGTATTTTAAAATTTGATGTTATATGACTGGTAATCTATTGTCATACCAAACACAGTAATCAATATTGTTGTAATATTAACTGTGTCTACTACTGGCAATCCATTCGGTGGTAATCTATCTTGTAGGTAATCTACATTATCATTCAAGATTACTGGCAATGTACAAACGTATTCTTAGGATTTCTTTCATGTTCTTTAAAGTAAGTTAATTAAAAAAAATTTTTGATTAGGTTAAAAGTGGATTTGTAATAAGAAGGAAAGTAATTTTTTATGTTAAAAAAAAAGAAAATCTAATAATTAAGGTAACTAAAAAGTAATAAAATAAAGAGAGCAATAACTATTTAAAATTAAAAATAAGAATAAAATTAAGAGAAAATTCATGATAATAATTTTTTTAATTTTAATTTTAAATTTTAAATTTTATTTTTTTTTTAAAATAATTGCACTTAAGTCTTCGGCAACGGTGCCAAAATCTGATGTGTATCGTAGCGCAACGATTAAAACACTGTAGAGTGCCAAAGTAAGGGATTGAATCGGACTTTGAGTGGTTATTTTGAAATAAATTTATTGTAATTAAAAATTTAAATAAATAGATAATTGGCAGTGAAAATAATTAAGATATGATATATCTTAATTAGAGTATGGACTGTACCCATCGATCACGGCTTGTCTCTTTTAAAAAATAGATCAATCAAAAATTATTTTCTTTTAAAGAATTTAATAAAAATTAAACATAAATAAATACTTGATTTCATAGCGTCCAAAGGAATACATTAAAATTAAAACTAAAAATTTGTCTTTCCTAATAAAGGCAACAGAAGGTTTAGGGCCGCCCAAGAGCCTCAGCCTGAACCTCTGCTTCTTTCGCTGGCTGATTACCCAAAATTTCCTCCTCTAGGCTGCTGGGTTGATTTCCCATAATTTCCTCTCCTCCTTTCATGCCACCGGGTTGATTCTTCTTCCTTGGCCCCACTTTCCTTCCTCTGTTTACTACCTTAAATCTACCCAGACTCTTGGTTTGTTTGTGTGTTTCATGAATATGGAGAGAATGTAGACTGATCTCCTTACAATTTGAGATTCTTTCCCGATTGGATGCCTGCTGATGACGCTCGATCACCTCCCCTAGACGTCGGGAACGGAGGCGCTCCTCGAATCCTCGCCTCCGGGTTGCCTGCAAGAAAGTCCCGAGGCCGGAGGGGCTTCGGCAGGACCCTCCGACGGCCAAGTTAGTAACTGAGGTCACAGCTGAAGAAGGGCTCGAGTGAGCCCTGTTTTGTGTGGAGAAGAGGGATCTCCGAGAGGAGGAATCCCTTTTAGAGTAGAGATGGCGATTTCAGGGGTTATCGCGCATACCTGTTTACCGGGTGGATTCACCTTTTTATAGGGGTTGATTCTAGCATGATCACGTGGGATTATGTGAATCAGAAGATTTGCTGAGCCCTCGCATGAATCTGGGCCGGTCAGTAGGTCACATCCCATCAGCTGGCGGGGCTATCGGGCGGCGCACGTCTGGCGCTGTCGGGCGACGCATGTTAGAGAGCGGTTCCTTGAACCGCTGGGGCTGATCTGGCGGGAACTGAAGATGCCGGGGCCGAGTTGGCCGGCCGGGGATGGCCTTGGCCGACTCGGCGGGACTGGAGACGCCGGGGCTGAGTCGGGCTGGCCGGGGATGGCCTTGGCCGACTCGGTGGGACAGGAGACGCCGGGGCCGAGTCAGGCGGCCTGGGATGGCCTTGGCCGACTCGGTGGAACTGGAGACGCCGGGGCGAGTCGGGCCGGCCTGGGATGGCCTTGGCCGACTCGGCGGAACTGGAGACGCCGGGGCCGAGTCGGGCCGGCCGGGGATGGCCTTGGCCGACTCGGCGGGATAGGAGACGCCGGGGCCAAGTCGGGCCGGCCGGGGATGGCCTTGGCCGACTCGGCGGGACTGGAGACGCCGGGGCCGAGTCGGGCCGGCCGGGGATGGCCTTGGCCGACTCGGCGGGATAGGAGATGCCGAGGCCGAGTCGGGCCGGCCTGGGATGGCCTTGGCGACTCGGCGGAACTGGAGACGCCGGGGCCGAGTCGGGCCGGCCTGGGATGGCCTTGGCCGACTCGCCGGAACTGGAGATGCCGGGGCCGCTTGGGAAGGAAGCGTCGGGACCGTCTGAGAGGTGCCGGGCCGGCTGGGATGGAAGCGTCGGGGCCGACTTGGATCAGGCGGGGCCATCTAGGATGGAAGCGCCGAGGCCGGCTGAGAGTTGCCGGGGCTGATTTGGATCAGGCGGGGCCGGCTAGGATGGAAGCGCCGGGGCCGGCTGAGAGGTGCTGGGGCCGATTTGGATCAGGCGGGGCCGGCTAGGATGGAAGCGCCGGGGCCGGCCTGAGAGGTGCCGGGGCCGGCTGGGAAGATGCCGGGGCTGCCTAGCTTGCACAAGCCGAGGCCGACTCGCTTGGACATTCCTGGGCCGACTCGCTTGGACATGCCGGGGCCGCCTAGCTTGGACACATCGTGGCTGGCTGGGAACCGGGGCCGCCTAGCTTGGAGATGCCGGGGGCCGCCTGTCTTGGAGATGCCAGCCTTGAAGGTGCCGGTCTTGGTGGTGTCGGCCTTTGGGGCCGACTGTCTTGGAGGTGCCGGCCTTGAAGGTGCCGGTCTTGGAGGTGCCGGCCTTGGAGGTGTCGGCCTTTGGGGCCGTCGGGTGTCGGCCTTTGGGGCCGACGGTCTTCGGGTGTCGACCTTTGGGGGTCGGGTGTCAGCCTTCGGGGCCGTCTGGTATCGGCCTTTGGGGCCGTCGGGCGTCGGCCCTCGGGGCCGTCTGGTGTCGGCCTTTGGGGTCATCGGTCTTGGAGATGTCGGCCTTTGGGGCCATCGGGCGTTGGCCTTTGGGGCCGTCGGGTGTCGGCCTTTGGGGCCGTCGGGTGTCAACCCTCGGGGCCATCGGGTGTCGGCCCTCGGGGCCGTCGGGTATCGGCCTTTGGGGCGTCGTGTGTCGGCCTTCGGGGCCGTTTGGTGTCGGCCTTTGGGGCTGTCGGGCGTCGTCCTTCGGGGCCGTCTGGTGTCGGCCTTTGGGGCCGTCGGGCGTCGGCCCTCGGGGCCATCTAGTGTCGGCCTTTGGGGCCGTCGGGCATCGGCCCTCGGGGCCGTCTGGTGTCGGCCTTTGGGGCCGACGGGTATTGGCCTTTGGGGCCGTCGGGCGTCGGCCTTTGGGGTCGTCGGTCTTCGGGTGTCGGCCTTTGGGGCCGACGGTCTTGGAGATATCGAAAAAAAAAAATTAATCTTTATGGGTCAACTGGCTCCATCAAATGCCCCCCACACTCCTTGAGCTTGCGTGCTCTGCACCAGCTAAGCGAAAGGAGTGTAGAACTTTTACCTTGGCACCTTGTGCTGCCTTGGATGGACGTCTGCGTGCCTTCTTTGGCTAGCTGAGGGCGGCTAGTAATTCTCTCCCAACGCGGGGTCTGGAAGTCTTTTGAACCCAGGAGGGTGACCTGAGAGCTGAGAGCGTCAGGTTCCTTTTGAACCGCCTCGGGGGTGTGAGAACCGCTGCGAGGGGCGACTCAGCGGGGTACGGGGCCTTTAGGATCTTAACTGACTCGGAGGCACCGCCGTGCCGGGGCCGAGTGGTGTCCCATGGGCCGCGATGCCAGTGAGCTCCCTTTGAACCAGCTTGGGGGTTTATCTGCCCCCCAGAAAACTCCGTTGATTGGAATCCGTAGGTCTTGAGCTTGAGGGTGCCGACACTTAGCCGGTCTTGGGTGCTGACGCGGAGTTGGTCTTTGTTGCCGACGCAGAGCTGGTCTTTGGTGCCGACGCAGAGTCGGTCTTTAGTGCCGACGCGGAGTTGGTCTTTGGTGCCAACGCGGAGTTGTCTTTGTTGCCAATGCGGAGTCGGTCTTTGGTGCCGACGCGGAGTCGATCTTTGGTGCCGACGTGGAGTCGATCTTTGTTGCCGACGCGGAGCCGGTCTTTGGTGATGTCGGCCTTTGGGGGCCGTCGGGTGTCGGCCTTTGGGGCCGTCGGTCTTGGAGCCATCGGTCTTGAGCCGTCGGTCTTGAAGATGTTGGCCTTTGGGGCCATCGGGTGTCGGCCTTTGGGGGCCGTCGGGTGTCGGCCTTTGGGGGCCGTCGATCTTGGAGGTGCCAGCCTTAGAGGTGCCGGTCTTTGGTGCCGACGCGGAGCCAGTCTTCGTTGCTGATGCGGAGCCGGTCTTTGGTGCCAACGCGGAGTTGGTCTTTGGTGCCGACGTGGAGTCGGTCTTTGTTGCCAACGCAGAGTTGGTTTTGGTGCTGACGCGGAGTCGGTCTTTGGTACCGACGCGAGTGGTCTTTGTTGCCGACGCGGAGCCGTCTTTGGTTCCAACGTGGAGTTGGTCTTTGGCGCTGACGGAGTCGGTCTTTGTTGCCAACGTGGAGTTGGTCTCTGTCTAAGAAATACACTCATCCCAAGACGTGATAAGACAAGGATATTCTGAATAATACTTTATTAAAGGATCAGCAAGCTACTGAGAGTGCCGTCCGCATTCCGAATGTGGGGGAGAAGCTTCTCATTTTGATGCCAGCTTGCTTCCTTCTGTCGGCTCCCCGAGCTGCTGCTCGCCCCTCATGAGGTCATGCTATTGTTCCTTTCGTTGGGGCATTGTTGAGGCAAATCTGAGGCGCTGGAGGTGCCGACGCACCCGGGGCCGTGAGGTTTCCTCGAACAACTTGCCCAAGTGGCCCTGCTGAACAAACTTTTCAATGGCCTTCTTCAACTGGCGGCAATCTTCGGTGTCATGCCCACAATCTTGGTGATACCGGTAGTAAAGCTCTTTGTTGTAGGGGTTTATTGACTTTAGGGGACGTGGGCGTTGAAAGTACGGCTCCTCCTCAATCTCTAGCAGGATGTGGGAGATCGGAGCGTGAGAGGAGTAAACCGCCCCTTAGGAACCAGCGCCTGGGGCCGTTGGTCAAAGCGACTGGGCGGCTTGGGCTGCCTGGATCGTCCCTCAGCTGGTTCCGTGGGGGTTGGCTTCTTATTGGAACTCCTGCCGGCTTCCCTTCTGGACGAGTCAGCCTCGTTGGTGCGGATGTACTTCTGGGCCCAGAGGAGGAGGTCGGAATAAGAGTTCGGGGCTTCTTATCTAGGGAGAAGGTGAAGCGGGACGGAAGGAGTCCCCGCTTCAGCGCTAGGGAGGCCACTGCATCGTCGAGATGGTAGACCTCGAGGGCGGTGATTTTGAATCAGGACATGAAGTCCCGCAGTGACTCTCCTTCCTTCTGTCGACGGAGAAGAGGCTGTCTGCCACCCTTGGGATCCGGCGGCAGGCGTCAAAGTGGGCCAAAAATGCCCTCTCAGCTCCGGAAGGAGTAGATGCTGTGAGGGGGCAGGCGTGAGTGCCATGCATGTGCGGCCTTCCCAGAGTTGCGGGGAAGGCCTTGCAGAGGAGGGCGTCTGGGGCGCCCTGGATTTGCATCATAGCCTTGTAACTTTCGAGGTGGTCGAGGGGGTCGTCGTACCGTCGTACTGGTCCACCTGGGGGAAGCGGAATCTCGAGGGAACCGATTCCTCCAGGATGCGGCGAGTGTAAGGAGGACGAGTGCCGAACTCTTCCTTCGGCTGACGGTTGATCTTCTTGGCGAGCTCGTCTAGTCGCCTGTTGTACTCCTCCAGGCGTTCCTCGCCTGGCGGTTGATCGTCGGGGCCCTCCGAGGTGGCTCGGAGGAAGAAGAAGAAGAGGAGGCAGACGGAGATGGAGACGGAAGTCGGACTTCCGCCTGGGTTCCTCGTGATGATGTGGCTTGGGAGGAAATTTGTTGGGGCCACGGTCAGAGGACCGTGGCCGCTTGGAGGGCTCGCGTCGAGGCTTCCTGGTGGAAGCTTGACGTCGGCCGGTCTCTCGCCGACCGGCCTCCCGCCGGGGGGAGCCTCCCCTCGACTGACTAGCGAGGGGAGCAGTTTGATGCTAGGTGGCCACGGACTGTTGTTGTTGGAGGCCGTGGATCATGGCGGTGAGATTCTGGAGTTGCAGGGAAAGAGTCGCCAGCCGCTCCACTGTTTGGATAGCAGCGTCCGGCAGTGGGTAAGCGACCGGAGGGTCGGCAGCAGGGGGATTGGCCTCCTGCTGTCTAGTTGGCGGGGGAAGCTCCGCTGGGCAGCTGATGGAGGCGTCCTGAGCTCAGGTCACCACCATGGCTTCTGGAAGAAGAGGGGGACGAAAGATGTAGCTCGGGGAGGACGTTCGCTCTTTTTCTTATGCCCCCTACCTGGCGCGCCAATCTGATGACGCTCGATCACCTCCCCTAGACGTCGGGAATGGAGGCGCTCCTCGAATCCTCGCCTCCTGTTGCCTGCAAGAAAGTCCCGGGCCGGAGGGGGCTTCGGCGGGACTTTCCGACGGCCAAGTTAGTGACTGAGGTCACAGCTGAAGAAGGGCTCGAGTGAGCCCTGTTTTGTGTGGAGAAGAGGGATCTCCGAGAGGAGGAATCCCTTTTAGAGTAGAGATGGCGATTTCGGGGGTTATCGCGCGTACCTGTTTACCGGGTGGATTTACTTTTTATAGGGGTTGATTCTGGCACGATCACATGGGATTGCGTGAATCAGAAGATCTACTGAGTCCTCGCATGAATCTGGGCCGGTCAGTGGGCCATGTCCCATCAGCTGGCGGGGCTGTCGGGCGGCACGCATCGGTGCTGTCGAGCGGCACGCGTCTGGTGCTGGGCGGCGCGTGTCAGAGAGCGGTTCCTTGAACCGCTGGGGCTGATCTGGCGGGAACTGGAGACGCCGGGGCCGAGTCGGGCTGGCCGGGGATGGCCTTGGCTGACTCGGCAGGACTGGAGACGCCGGGGCCGAGTCGGGCCGGCGGGGATGCCTTAGCCGACTCGGCGGATAGGAGACGCCGAGGCCGAGTCGGGCCGGCCTGGGATGGCCTTGGCTGACTCGGCGGAACTGGAGACACCGGGCTGAGTCGGGCCGGTCGGGGATGGCCTTGGCCGACTCGGCGGGACAGGAGACGCCGGGGCCGAGTCGGGCCGGCCGGGGATGGCCTTGGCCGACTTGGGACTGGAGACGCCGGGGCCGAGTCGGGCTGGCCTGGGATGGCCTTGGCCGACTCGGTGGAACTGGAGATGCCGGGGCCGAGTCGGGCCGGCCTGGGATGGTCTTGGCCGACTCACCGGAACTGGAGACGTCGGGGCGCTTGGGAAGGAAGCGTCGGGACCGGCTGAGAGGTGTCGGGGCCGGCTGGGATGGAAGCGCCGGGACCGACTTGGATCAGGCGGTGTCGTCTAGGATGGAAGCGTCGGGGTCGGCTAAGAGGTGCCGGGGCCGATTTGGATCAGGCGGGGCCGGCTAGGATGGAAGCATCGGGGCCGGCTGAGAGGTGCCGGGGCCGATTTGGATCAGGCGGGGCCGGCTAGGATGGAAGCGCCGGGGCCGCTTGAGAGGTGCCGGGGCCAGCCTGAGAGGTGCCGGGGCCGGCTGGAAAGATGCCGGGGCCGCCTAGCTTGGACAAGCCGGGGCCGACTCGCTTGGACATGCCTGGGCCGACTCGCTTGGACATGCCGGGACCGCCTAGCTTGGAGACGCCATGGCCGGGGCCGGGGCCTAGCTTGGAGACGCCGGGGGCCGCCTGTCTTGGAGATGCCGACCTTGAAGGTGCCGGTCTTTGTGGTGTCGGCCTTTGGGGCCGACTCTCTTGGAGGTGCCGGCCTTTGAGGTGCCGGTCTTGGAGGTGCCGGCCTTGAAGGTGCCGGTCTTGGAGGTGCCGGCCTTGGAGGTGTCGGCTATTGGGGCCGTCGGGTGTTGGCCCTCGGGGCCATCGGTTTCGGCCTTTGGGGCCGATCTTCGGGGTCGGCCTTCGGGGCCGTCTGGTGTCGGCCTTTGGGACCGTCGGTCTTGGAGATGTCGGCCTTTGGGGCCGACGGGGTGTCTGCCTTTGGGGCCGTCGGGCGTCAACCTTTGGGGCCGTCGGGTGTCGGCCCTCGGGGCCATCGGGTGTCGGCCTTTGGGGCCGACGGTCTTCGGGTGTCGGCCTTTGGGGCTGTCGGGTGTCGGCCTTCGGGGCCGTCTGGTGTCGGCCTTTGGGGCCATCGGGCGTCGGCCGTCGGGGCCATCTGTTGTCGGCCTTTGGGGCCGTCGGGCATCGGCCCTCGGGGCCGTCTGGTGTCGGCCTTTAGGGCCGATGGGTGTCGGCCTTTGGGGCCGTCGGTCTTCGGGTGTCGGCCTTTGGGGCCGACGGTCTTGGAGATGTCAAAAAAAAATTTTAATCTTTATGGGGTCAACTTGGCTCCATCACCTGCGATTGAACTCGGCAATTGGTTTGTTGAGTTTGCTTTGAGATTCGTACAAATAAAAATAAATCCTTATAAATTCAATTCTGAGCTCATTTTAAGTCTGATTTGAGTGCCACTTGCATCTTTGAACTCCTAAAATTGTGCTCTTTTAAGTTAACAGGGTTTTTCCTAAAAATATTATATAAAATAATTAAATATTAAATAATAAAGATAATTTGATATATTAATTAATAGGCTTATGATGATTATTTGTGCGTTTATCAACACACTAGATGTTGGCACGCATTGTCTTTTACTTCAAAGGTCCAAAGAAGGTTATAATTTGAAACTCATTCTCTTTTGTTGAATACTTAATGGTTTTGTCATCATCAAAAAGGAAAAGATTGTTGACCTCATATTGATTTTGATGAATATAAAATAATTAAGTATTATACTAATCATATTGTTGTTGTGTTTAAGTGATCTCAGGTTATTCATCATGAAAGAAGATGTTTGCTCCAGTTTAAGGTAAAGTTTGAATCAAATGAAAGGTAATACAAGTAAAGCATTAATTATATGTATGTGCTTTCAATTTAAAATGCTCTCAAACAGTTTGTAGTACTCAAAATGAATTTTTCGAAGGACTTAGATTTTGTGACTACTAAATATTTTTTATGCCTTTTGTGTATACTTATTGTTTGAACAGTTTATTTACCAAAATGACTTTTAAGTTTAATTATATTTGCATTGTCTTAAACTGAATTTAATTATTTTATAAGTTATTCTTACAAACTTAGCAACCAAATCTTTTTGCAATGTTTTTATTTAACTTTTATGTGTCTTCAATATTTTTTTAAGTTGAATGAGTGCCAAAAAAATTTTTTGAGTGTTTATTCGACAATTGGATTCTCGTTATTGGCCGACCGAAATCCTTTGGCTCTATGTTTGGTTTTCGGAGACATTTTGGAAATAAAAGTTGGATAACCAATTCCCTCTCATTGGTCGATCGAAATCCTTTGGCTCTTTGTTTGGTTTTCTGAGACGTTTCGGAAAAAAAAAAAGTTGGATGACCAATTCCCTGCCATTGGCCGACCAATTTTTTCAACCACTTTTGTTGGGCGACCGGTTTGTGGTATTGGGCTTCTAACTTTCTATCATGACTTTTGTTGGAAGACCAACCTCTTTTATTGGGCGACCGACTTTCTTCACTAGGCGGTCGACTTTTGAAACTGGGTGTCCAAGTTTTGTTGGCTCTCAGGTTTTGTCTCCAAAATTGCGTTAAGCCTGATTTTGGTCAACTGATTGGGCAACCGATTTGTTAAGAAAACTCTTGCAATAGTTATTTTTTAATGGCTAAATGCATTCTATTTCTATTTCTTGTTTCACAACGGCTATATTATTTTGATGTGTATAAATACCCTCTTGTACAGTGATTCAAAGAGAGATACAAGAAGAAAAGAAAGAGAGAAAAAGAAAAGGAAATTCTTTAAAAATAGAAAGAAAAAGAGAAAGAAAAATATTTTGAAAGAGAGTTTCATTCTTGAAAGAAAGTTGAAGTGATTGTTTTCAAAAACCATTCTTAGTGCATTTACTTTCCATTTTTTGGCATGGCGTAAAAGCTCGAACAACCCTTTCTTGAAGAGCATTCAAGGCTTTCATGAAGGCTTCATTATTGCTGTTGCGCACTTAAAGAAAGAAACCACCTCGTGTTGTGTTCTTCAAGTCGTGAAGTATTTCTTTTGAATATATGCTCATCATTAGAAGCAACTTGTATAAACATTGCATTATTGTGCTTTGATTTATGTTTCATAGTTATAAAACATGTGAGGGTAGAGGTCTATCCATGAGTGTATTTGTAAGGCTTGCTTGTGCCTAAAAACAAGCTTGCTTGCCAGATAGGCTAGTAGTGCTAGTGAAATTTTTAAGGGATTCTTGGAGAGTAGATGTAGGTATCGAGTTTGGTGCCGAATCACTATAAACTTGCTGTGTTTGTGTGTGATATTTTCTGTGGTTGTTTGCGTATTAACCTCACATCACTACACGTTATTTATTTGTGAAACAAAATCTAAGTGCACATATTTGCTAGTTAATTTAATTTTTTAAGAAACCCAATTCATCCTCTCCCCCTCTTGGGTTGCTATATCTAGGCAATAGGTATAATTCTTAACTCTTTTTTCGGATTGTAATGGGGATATTAAGATCATAAAGAGGTAAAGGATTGGAATCTATAGAAGGATTGCCTAGATTTTGAGAAATAGGAGGTGACGATTGACGATGCTCAAGATTGTCCGGGTTATTCCACTGTTAGAATCAAACTTGCACCTAGCATGAACATGGAGCTTAGTAGACATAGGTTGTAGAGTTTCTCCCCTGTGTGTGATACTATTCTATTTGGCATGGATAGAACAATATTTCCTCCTTTTTTACTAATTAAAATATCTATTTTAATATTTATTTTAGGAAGAAAAATATTGAATTTTGGTTGTTTTTTTGCCAAAACTAATCTTCATTAGAATCCTCCTTCTAAAGAGTAATTTTGCTATAAAAGAAATATTTTCAACAAAATTAACATCCGCACTAACATGAATTTTTTTAGTAGTAAAATTAAAACACTTATACCATTTTTATTAGGAGCATAGCCCAAAAAAATACATTTTTAAGCTTTTGAATCAAATTTGAATCTGGGATGAGTTGGCACATGAAGAAACAAAGTACAACAAAAAAATTTTAAGGATAAATACGAGGGAAGGTATATGTTTAAAAAAGTAAATATTCTTTAAGAGTTTCTAAAGATGTTTCATATTTTAGAACCCTTATAAGCATTTTGCTGATCAAATAACAATTTGTTAAAATTGTATCCCTCCAAAGATATTTAGGAACATTCATATGAAACATAAGAGCTCTTCCTACTTCAAGTAGGTATATGTTTTAATGTTTTGTAGTGCCATTTTATTGAGGAGTGTCCCTACAAGTTGATTGATGTAAAATATCTTTTCCTAAAAAAAAATCCCTAAACAATCATTATAAAATTATGTTCCATTGTCACTCTTAAGAATACTAATTTTGGTTTGAAATTAATTTTTAACCATAGAATAAAAATTCTTAAAGAGTTGTGCAACCTCATATTTAGAGTTCATTAGAAAAAGCCAATATATGCATGTGTGATTATCAATAAATGTCACAAACCATTTTTTTCAGTTAAAGTAGTAATCATAGGAAGACCCCAAACATTACTGTATATCAAATAAAAAGATTTTGAGGCATAATATGGTTTTACTTTATAAGAATTTTGATGGCTTTTGGCAAAAAAATAACTTTTATAATCAAAAGAAGTATAATCCACTCCTTTAAATAAACTTGGAAAAAATGTTTTAAATAAAAAAAACTAGGATGTCCTAATCTATTATGCCATAGTATTATTAGATCATGCATAGGGATTATTAGGGTTTCTCGTGCATACCTAAGAGTGCAGTGGAAGCACATGAATTTTATAAATTTCTTAATAAGATCTATTTATATGAATCCTGATAAATCATATAATTATTTATTCAATTTAAGTGTTTTAAATAGTTAATGGTGATAAGATCCTTTAAAAATTGTAATTTAATAATTAAATCAAAGATTCTTATAAATTAAGTATTTATAATAATTACATTATTATTATCGCTATTACTATTATTATAATAACTATTATAATTATTACACTTCTATTCATAATACTTACAATCTTTATAATATTTATAATCTTATAATTAAGTATTTTTAAACTAAATGTTTTTAAATAAAATATATAGTTTCAAAGAAGGAATGCGGCAGCTGAGATTTGAGACAAAGAAGAAAGAAAATATGAGTGAATCACGATTGAAAGACCAGCTAAGTTGCATTCGATCTTAGCAGATTAAAAAAGGAAAGAAAGTAAGCTAAAGAGAGAATAATATGGCTTGGCTGGATCAATACTAATGCTCTGTTTGGATAGAGAGAAAAATGAAAGGAAAGAAAACTGGGGGAAAAGAAAAGCGGAAGGAAAGAAAATTGAAGAGAAAATATTTTCTTTCCTTCTATTTGGATGAGTGGGAGGAAAATCGAGAGGAGAGAATAGTTAATAATTTACGATGACAATAATATCCTTATTATAATGATTAAAAATATATTAGTTATTTTTTTGGAACGGTCAATATTGGAATGAAAAAAAATAAAGAATACTTTTGAGTTTTCTCTCCGAAATCTCTCAGAGAAAACTTTTATGTGGGGCCCATCACTTTTTTTCTCTATTTTTTCTTTTAGTTTTTTTTCCTCCCTACTTTTCTCTCCATCCAAACAAGTTAAATTTTATTTTCTCTCCTATTGTCTTCCTTAGTTTTCTTTCCTTCCTATTTTTCTCTCCATCCAAATAGAGGCTAAGAATAAAGAAGGAAGAATGGACGAACAAATAAGGAATATGGGGGGAATCAAAATAAATATCATATGATCATACCAAGATACAATCATAGTCAAATTAAGAGTAGATCGAGTCTAAAATGATAGCAGCATAATTTATTTGAAGGCTCTCAGAGCTACAGATCAAATCATCTTGAAGACATAATAAAGTAAAGGGTTTTAGTTATATTGCTACGTTATCTTTTAGTCTACACTAGCTTCAGATCAAGATCCAAAGAGGAAGAAGTTAGAGAAGCTCTCCGAAGAATTTGAAGAAAGAAGAACATTCACCAGCCATTTTCTTGACCAGACTATGCCAATTTACTTCCAGTCTTTGATACAATTTTCTTTTAGTTTAAATTTTTATTTCAGTATCTTTAAACAGTCAAAACTTTTCTCTAATTCAAAATTTAATTTCTTGCACTTTAAATCTCTATTAATTTATTTTTATGTTCTTTTAATTTTTTTATTTTTATTGCAAGTAGTTACTAGGGTTCAACTAGTGGATCCTAGTTCCAAGTTTAATCTTTTTTTACAAATTTTAATTCCTCTTTTCTCAACTTCAAATTCTCTTTTCTTTTTCTTTTTAAAATCAAAGATTTCAAATTTCAAAAGTATCACTTTCCTTGTAGATTCGACCCGACTCGTCGCTAGCTTTTTAGTTAATTGAATCAATTAACATAATTTTGGTATGATGGGTGACTAGAACAATCAAAACCCTTAATAGCCAAGATCTTCTTAATGATAATAATCAAATGAATAATATAATATTTTAAAATTAATTTATAAAGAATCTTTTTTCTATCTTTTAAAGCTACTTCCAATTAAAGTTTAAATGGTACAAATTTGATTATTTATAGCAATGTTACTGGTAACAAAAATATAACGTGGCACTAATTAAACATATATATAGACATTAATGAATTAGAAGAATATGTTGAATCATGAACTATAGTATTATTTTTAAAGGTTCAAAAATGCATCACAATATAAACACACTTAAAAAAATATATAGGATGCATTTAATTACCTTTTGATAAGTCAATTAGTAAAAATGACTTATTAGAAAATTATTCTCTTTAGATAGACAGATTTTCTTGAAGCGAATAGAAATCTTCTTACTATTGACTCACGCTAGCTTCAAAATTAATATACAAAATTACCCATTTTGGTAGGTAATTAAAAATTATAACCTTAGAGGAGCTTTCTAGAATTTATTAAAAAACTCTATGAATCTCAATAGATAATTCACTTTGTTGTTATTACTCATATTGACCTAAGAGTTCACCAACTTTGACTGAAATCAAACTTTATGCCCAATAAATTATGAATTTGTGCATTTATTTATTATTGGATTATAATCTTGTCATCCATAAATATAGTTAATAACATTCAACCAACTCGATCATAATCAAAAATAATAATAAATAGAAAAATCGTAACTAAGAATATATAAATAGCACAATATTGTGAAGAGCATACTTTGTTATCGTACTCGTAAGAAATTATATAGCAAATATGCGCATGAGAGTCAAAATATATTTATGGAAAAAAAATTATGTTGCAACCAAAATAGAAGAAAATTATTAAAATTTAAATTAAGCTTGGAGTCCTAGCTAAAGTCCTTACCTGATTGAACTATTTACTTAATTATTATGAAGTTCTTATTAGTATTAGTATAGAACCATTAATAAAATATTTATTTATTTATTTTTGTGTTGCCTACATCTGGTAACATAGCAATCTTTAAGCATAAGATAGTTCATAATATAGTGAAATTATTTTTAATATTTAAATTTTAAATCACTAGCTTAATTAAATTTTATAAAGAAATTATTTTTATTTATCATTATAAATTATTTTTACTTTAATTATATTTTAATTATACATACAATATAATTGATGATATGCTAGTTCGAATACCATTAATATGATCTTTAAATTAAGTCAATGTTCGATCCTATTTTGATAGCCATGGTCGCATGTCTTCAAACTTGAGTAATAGGAGGAATCTAACCGGTTGGTGATAGCAGTGGAAAATCGTCCATGAGCTTTTTATATTCTTACTTTTTAAAAAAATGTAAACAGAAAAATTCTTATTGCGACATCAATCGTGAGGACTCCCGTACAACAACACCACCGTGCGCGCATCTGATCCCGGGGCCAACGTGCGAATCAACGTTTCTACGGCAGACCGCAGAATAATCAATGCGAGGAGCAACCTCAAACGTCCAATGGGACCGTCGGATTAATTCGGATGATTCAAATCGAATAGCCGGACCTAACGGTCATTTAATTTTGGCAATAGAAAGGGCAAGAAACTAGCCGTTAACAGCGGAGAGAAAGATTTCCATTCCTCCACACCCCGAGATTCCCTCCCCTCTCCTCCGCAGCAATTTATTTCCAATTAACTCTCTCTCCCTCTCTCCTCCCCAATTAAAAGTTCAAACGAGTTTCAATTCTGATGGAAAAAAGCACAACCATGGCGACCAGATGTCCCTTCCCTAATCCATCCAGGCCCCCAAACCTCCTCAACCCCAGGACCCCAGATAGCAGCAGTAGCGTCAGAAAGAGCACAAACTCTAATCCTTCTAAAGCTTCTAGTCCCTCAGGTAGAGTTCTTCTTTGAAGGCTGCTCTCTCTTGAAAAAAAAAAAAAATCGTTGTGTTGAGTTTGTTTGTGAGTTCTATTCGTAGATGCACCTCAGAAGAACTCAGTTTCCAAGGCCGGAGTAGTGCCGTCATCTCTGCGTTCTTCCTTCGAGCAGAAGGAGAACGAAAGGGACCTGAACTGCTCAAAGCCGGACAGGGTGAGATCCCCTGGAATGCCTTGTTCGAAGGGTGTCAAGAGCTTCATGGCGCCAACGATTTCTGCCTCTTCCAAAGCCATTGCTGCTTCCCCGAAAAGAAAAGTCCTTGCAGAAAGCAACGAGGCCGTCTGCTCTTCTCTTACTTCAGTTTCTGGTTCACACAAATCTCTTGCAACGGAGGAGGTTGTGTCGAAAACTCAGCATACAATCCCTAATGCTGTGATTTTTTCCAAAGTCTCATGTGATGGAGTGGGTGCGGAGGAGATTGCGCCGAAATGTGAAATGGGTTTTGGTTTCCAAGAGATCTCGGACTGCACCGGCTCCGGAAAGCTAGATCTTGAAGCCAAGAATCCGCAGCCTATCATTGTTAAGTCCTGTTCTCCTCCTCCGGCTATCGCTTCTCTGGATGCCGATCCATCTATGCCTCCTTATGATCCCGAAACCAATTACCTTTCCCCAAGACCTTGGTTTCTCCATTACAGACCCAATCCCCGGATCGAGCACAACCTCAAGAAAGACGGCGCCTTGTCTGATGTTGGAGATGGAAAGCAGCTTGAGGAGGATAGCTTTGATTCCGAAAGCAGCGAGACCGCCACTGATCAGACCGAGGAAGTAGTGTCTCCAGACTTGCAAAAGGATTCCGAGGAATGGTCTTCTCCCAAAGAGGTGGAAGTTACGGGTGCTACCGATGGAAACGTTGTTTCTGAACCGAAGCTGATGCCCCCCAAGTCGAATGGTAGGCATATTAAATCTCGCTCTTTGATGAAAGTTAAGTTCATTCCCCTTCTTCTAGTTCTGGTCATTTGCCTTTATGTTCCCTTGTCGGATTCTCCGATCATATCCTCTTCTTCCATGTTGAAAGCCCCAGCATTAAGGTTTTTTGAGGATCTGTCTGTTAGAAACTACTTAACTGCATCTAGTATGAATCTTAAAGAGCTACCTTGGAGGTTGAGGCGTTGGTCAATTAATTCGTTTTCTTATTATACTTCTGTGGCTTCTCTTCCAAAAGAAGAAGAATATAGTTTGCTTTGTCTAGCTAACTTAACAGCAGCCTCAGCTATAGATCAAGGTTTAGAAAAATATGAACAGACCATTGAGAGCACTGAGATGGAGCAAGCTTTGAAGAAAAATATGGAAGAAGAGAGGAGGACTGAAGGGCATGAAATGGAAAGAGAATTTGAAGTGGAAGATTCAGAAGCTGCGCAAAATAGTGTTGCTGAATATGAGACGGAGAGAATGGAAATGGAGATATCTGAAGATTTGAGAGAAGACTGCATGGAATTTGATGAAGAGAAGGCTGAGCTTCAGGAAGATGTGAAAGATGATCATAGTGTTCTGGAATTTGAGATGGAGAACAAGTTTGAAGAGAATGCTATGAAGGAAATGGAACCAAGGGGTCATATTCAAGGTATTGAAGATCAGAAGAATATTGAAGTACAGTTTGGGATTTCTCGTGATCTGGAAAGAGAATTTGAAGTGGAAGATTTAGAAGCTGCGAAAAATAGTGTTGCTGAATATGAGACGGAGAGAATGGAAATGGAGATATCTGAAGATTTGAGAGAAGACTGCATGGAATTTGATGAAGAGAAGGCTGAGCTTCAGGAAGATGTGAAAGATGATCATAGTGTTCTGGAATTTGAGATGGAGAACAAGTTTGAAGAGAATGCTATGAAGGAAATGGAACCAAGGGGTCATATTCAAGGTATTGAAGATCAGAAGAATATTGAAGTAGAGTTTGGGATTTCTCGTGATCTGGTGATTGAACCTGAAAAAGTGGAGATTGAAGAAGGTGGTAGTGATTTAGGATCCCCTTCCAAATCCATTTACCCAGAAATTGGCAACGAGTATCAAATTTTGAGTAGCCTTAAACTAGAAAATTCTTCGATTAATGGATCAGAACATAAGCCTCTGATGCCATTGATATTGGGAGTATTTTCAGCAGTTGTAGTGCTTGCTGCATCCTTTGTCTTTTTCCATACGAAACAGAAGCAAACTCCTAGCGTTGTAACAAAAGAGAAGCTACCACCCAATAAGGTGATCTATTCCCCAATATCTGGTAGCAGTGAGAACTACATCCATGCCGGTAGAACTCTTTATCAGAACTCTCCAGTGGATGCCCAGATTGTGGGTGACTCAGGTCCTTCGGAAATGAGAAGCTCATCCTTTGGCCGGCAATGGACAAGGAGAGCGAAGGAGGAGGAGAATTTAGGCCATGAGAGAAGGCTGAGGAGGGATTCTACAGTATCGCCCTCTTCAATCTCTTATGGAAGATTCACCTCTTTCGTGAAACTCTCTGCTAAGAAGGTAAGAGAGTTCTTATATGGCTGAGATGTAATACCCTTGACTGTTCTTTTTTAAAAGAAAAGAATCAAGAATCAATTGGGTCCAAGTTACTTTTTATCTTTCTACAGGGATCTAAAGATGAAGAGGATCTGACTGCAGTAAGGCGATCAAGCAGGATAAGGAGTCAACAACATGAAGCCTAACTCTAACTACTCGTATCATCTGCAATCTGATTTCAAAGTTTTTAATAAGCTTGGTTACTTCAACCATTGTATTCAGTTGCACGGATTGTTTTGACTTTGTTGTTTGATGAATGAACAGCTTTGTGCTGTTCTTTATCTGAATATTGTTGAATCTCATTCATTTCCCCTGTTTTCTCAAGTCTATTCATGCAGTTGTTTCATGTGTGCATGGGGATAGGGACCGCTTATTGAAACGCAAAATTATTAGCAGCTTTATATTATTACAAGTTTGATATAGTTTTGCCTCTTTGTACATCAATATGAGTGGAAGCAACAAGTTCCAAAATGCTAGTTACATGCTATAAAAGTTTCTGATTTCATCACACGTAGGGGTGGCAATTTTTGACACGACACGATATGAACACGACACGAATTAAATGGGTTTGGGTTGACTATTTTTTGGTATAAAACCATGTATGATACGACCCGCCAACACGAAATTTAAATGGGTCATGTTCGGGTTCAACCGCTTAACCTAAATTTTGACCCAAATTGACCCGTGTATTTAATCGGGTTGACACGAACCCGTTTGACCTGTTTTGATCCAAACCCGCTTCGCCCGCACGTACGCCGCCATGATCCGTCTGTCACATACGCCGCCATGATCCGTCTGTCACCGCTATCCGAGGCATCTAGATCAAACAACGAAGCTGACGATTCTACCAAACGAAGCTGGTTAAATAGTCAAAATTTAGATTATATGAATTATATATTTTAATCTGATTAGATTGATCAAACAAGCAATGCAACTAATTTGACCTAATCTACGTCTTTGGAGCAACTTTTGTGATGGTTGAGTCCAAATATCACAATCCCCTCTAACGAAAAGAAAGTGAAAAATAAAAGTAACTGTCGTTACTCTTTTTTTCCGAAAAACTTCCTTCACTCTTAACAATTACGTTATAAATGATAAAATACTAATAATGATTGTTTAATGACATTTTAGAGAGTTTAAATGTCGATAATTTTTTACTCGCACCACCGCTCTCTTCGACTCTACCCTCCTTTCGCCGGCTCATTTCCCATTATAAAATCTCATGCGGATTTTATTTCTTCCATCCTCTCGGGTCACAGGTCGTGTCAAGTTAATCGTGTTTGAGTCAGGTCGTGTTCGTGTCCAAATTACCTAACCCGTTTAACTCACAGGTCGTGTTTGGGTTGATGTGTTTTCAACCCGATCAAAATATTACACGACCCGGACACGACACAACACAACACGATTGCCACTCCTAATCACACGCTTGTTGCATGGAGCCAAAATCTTCTCTAACCTAGCTTGAGATGATAAAACTTGGATAAACCGAAGAAGCATAGACTTTCAAATGTATATTTTTGTGTCATCCTTTTCTTGTGCCTTTGACTTCACTTCATCATCCTTGTTTCAAATTCGCTTAGTCTTTAGATCAATAAATTTTTTAAAAAATGTAATTTATGTGGAATTTCTAAATGAATTAAATACTTTTCCAGTGGATTTCTCTTTACTTTCTTTTCTCTTTTTCAAGGGAGATCCATTTTTACATATCTTATTAGTAGTAGGATGTAGCTTGAGGCAAACATTAAGGAACCATGACCCAATAGATACATTCTACTAAAAGCTGTTTGAGATGATTACATGTATCAATCTGTTTCATTCTTTCCTGAATCTGCTAGAATGTTGTGATAAGAGTTCAAAGGGGAGTATCTGCAGAGCACCTTTGCAATTCTTTTTTGATGAAAGAATCTCTCCAATTCTTAGAATTTGTTTACTTGAAATTGGATACCTGTACCAAGATCAGCATCCTTATTTTTTTATTATATTTTTTTTGGTACGGGCGATCACACCACTCTGGTGTGAGTCAAGCCCGATAGATCAGAGTACAAAATTTGCTGTAAAATAACAGGGCAGGGATCACCAAAATGCCAACCCTATTGCCCAGTATGGCGAGTTGCAACAGAAGCAACCCATTTGGCTACGGCGTTTGCTTCCCAGTAAATATGCCGAATCAGAGATGCACTGAAAGCCTGAAGAGAAGCCCAAATATCACATAGAAGGAGATTATGGAGGGAGCAGAGATCCACATCCCACCTAATCCAGCGGACGACCGTAAGAGAGTCTCCCTCAATAACCAACCGAACATAAGTAATGCCAGCCCAAGCAGCCTGAAGCTCTGCCATAGGAACCGAAATGTCGAGAGAACTATGTCCGCTAGCTGCGAGCAACACTCCCTCTGGTCCCCCAATAACAAATTCGGATCCAGCAAGACGACCCGACATAGAACCATCAAAATTTACTTTGACATAACCCGAGGGTGGGGGCTCCTAAGAGATAAAGAAAGTAGAACGATGCACTGCCGAAATAGCAGGGGAGTCCTAGTGACCGGATCTGTTCGAATGAATAGCATAATGTGAACAGAAAAACTCCGTAGCAAGGGAGACGGCTGAGCGGGTAACCACGAGACCGTCTCCTCAACAAAGACAATCTGGTTACGGGTCAGCCAAATGTGATGAGCTAGATAAGCAGAAAGGACACCGTGAGGCCGGAGACCTCACTGAGCAGACAGACGAATGGCACGTAGTAAAGATAGCCGAGTGGGTCCCTCCTCCAGAATCCATGGGATAAAATGAAGCTGCTGCCAAATCCGTGACGCACGAGAGCAGGTGAGAATGGCGTGCTCAATCGTCTCATCCTGAAGGCCACAAATCGGATAAAGAGAAGAGATAGGGAGACCGCAGCCAACCAGAAGAGAGCACGTAGGAAGCCGGTCCCACACAAGTTTCCACAAAAAGAGCTGAATTCTAGGATGGATAGGCAAACGCCAAATCTAAACCACATCATCCAAACCCAAAATCCGAGCCGAAAGCGGTCAACAAGGTCACTGGAAGGGGCACGAGGGAGGCAAGATCGACCCCAAAGTCTGGTATCAGTAACAACAGAGGAAGCAAGAGGAATGAGATATTGTCCTCTGTATCTGACTTGATTTTTATTTTTTTAACTTTTTATTTTAACATGTAATCAAACCTTGCTTGGACAGACTGATCCAAGCTGGTAGTTGTTGAACATCACCAAGTCTCTCTATTATGTCCATAATGATGAATTTGTCTTTGAAAATAAAAAAAAAGCAATATTGTTTTAGTATGGTATATCTTTGGACTCCAATGCTGGAAAGAATGAGGAGAAATGTTTCTACAAATCAGTGGTCTAGTTTCCCTAACTCCTAGCTTCAATAAACCTTCTCAAAGTAGACTAGTTTGCTGGATTGTTTAGAACTGGCTGGTTTAAATGTGAGACAAATGATGATTTTTTCAAAAGCTTAGATGAACTTAAGCTTCCCATGAGACTGATTGACACTTATATTGTTGTTATTGTCATTGTCATCCTTTTATCAAGCTGGATCTAGCCTGATTATGATGCCCTTCATTTGGAAGTGTCCACAACAATATGATTTCCATGAGTTAGAACTAAATGCATGGTAGCAAAGTTATTGCGATGCCCCATTCTTAATGTTGGAAATCTAGTATATTTCAACATTAATGTTGGAAATATAGTACATTTCAATATTCAAAAGAAGTTTCCTCCAAAATAATTTCCCTTCTTACTTGAAACCACTCTTTTAGTCCGATATGAAAAAAAGAATTCATCTTACTCTTGCTTATATATGTGTTTTCTTCTTGCTTGATTGAATGGTTGTGAGAAAGCTCACGCATGTGCGAACCGAGCCAAGCCCAATGCAAATAAGCATGTGATCTTTTGTCCCTTATGGTAGTTACGGAGATAAAAACATGTTTTAACTTATATGTCTTTTCTTATTTGATAATATATAGAGACCCATTATTTCGTATCAATGATCATCCAAAGATTCTTTTTTTCCTGATCCAGAGATTTCTTTCTTTTCTGATCCGTTGTTAGAAGGAATATGTTCGGTTATTCATCCGCTTCTGATATTGGTATGTGCACACCTGTTAGAAGTCTTATGCTGTTGTTGTATCCTAAAGGATAGTCATGCTCCTATCTTCTGTACTAAAATATTATTTTCTAAAGGTATGCATCTACTCTTAAAGATAGTGATATGCACACGTCAGCCTTTCTTAGTATTTTATCATCTCCATTACTATGTCATCCTTACTTTTCCTGCACTTAAAACAAAGCATCTCTTTATTCTTTAATCAGAGATGAGATCTATGATCACCGTTTCCTTCCCTTCTTTTTACAGCTATATTTAAACCCTCAACAACCTGATTTATATCCTAACGGCGATGTTCTAACCTTAAGAAACTGAAATAAACTTCAAAATCCTCTTATCCATCCTCAATTAATACCCTAGGTTGTAACCATCTAGAAACCCATTTCCTTTTCCTTATTCTTCTCCTCCTCCTCCTCCTCCTTCCTCTTCCTCTTTCTTTTGGTTCTTTCTTCTTGGTCTTTAGTCTTGCCAAAGCCTTGCCAAGTCTTGGGATGTCACCATAGAAGCCATCCTTGTTGGAAAATATTTTTGTTTTTGCAAAACCTCCTTCCTAGAAATTGCTAAAAATTTAATATAAAAAATTTAAATGCATAAAAAATTAAAATAAAAAAAAGATAAGTATCAAGCCTAGACTGAGGCATGTTAGACACTGCCCTAAGAATCAGTTTTTGCCCCTTTATGCAAGTTGTAGGTGATCTGTCCCTAAGGTACAATGATCCGGCTCAATCCGAACCTCCTATCACGAGCACGATCGCATGTAAGTGCAACCCAACAACTTTTTTATATGCTCAAGAAAAAGATCAATAGTAATAACAAAAAAATATATAATAAAGGATAAAAGAATTTTCTTTTTAAGCAAATTCGGGCTTAATTAATCTATACCTATTTATAGCCTTAGTCTAGAAAAACTCCAACGGCTCGGTCCATAATGGCCTTAAAGGCCTGATAGCCGTTAGCCCCAAATTATATCAGAAACGGCTTAAAGAATGAATTATTTGGGCTATTTCTTGATCGTTCACGAATGTTGGTGAGCAAATGCTTGCCCAACATTTGTGAATAGCAAATGCTTGCCCAACATTTGTGAATAGCTCGTGGCCCGAGGAAAGCTCGCGTAGCAAAAAACCCATACGAGCTTTTTGCTCGCATGGGTCTCACTCTTTTTTTATTTAAGCTTTTTTTTTCAACAATCCTTCATAAAAATTTTAATTAAAAAAATAATAAAATCAATATAACATAAATTTTAGGATATCTTATTCTGCACAATAGTTAAGATGTCATGTGGAATTGAATTCCACTTAGTGTTGATTGTATACATCTGAAGGAACCATAGTGGATTAAACCTTTAACTAGATCCTTGACTCAGACTTCTACTAATCACATACACAGTATGGATCAATTAGGTTTATGCGCGCTTGGTACCTTGATTTTTCATGAAAATTCTTTAAGGTTAGTCCAAACCTTTAGTCACTGCCTAATATGATAATTCTCATATAAATGAATCCTCAAAGGGTATTTGTGACTAATACGTTGTAGATAACTTACCTCGGATCCATTAAGAGTATAACTCAACCTTACACTGATTTACTTTGTCACTTTATAAGAGCACTCATCGTAGGGATGGAATGAAATTTTTTTTAAAAATTGTGCTCTAACACAATCACTCAATCATTTTGTTTCTATCACATTGAACCTCTTTCATGGAATCTCCAATCACAGAGCTTGGGTATCCACTGCTGATGACCAAATAATGGGCTTAAGCCCTATCCCCCTCAATGATTCTAGGACTCTACTCCTAAATAATTTCTTAATTAATTGATCTGCCAAATTCTTCTTTTACTTGATAAATTCCAAGAAGATAACATTATTTTTTGGACTAAATCTTAAATAAGATAATTAAATAAAGATACATTTTGAACAATAATATGCATACTTCTGAAATGGACCATCATAGCCATAAAGAACAAGCCTTATTCAAACTATTAAAGAATAATAATTGCACAAAATGCAGATAAATAATCATCATCCATTTAATATTCAGAAGCATTATTTAGTAAAACATGCAAATATACTGACAAATCAAACTAATGAAATGCTACTAGTTCACTTTCTGCCATAACTAGCACAACATCATGTAAATGTCCAAGAACATCATTGCTTAGTTATGTGAAATTGTAGCCCAAGGATCACTTGCAGCATGAAATATGATAAACAAGCACTGTTCCATGTCCTTTTCCTACATACTGATTTTTAGGCTTATCAGCATGGTGCTATTATATATTCCTTATAATTTTTGGTGTCCGTAAATATGACCTGAAGCAAGTAATATCAGTTGGCATGCTACAATACACAGATAGATATACCATAAGTAGAAAGAGCATATAGCAATCTAACTACAACTTCCAGTAAATACTATACTTGTCAGACTAAAGTACCTAAACAATGTTGCTTTATTGCTAGATTGCAGATTAAAATTGTTAATATAGCAAATCAAGCTCATCTTAGTCACATTTGATGGCATTAAATATGCATAATTGATTGAAACATGTACAATTGATTGCTGAGCATCAGAAAGCTAAATTTAAAATATGAAATCCAATCTTTTTAGCAAGTATAAAAGTAAAAAGGGTGCCAATAAAGTCAATTGAAGGCTCAAATCTTTAACATGGTAAACATTACATGTAGTGATATGTTCGTATATGGAGAAATAAGTTAATCTTTTCTTATGCTCATTTAAATTATCCATAATAATATCTTTCTTGAGTCTAACTAAATATTGGATAATAATTAATGCACCGCACTCCTTGGTTTTCCATATGTTGAACTAAACTAAAATGTCCTGTGATATTGACAAAGCAATATAATAACTCATGAGTGAGGATAATTGAGCTATAACTAACAACTAAAAGATCAGCAATAATACCATTTGAAGGTTCCATAGGATTTTTGCAAATAACAAGAAGGGGGTATGATAATTATAATCAAATGCAAATAAATATTACATGTAAGTTAATCATATGCATAGCAATCTTTTTAAAGAAAGATAGCATAAAATATGATTTCTTCAATAATTTCTAACTAGAAAATTGAGTTCACAATACAAACTAGACTACTATTTGACTCCAATATAACAAAACAAAGTTTTAAGTGTTGGTTTGTGCTGGGCCAGTATGGGTACCTAGCAAGGGTTGTCACGGTAGTCAATAATCTTTAAAATATATTTAAGTAAAATTAGTGTAAAATCTATTTGGTAAAGCCCAACCAACAGCACCAATAGTTGAAATCATGGGACAGATTGCATTTGACAAATTTCCAAAAATGAATTATGATATAAATGTTGATATGAACATCTCAAGTATAAAAAGGAATCATGTACAAAAGCTAACGAGCATATAAATTCTCAACTGATCAAAAATTTGCTCATAACAAGCTTTCCTGCTTTCTATCTGCTGTCCAACGAGAACATAATTTTGCACGGTTTTTCAACATTGCCCGGAACATGGTACCAAAGCACAGAAAGCATAGACAGTCCTATTTGAGCATAGTAAACCCACAGAATTTTTGACACGGTGCCCTCTACCACTTTCTTGCGCATGCAAGAATTCAATCTAGCTTCAATAGTTCTGAACTTGGCCATTATGTTAAATTTTAATTTCAATTAGCATATAGCCATGAATCTGCAAAGGACCAAGTTCTTATGCTTAATGCCATCTCATATCATATGATTTCACTAATGCATGGAACTCAAATATTGTTAGATTTTTTTTTAAATAATAAAATCTACATTATCCAAAATAGAGTTGACAGTATTGATTTTTCATTCTACTGTGATGTGACCAGTGATGTGGCCAATAAAGCCACAGGATAATCATGGCAAAATTAACCACGTGGCACAAGCGCGGCCCCATCGGTCCCGGTGGCCCCCTTTTCTCTAGAACGCGTCGTGGTGCCCCGACCTCCCCAGGTCGGCACCTGTTGGCCCAGATGGCAACCCAAAAGGGGGATGAATTGGGTTCTTAAAAATTTAGCTTTTTAAAATTATGTGCTTTGAAATAAAAGAGATTGAGTGCAAGATAAATGCTAGGCACAAATAATGAGATAGGAAGAAACAAAGAGATAAAGCACGGCAAACACAACGATTTTATAGTGGTTCGGTGTATCCAACACCTACGCCCACTCCCAAGTAGCACTTGGGCCCACACTATAATTCACTTGATTACAGCAGAGTTGTTTCACAAGCTCACAACTCAAAACTTATTGTTTCTCCAGGGATCACAACGAACCCAGCTGGTTTTATCGGGCTCACCAGCACAAAACCCAAACACAAGCTATCCTTAGCTTGTCCCGAGGTATACTGTCTACACTAATTCAATCCCCTGATTGAATTAGCAAACAACACTTTGAAAATAATAAAGATTTCAATACAACACTTAAACAGCTCCATAAGTGAGCAGATATTTAATAAAATAAATAAGGTAAGAAAAGCCTGATTGAAGCTCTTTGAATGTATGCTTTTCTTCTTTTCTTCTTTTCCTCTTCTCCTTTGAAAAATTGAATCAGCCTCAGCTCAATTTCTTCACGCAGTAGAGAAGTTGAGGACTTGGGGCTTTTGCTTTCTCTCTTCAAATGTTGGAAATCTCCTTGATTTGATCTTGAGAAGCTTGTGGATTTCTCTTTGAACTTTATGGGATTGATGGATTTGAGCTCTGAGTATTTTCTTTTGATTTCTTTCTTTCTTTCTCAGGATTCTTCCAATTTTCAAAAAATATTTCTCTCTCTTTTCTTGCTCTGTTCTCTCTTTTTCAAACGGACGATTTCCCTTTTTATAGATCTCTTAATCCAAGTTTAGGTGGGAAATATAGCCGTTGTGAGATGCTTGGATACTTCTACACACAAATAAAAATAACCGTTAGAGATTATGTGAAAAAATATTGCCGTTGGAGTCCGTTCTGACAAATGAAAATCTACTCCTGACAGGTTGGAGTCGGCTCCAACTTTTCAGGTGTTGGCTCCAGATAGGGTATCCAAAAATTGCAAAGAAAAAGTTTATTGAGGAGTCGGCTCTGAGAAAGTTAAGTGTCGGCTCGTCGCTTTCGGGAGTTGGCTTCGGAATCCAAGAGTGTCGGCTTCAGAAATGTCCATAAAAACACGCTCTCTGTTCTCAGTCAGCTCCAGAAACTCAGGTGTCGGCTCCCAAACTCTCAGGTGTCGGCTCCCAAATTCTAGGTGTCGGCTCCGAAAACTGAAACAGAATGCACTTCTCTATATCTCAGGTTGGAGTCGGCTCCAAAACTCTGGGTGTCAACTCCGGACCATGCCAAAAATCTAGAAATCTTCTGATACGCCTTGGGGTCGGCTCCTGACTATTTGGGTGTCAACTCCAAGTTCTGAACTTTGAAAAAATTCCTTTAAAATTTGATTCAAAACTTATTCCTTTATTCCTTTTGATTAATTAAACATTTTTAACCCCTGAAACACTTATTAAATCTGTCAGAAATATAGTGAATATACTCATATCTTTGTTAATAATTAAAATTAATAATTGGGTCAACAATCTCCCTCTTTTTGATGATTATAAAAACATTGAGTATATGCATGATTAAACAATATGTTGGCCCAGATGGCAACCCAAGAGGGGGGGTGAATTGGGTTCTTAAAAATTTAAGACTTTTTGACAATTAAATGATTAGTTAGCAAGATGTGCAAGTGAGATTAACTAATACGCAATGAACAAGCAGTTAATAAAGAGAGATAGAGATAGAAAAAATTAGGCACGGCAAACACAAAGCAATTTTATAGTGGTTCGGCGCAACCAGCACCTACGTCCACTCCCAAGCTTCACTTGGGTCCACACTATAATCTCTCTAGATTACAGCCGAGTTGTTTTCCAAGCTCACAACTCAAACTTGTTGTTTTACCGGGCGCACAACGAACCCAGCTGGTTTTAACTCGGGCTTACCAGCACAAAACCCTACAAGTTGTTTTTCTAGGGCTCACAACCAACCCAACACAAGCACTCCGGCTTGTAACGAGGTATACCAACCTCCACTAATTCAATCCACAGATTGAATCAGCAAGCAAATAATAAAGATTGTGTTTGAACAATAAAGTGCTCCCTTTGAGCAGATATACAAATTAAGTACAAAATATTAAAAGGTTAGAAAAGCCTGATAATTTTGCTGATGGTAGATGCTTGGGCTTTCTCCCTTCTTCTCTTCAACTCCTCTAGAAGTGTGGAATCACGCCTCAGCTAGATTCTTCACGGTAGAAGTCTTTGGAGTTGAGATGAAGCTTTTCCTCTTTTGAAAATCCGCAGATTTGACCTTTGAAACGCACTTGGATTTTCTTCTGGCTTTTGTGGAATGATGAGAAGGAGTAGACGAATCTTTCACTTGGATTTCACTCCTTTTGAAACACTCCTCTTTGAGCTAAAAGATTTTTTCACTAAGCTCTGTTTTTCCCTCTTTTCAAATGATATTCTTTTCTCTCTTTTTGATTTTCTCTGGGTTGTTTTGATTTGAAAAGAACTCCTCTATTTATAGAATCTGCAAAAATATATCCGTTAGAGACAGGGAAAAATAGCCGTTATTCAAAAATCTTACCGTTGGGGCTGATGTGTCAACATTAAAAATCGCGCCAGAATTCGCGGAGTCGACTCGAGCTCTGAGGGAGTCGGCTCGAGGTCGATTACCAAAAATAGAAACATTTTAACCATTGAGGGGTCGACTCGCGAAAACATAAGTGTCGGCTCCTGAAAGTCGGGAGTCGACTCGAGGAATACTGGGAGTCGACTCGAGAAGTGCTAAAAAACATGGGTTCTGTTGTTTGAGCGGAGTCGGCTCGCACAGACAGGAGTCGGCTCGCAAGAATTCAGGGGTCGACTCTTGAAAACCAAGGGTCGACTCGAGAAACTCAGGCAAACTGGGGAGTCGACTCGGAAACTCA
Organism: Calamus simplicifolius; assembly: GCA_900491605.1. Taxonomy (NCBI): domain Eukaryota; kingdom Viridiplantae; phylum Streptophyta; class Magnoliopsida; order Arecales; family Arecaceae; genus Calamus; species Calamus simplicifolius. The sequence goes on along the minus strand of UESW01004070.1, from coordinate 281,435 downwards.
TGAGTCGGCTCGGGACCGATACAAAAATCAGAAAAATTTCTGATTGAGTTTAAAACTTGTCCCAATTAAATTTAAAATATAAATTTGACTTGAATACATTAATTATGACATTTAACATGGATTCAAGACATGTTTCAAGAATTCATCGATTGAAATATAATGTATCAAAAATTCCTTTTGAAATCCTTTGAGCATACAACTTGAAACTTCTTTTTCTAACAGTTCAAAATTCATTTGATATAACTATTGAAAGTTCATTCCTTTCAATTTGAATAAGCTCAAGGGTTTTTGATAAATAAACATATTGTATTCTTTAAGATACTCATGGCTTTTGGGAATCATCAAAATCAATAAAGTTGGGGCATTTATGTTTCAATAATTTCTCAACAATCTCCCCCTTTTTGATGATGATAAAAACATTGAGTATATGCATTATAAAATTGAAAAAATTTGTGATTCCAAAATCAACTTTTGTGTTCATGGAAAGGCTCCCCCTCAATGAGGTAGCTCCCCCTATGAACCTTAATCTTATAAATCATTCAAAATTTTTCAAAATCAAAAACTTAAGCAATTCTTTCTTTATGACATTCAATTTATCTCTTCCCCTTATATGAAACATATATTTTTCTTTTTTTTAATTCTCTCCCCCTTATTTAATTAGGGCAATTAAAAAGATGATGCAATATACGATTAACTCATATAAATCTCTCCCCCTTTTTTGTAATCAACAAAAAGGTTGAGATGCATCAGAGCATCAAATTGATTAACCTCATTCGAATTCATTCAGCATCTTAGTTATCAATTGAGTATTGAGATATTCAAAATTATATCAATTTAAACATAAGCATTCAAAGATATTCAAGGGTACTCACAATTGAAATAGACAAAAAGTGAAGCATCAAACATTTTCATTACTTCAAAATGAAAGTACATGGAAATATAAACTTGTACAGAAAGTAAATTTACTACATCAAAAGGGTTACATGAAAACTTAAAAATTCCTTCTTGTGATTCTATTCAAATGATCTACAATTTGCTTCATTCCCTCGCATTGAAGCCTTACATAGTCTTTAAGTTTTTCATCAACAAATGTGCAAGCAGAGGTGATTTTCTCTTGAAGCTCTGCGTTGCATTGTGAGTAAGTCTCTGAATCCCCGCAAATGTCCTTAAGCTCTCCAAAGATGTTCTTTAAATTTTCACTTAAGGAACCGGAAGATGAGCTAAGAGTGGACTCAATCAATGCAACACGATCACTAAGAGAATACAATGCTTCTTTTAAGTTCATATACTTGTCATTAAATTCATCTTTCAATCTCTTTTCTTGATCACATAGCTCAGACTTGAATAAAGATCGAAGTTGATCCAACTGAGTATCAGAAAAACTAGCAGATGAAACAGTGGAAGACTGTGCAGGATCAATAGTAGGAGCTGGGGTAGGATCTGCAGTAGGAGCTGGAATAGAATCTGGAATAGATGAATGCTGAGGAGGCTCCGGAGATGAGTGTCTCAAGGAAGATCTGGGTGCCTCTGCATCTAAGTCTCTATCCTCAGTAGCAGTCTTTCTTTCCCAACTTCCATTTTTCTTAATAAATCCCATGCGATGAATTGTAGCCAAAGTATAATAATCAGTATGTCTTAGCTCTTTCTTTGGCTCACCATCACTAAACACAATCCCTTGGCTAAGAAATAATTTGGTCAATACCATGCCATAGGGTAAGCTTGATTTCTTCTTCCCACTACAGTCTGCAATATACCAAATCATCATCCTAGGCAGATTGATTGGTTTTCCTGATACAACTGCATCCATGATAAAGATATCTCGTTCTGAAACATAGTCAAACCGGCCTGTTTTGGGAAATAAGATCCGGCTGCAAATATTGTGTAGAAGCCTTAGTTCCAATGGTAGTTGACTTGCAAAGACTTCCTCAAATCCCTCAAAGTTACGGTTCAACAGACGATTGAGAGCAGGAGACCTATCTTCAGGTGCAAATGTAGACGGTCCAGATAATGGTAATTTCAAAAGTCTAGAAAGAATGGAGGATGTAATATTTAAACTGATGCCTCTAACCTTGCTTACAAGGCCATCATCTCCTCTAGACAAGTTCTTGTAAAATTCTTTGACCAAGGCAGGATAGGTTGGGCAATCCAAAGAACAAATATACTCAAAACCCATCTCGATTAGCTGCCTACCAATGATAAATCCCTCATTCTCAAACATCTCGAAATCCACTTTCCTTCCCGTGGTTACTATCCTACTGGCTAGGAGATCTACCTGGGGGTTAGGAGTTGGAGCTGGAGCTGGGGGATCACTAGCCGAAGGCGTAGAAGAGGAATCCGTTGACGGCTCGCGGATGGGTCGTCGGACGGTCCTTTTTCTCTTCACACCGGCGCCACTCGAGCTTGCTCCTCGGGTTTTAGGGGCCATTGATTTTGAAGGATTGTTTAATCAGGGGTTAATTGAAGTTTGGAGGGTTTTGGGAAAGTTTTGGAGAGGATTTGGAAGATTTTGGAAGAATGGAATGTCCGTCGGGTCGACTCGTGCCCTAAATAAATCGACTGGGACCACGTCGAGTCGACTCGCGCAAAGTGTGGAGTCGGCTCGCGACAAGTCACAGAGCACGGACACGATCTCGAGTCGACTCGCTCAGAGGAGGGGTCGACTCCTGAGTTTCAGCAGAAACTCGAGTCGACTCCGAAACTCTCGAGTCGGCTCCCGGACAAATTCAAGAAAAATTAGATTGAGATTCAGAGAATCCGAAATAAGTTCCAAAATTGATCTTTGAGTATGATTAAAAATCATGGACTTAGAGAGATCAAATTGATATGAGTTCTAGATAAGATTTCCTTAAGATTGAAAGAATTCTAGATATATTTCCTTAAGATTTCAAAATTTACTCAAAAGGGTTACAAATTCCTAATTCTCCTCTAAGATAACAAAATCTTTCTTCATTTAAAGGTTTAGTGAATATGTCAGCTAATTGTTCTTCTGTGTTTACATATCTAAACAAATTTCATCATTAGCTACATGTTCCCTAATAAAATGATATCTAATTTCTATGTGTTTTGTTCTTGAATGTTGAATCGGATTTTTAGTTAAGTTAATTGCGCTAGTGTTATCACATCTTATGGGAGTTTTATCAAGTGTGATACCATAGTCTTCAAGTTGTCGCTTAATCCATAGGATTTGCGCACAGCAACTTCCAGCTGCTACATATTCAGCTTCAGTAGTTGATAATGCAACTGAATTTTGCTTTTTGCTAAACCATGTGATTAAGTTACTACCTAAGAATTGGCATGCACCACTTGTGCTCTTTCTATCTAATTTACATCCAGCATAATCAGAATCTGAATATGCAATTAGGTTTAATGTGGAATCTCTAGAATACCATAAACCTACATTTTTAGTTCCATTTAGATATCTTAAAATTCTTTTAACAGCTATTAAATGTGATTCTTTAGGTTCAGATTGAAATCTAGCACATAAACATACTGAAAACATGATGTCTGGTCTACTTGCTGTTAAATAAAGAAGGGATCCGATTATACCTCGATAATACTTTTGATCAACCTTTTTACCTTCTTCATCTTTGTCCAGCTTGCATGAAGGACTCATTGGAGTTCCGAGGGGTTTCATTGTTTCCATACCAAACTTTTTGAGTAGTTCTCTTGTGTATTTGGTTTGGTTGATAAAGATTCCCTCCTTGCATTGTTTGATCTGGAGTCCAAGGAAGAAGTTGAGTTCTCCCATCATGCTCATCTCGAATTCTCCCTGCATCAACTTTGCAAATTCTTGACAAAGAGATTCGTTAGTAGCACCAAAAATAATGTCATCTACATATATTTGTACTACAAGTAAATCTTTACCTTTTCTTTTAAAAATAAGGTTTTATCAACATTTCCTCTTGTAAAATCATTTTCTATTAAGAATTTACTTAACCTATTACCAAGCTCTAGGTGCTTGTTTCAAACCATATAAAGCTTTGTGCAATTTAAAAACGTGATTTGAAAACTCGTGATCTTCAAAACCTGGTGGTTGTTCTACATAAACTTCTTCATTAATAAGTCCATTTAAAAATGCGCTTTTTACATCCATTTGAAATAAGTTAATGTTCATATGACATGCAAATGCAAGTAATAGCCTAATGGCTTCTAATCTAGCTACAGGTGCAAAGGTTTCATCAAAATCAATACCTTCTTCTTGATTATAACCTTTAGCAACCAATCTAGCTTTGTTTCTAATTACAATGCCATTTTCATCTAGTTTATTTCTATAAATCCATTTTGATCCTATTACTGAATGATTTTTAGGTCTTTCAACTAAGGTCCAAACATTATTTCTTGTAAATTGATTTAGTTCTTCTTGCATAGCTAACATCCAATTATTATCTTTTTCAGCTTCTTCAATAGTTTTAGGTTTAATTTGTGAAACAAATGCAAGATGATTACTAATATTTCTCATGTATGATCTAGTCCTTATTCCTTGAGATGGATCGCCTATAATCAATTCCTTAGGATGACTATGAGCATATCTCCAGTCTCTTGGAAGATCTACATCATTATGATCAATATTGACATCATCGTCCTTATGTGAATCATCATCTTTAGCATCTTGTTCATGATCAGAAGATACTTCAATATTAAGTTTTTCAAGATCTTTTTCAATTATGTTTGTATCTTCCTCATCATCAATCTTTTCAGATCCAGTTGCTAAAGATTCATCAAAAACTACATGTATGGATTCTTCAACTACTAAGGTTTTCTTGTTAAAGATTCTATATGCCTTACTAGTTGTTGAATAACCTAGAAAAATTCCTTCATCAGATTTAGCATCAAATTTTCCTAAGTTGTTTTTACCATTATTATGAATGAAACATTTACATCCAAATGCATGAAAGTATTTTATATTTGGTTTTCTTTCATTCCATAATTCATAAGGTGTTTTCTTTAATATTGGTCTTATTAAAGCTCTGTTTAATATGTAACATGCTGTGTTAATTGCTTCCGCCCAAAAATACTTTGGTAAGTTGCTTTCACATAGCATGGTACGGGCCATGTCTTCTAGAGTCCTATTTTTTCGTTCAACTACACCATTTTGTTGTGGAGTCCTAGGGGCTGAAAAATTATGATTAATTCCATTTTCAGTGCAGAAATTTTCAAAAAGGTGATTTTCAAATTCTGTTCCATGATCACTTCTAAGAGATACTATAGTAGTGTTTTTCTCATTTGTGACTTTCTTAAAGAATTTCAGGAACATTGAGAAAGTCTCATCTTTGTGAGCTAAAAACATCACCCAAGTATATCTAGAATAATCATCTACAATCACTAGACCATATTTCTTTCCTCCTAGACTTGTGGTTCTAGTTGGTCCAAATAGGTCCATGTGAAGTAGCTCTAGTCCCCTAGAAGTTGAAACAATGTTTTTAGATTTAAAAGAACTTCTAGTTTGTTTTCCAAATTGACATGCATCACATATTTTATTCTTTTCAAAATCTAGTTTAGGTAGGCCTTTAACTAAATCCATTTTAATTAGTTTTAAATAAGATGTGTGCTTGCATGACCTAATCTACGATGCCACAACCAACTAATTTCATTTATGTTAGCATTGTCAGCAATTAAGCAATGATCACTCAAGGATAATTTTTCCAAGTCAACTAAGTAAACATTGCCATGTCTATAACCAGTAAATACAATGCTATCATCAATAGAATTAGTTACAGTGCATAAGAAGATTTAAATGATACATTAAAATTTTTATCACATAATTGACTTATGCTAATTAGATTATGCTTCAAACCATTAACATAAAGTACATTATCAATCACTATAGATGGAGTTATGCGAACTTTACCAAGGCCCATAATTTGACCTTTACCGTTGTCGCCAAACGTCACAACTCCACCTTTCTTTTCTTCCAGGGTGATGAATTCATCTTTGTCACCCGTCATATGTCTTGAGCAGCCACTATCAAGGTACCACTTTTTCTTTGATCTTTTGGCTACAAGACATTCCTGCAATATCATCAAACTTTATGCTTAGGTACCCAAGCTTTCTTGGGTCCTTCATGGTTAGCAGCAATAAAAATTGTTCCTTTCGGAACCCATATTTTCTTAGCTTTAATATTTAACTTGTTGTTATTCTTTAACGTTTTGCATTCAAATGATTTATGACCTTTTCATTACATTTAAAACAAGTTATATTACTTTGGTTGGCTTTTACAAAAATATTCTTTAGGGATTTCTGTTTCCTTAAAGTGTTATATCCTAAACCAGCTTTGTCAAAAACTGCTTTTTGACTATCTAGGATCATGTTAAGTTTAGTTGAACTTAAGTGAATTTTTCAACTATGTCTTTATATTTTTAACATCTTTCTTAAGAGAGTCAATTTCTTTAGCTTGCTGTTCTTTATCTAAAGCTAAAGTTTTTAGTTGATCTTTTAAATCTTTAGTTGAGTTTTTAGTTTCAGATTTTAATGAATCTTTTTCTTGATTAAGATTATCTCTTTCTTTCCTAAGTTCTTCTTTTTCATTAGTAAGTTCTTAACTTCTAAAGCTAACTCATTTTTACTTTTAGCTAAACTAATATTGTCATTCTTCAAAGACTTATACTTTTTCTTTAAAGATTTAAAATCAATCAAAGTTCATTGAAAGCCTCAAACATTTCATCAAATGTAAAATCATCATTTGAGTTTTCAGAACTTACCTCATTGTCGTTGTCGTCGTCGTTGGCCATGAAACAAATGTTGGCAACTTCCTTTTGCTCTTCTTCTTCCGACGAGGAAGATTCTTCAGACCATGTTGCCATATAAGCTTTCTTCTTTTTCTTGTAGGCCTTTTTAGTAAAGGACAGTCATACTTGAAGTGCCCTGGCTTTTTGCACTCATAACACACTAAGGGCTCTTTTTCTTTTCTTTCTCCTTGTCCTTTTTCTTATCTTTTCTCCTTCAAATCTTGTTCCAAATTTCTTTTTATTGAAGGGCCTTTTTCTCATAAACCTTCTGAATTTCTTGGCCAAGAGAGCAGTTTCCTCATCATCTTCATCATTACTTTCACTGCTGCTCTCTTCCATTTCTGCAGTCTTGAGGGCAAAAGTTTTCCTTCTTTTTGTTTCCTCCTCAACATGCTGCTTCATTGTTAGCTCGTGGGTCATTAAGGATCCTAGAAGCTCCTCTAAAGGTAGTGCATTGAGGTCTTTAGCTTCTTGGATGGCAGTGACTTTTGCTTCCCACGATCTTGGTAGTGACCTAAGAATTTTACGCACAAGATCAGCATTAGTATAAACTCTACCAAGACTTTTCAGACCATTCACAATATCAGTAAATCTTGTGAACATGCATGTGATGGTTTCAGTTTGTTCCATAGTAAATAATTCATATTTGTGAACCAAAATGTTTATTTTTGATTCCTTTACTTGGTTTGTTCCTTCATGAGTAATTTCCAACCTATCCCAAATTTCTTTTGCGGAATTACAAGTTGAGATTCGGTTGAATTCATTTGAGTCTAAGGAACAATACAAAATATTAATGGCTTTAGCATTTAATTGTGCCATTCTCCTATCATTATCATTCCAATCCCTTTCGGGTTTAGGAACAATAGTGCCATCAATTAAGTGTGTGGGTGTACTAGGTCCATTAATTATAACACCCCAAAGCTCATAATCAGAAGCTTGAATGAATATCCTCATTCTAGCTTTCCAATAAGAATAGTTTGAGCCATTAAAAAGTGGAGGTCTATTCGTAGAATGACCTTCAGCAAAACTTGACCCAATTTGTGTTGCCATTTGGATCTTTAGCCCTTGACCGTGAGATCAAATTCTAAATGAGCACTAGCTCTGATACCAATTGTTGGCCCAGATGGCAACCCAAGAGAGGGGGGTGAATTGGGTTCTTAAAAATTTAAGACTTTTTGACAATTAAATGATTAGTTAGCAAGATGTGCAAGTGAGATTAACTAATACGCAATGAACAAGCAGTTAATAAAGAGAGATAGAGATAGAAAAAATTAGGCACGGCAAACACAAAGCAATTTTATAGTGGTTCGGCGCAACCAGCACCTACGTCCACTCCCAAGCTTCACTTGGGTCCACACTATAATCTCTCTAGATTACAGCCGAGTTGTTTTCCAAGCTCACAACTCAAACTTGTTGTTTTACCGGGCGCACAACGAACCCAGCTGGTTTTAACTCGGGCTTACCAGCACAAAACCCTACAAGTTGTTTTTCTAGGGCTCACAACCAACCCAACACAAGCACTCCGGCTTAACGAGGTATACCAACCTCCACTAATTCAATCCACAGATTGAATCAGCAAGCAAATAATAAAGATTGTGTTTGAACAATAAAGTGCTCCCTTTGAGCAGATATACAAATTAAGTACAAAATATTAAAAGGTTAGAAAAGCCTGATAATTTTGCTGATGGTAGATGCTTGGGCTTTCTCCCTTCTTCTCTTCAACTCCTCTAGAAGTGTGGAATCACGCCTCAGCTAGATTCTTCACGGTAGAAGTCTTTGGAGTTGAGATGAAGCTTTTCCCTCTTTTGAAAATCCGCAGATTTGACCTTTGAAACGCACTTGGATTTTCTTCTGGCTTTTGTGGAATGATGAGAAGGAGTAGACGAATCTTTCACTTGGATTTCACTCCTTTTGAAACACTCCTCTTTGAGCTAAAAGATTTTTTCACTAAGCTCTGTTTTTCCCTCTTTTCAAATGATATTCTTTTCTCTCTTTTGATTTTCTCTGGGTTGTTTTGATTTGAAAAGAACTCCTCTATTTATAGAATCTGCAAAAATATATCCGTTAGAGACAGGGAAAAATAGCCGTTATTCAAAAATCTTACCGTTGGGGCTGATGTGTCAACATTAAAAATCGCGCCCAGAATTCGCGGAGTCGACTCGAGCTCTGAGGGAGTCGGCTCGAGGTCGATTACCAAAAATAGAAACATTTTAACCATTGAGGGGTCGACTCGCGAAAACATAAGTGTCGGCTCCTAAAAGTCGGGAGTCGACTCGAGGAATACTGGGAGTCGACTCGAGAAGTGCTCAAAAAACATGGGTTCTGTTGTTTGAACGGAGTCGGCTCGCACAGATAGGAGTCGGCTCGCAAGAATTCAGGGGTCGACTCTTGAAAACCAAGGGTCGACTCGAGAAACTCAGGCAAACTGGGGAGTCGACTCGGAAACTCATGAGTCGGCTCGGGACCGATACAAAAATCAGAAAAATGTTCTGATTGAGTTTAAAACTTGTCCCAGTTAAATTTAAAATATAAATTTGACTTGAATACATTAATTATGACATTTAACATGGATTCAAGACATGTTTCAAGAATTCATCGATTGAAATATAATGTATCAAAAATTCCTTCTTGAAATCCTTTGAGCATACAACTTGAAACTTCTTTTTCTAACAGTTCAAAATTCATTTGATATAACTATTGAAAGTTCATTCCTTTCAATTTGAATAAGCTCAAGGGTTTTTGATAAATAAACATATTGTATTCTTTAAGATACTCATGGCTTTTGGGAATCATCAAAATCAATAAGTTGGGGCATTTATGTTTCAATAATTTCTCAACACAATAAGAGTTTTAAATTTCTCAAATATTTAGTTCTCACAAGTAAGCTCCCCTTGAATGAAGTAGCTCCCTCTATGATACTCAATTTAACATCTATTCTTTCCTTTAGCAGTAAACGCATATACAACTATCAATTACATCTCATATGAGTTTAATGTTTGATACCAATTAAACTTTCATATCAAATTAAGTCAATTAAGCTTATTCCTTTCAATGCATATACATTTTTCTCCCCCATTATAACTTTCAATGCATATACGACTATCAATTATATCTCCCCCTTTTTTTGTAATCAACAAAAAGGGTAAGAAGTTTCAAATTAAATGATAAAATTAAGAGATGCTTCAAAGATCAATGATATTCATTAAGTATCAAAAAGTTCATTACATACTTCACAAAGTCAAGCATTACATAAAAAAACTTCATTACACTAAAATTTTAGTAAAACATCAAACATCAAACTAAAGCAAATAAACATCAAATCCCAAATCTCCTTTTGAGTTCAGCTAGGATCTTGCCCATCCCTTCACTTGAGTAGCAATGAATTCTTTTAGTCTCCTATCAAAGAATCCGGATGCAACAATGATCTTTTCTTGTAACTCGGCATTGCATTTGGAATATGTCTCTGAATCACCTCCAATCTCTTTAAGTTCTTCAAAATATTCTTGAGATCATTCTTCAAAGATTTTACGGAGGCTCCAAGGATGGACTCAATTTTGTTTACTCTTTCATCCAAGGAATAAAACATTTCTCTTAAATTCATCATGTTATTGTCAATTTTAGTTTTCATTTCTTTCTTGTGAGTATTAAATAATTCTTTAAGTTGCTTCAGCTGAATATCAGAAAAACCAACAGAAGGAACAGACACTGGTATAGATACATGGATGGAAGTAGGTGCCGGTGGTGATGATGATCTGCTAGGTTCTGGTGAAGGATGCCTCACTGAAGGACCTGCCTCAGAAGGTGCAGTGGCTCCAATGTCAGCCGCTCTCTCATCTATATTACTTTTCTTTCCGATCTACCATCCACTTTCACAAATCCCATTCTATGCACAGTAGCCAGGCTGTATAATCGGTGTGTCTAAGGTTCTTCAAAGGTTCATTCTCTGAAATGACAATACCCTAGCTTTGGAATTCTAAAGTTAATATCATGCCATAGGGTAAATAGGATCTTTTCTTATTTCCTGCCTCTGCCATATACCAAATCATCATCCAGCCAGATTAATTTGCTGACCAGTCAAAACACTATCCATAATTACAATGTCTTGCTTTGAGACATACTCAAACCTGCCTGTCTTGGAAATAAAATCCTTCCACATATATTGTAAAGCAATCTTAACTCAAGAGGCAACTGGTTTGCCCTAATTTCTTCAAATTCGGTTATTTCCTTCCTAGCAGCCTTGATAAAGCGTTTGACCTTTCACTGTGAATGCTTCCAGCAAGCCCAGTAATAGGAATCCCTAAAAGGTTTCCTAAAATTTCTGAAGTTATATGAATCCTTTTCCCTCTTACTGAATTAATAATTCATCCATCTCCTCTAGACATATTGAATTAAAACTCCTTGACTAGGGCTGGATATGTAGGTAAATCAAGGGAACATACCTTATCCCAACCTAGTTTTGTCAACTGCCGCCCAATGGTAAAACCTTCTTCCTCAAAGAAATGAAAGTCTACCTTCCTACCCATTATGATTACACGGCCTGCTAAAGTGTCGATTTGAGATGAGGACGGGCTTGGAGCAGCACTCGGTGTGGATGACGAGGAAGAGGACGCAGAACTCGACGAAGGCTGCCTTGCCGGACGCCTCACAATCCGTTTCCGATCATCACCCCTCCACCAAACACAGATCCTCTACATTTGGGTTCCATTGAGAGCTAAGGAGTGGTTAATTTGAGGGATTTTGGGTTTTGGGAAGAGTTGGAGAGAATTTGAAGAGGTTTGGAGTCGATTGAAATGAACGAGGAGTCAGCTCTGCCCTAGATAAGTTAACCTGGGATCACTTGGAGTCGACTCCCGCAAAGCGAGGTGTCGGCTCCAGGTTGCTAACACAGTCAGCGCTTGAACTGGAGTCGGCTCTGCTAAGGTGGGTGTCGGTTCTAAGGTCTCAGACCGAGAGCGACACAGACAATGTGTCGACTCCCCAAATCAAGGTGTCGACTCCACTGACAGTTTCAGAAAAAAAAAGAGAGTTTTAAACATCCAAAACTTGTCGAAATAAAATCAATAAATTTTTGATAAAATCTTTGGCATGTGGAGAATCAAATTGTTCAAATGTCTAGATAAATCATCCTTAAAATCATGAGAGAGATTTCAAGAAATTGATTGAAATCTAGATAATCATTCCTTAGGGGTTTCAAAATCATTCCAAAGGGTCATAAATCCCTAACTCTCCTCTAAGATAACAAAATCTCTCTTCACTCAAAGGTTTTGTAAATATGTCCGCTAGTTGTTCTTCAGTACAAACATAATTAAGACAAATTTCACCATTAGCTGCATGCTCTCTAATGAAGTGATATCTAATTTCAATATGTTTAGTTCTTGAATATTGGATTGGATTTTTAGTTAAGTTATTGCACTTGTATTATCACATTTAATAGGAGTTTTATCAAGTGTTATGCCATAATCTTCAAGTTGTCGCTTAATCCAAAGGATTTGAGCACAGCAACTTTCAGCTGCAACATATTCTGCTTCAGCAGTAGATAATGCAACCGAATTTTACTTTTTACTAAACCAAGAGATTAAGTTACTTCCTAAAAATTAGCATGCACCACTTGTACTCTTTCTATCTTGTTTACATCTAGCATAATCAGAATCAGAATAAGTAATTAAATTCAGTGTTGAATCTCTAGAATACCATAATCCTACATTTTTAGTTCCACTTAGGTATCTTAGTATTCTTTTTACAGCAATTAAGTGAGATTCTTTAGGTTCTGATTGAAATCTAGCACATAGACAAACAGCAAACATGATATCAGGTTTACTTGTAGTTAAGTAAAGTAGAGATCCGATTATACCTCTATAATACTTTTGATCAACTTTCTTACCATCTTCATCTTTGTTTAACTTGCATGAAGGACTCATTGGTGTTCCCAGGGGTTTGATTGATTCCATTCCAAACTTGTTGGGAATTTTCTTTGTATACTTTGTTTGGTTAATGAAAATCCCCTCTTTGCCTTGCCTGATTTGAAGTCCTAGAAAGAAATTGAGTTCTCCCATCATGCTCATTTCGAATTCATCCTGCATTAGCTTAGCAAACTCTTGACATAGAAGATCGTTAAGAGCACCGAATACAATATCATCTACATAGATTTGTACTACTAATAAATCTTTATGTTTTCTTTTCAAAAATAGAGTTTTATCTACATTTCCTCTAGTAAAATCATTTTCAATTAGAAATTTACTTAATATATCATACCAAGCTCTAGGTGCTTGTTTTAAACCATATAGTGCTTTGTGTAATTTAAAAACATGGTTTGAAAATTCATGATCTTCAAAACCAGGTGATTGCTCTACAAAAACTTCTTCATTTATAAAACCATTTAAAAATGCACTTTTAACATCCATTTGAAATAATTTTATCATATGACATGCAAATGCAAGTAATAATCTAATTTCTTCTAATCTAGCTACAGGTGCAAAAGTTTCATCAAAATCAATTTCTTCTTCTTAATTATCCTTTTGCAACTAATCTAGCTTTATTTCTAATTACTATGCCATTTTCATCTAATTTATTTCTAAATACCCATTTAGATCCTATAACTGAATGACCTTTAGGTCTATCAACTAAGGACCATACATTATTTCTAGTAAATTGATTTAATTCCTCCTGCATAGCTAGCATCCAATTACTATCTTTTCAGCTTATTCTATAGTTTTAGGTTCAATTTGAGATACAAATGCAAGATGATTATTGATATTCCTCATAGATGATCTAGTTCTTACACCTTGAGATGGATCACCTATAATCAATTCCGTAGGATGACCATAAGCATATCTCCAATCTCTAGGCAGATCTACATCATTGCGAGTAGTATCAATAACATCAACCCTAGTGGAATCATCATCTTTAGCTTCTTGTTTATGATCTGAAGATACATCTATATTTAATTTTTTAATATCTCTTTTTAGCAAATTTGTATCTTCCTCGTCATCAATCTTTTCTGAACTTGATGCTAAGGATTCATCAAAAACTACATGAATAGATTCTTCTACTATTAAGTTCCTTTTGTTAAATACTCTAAAGGCTTTACTAGTTGTTGAATATCCTAAGAATATGCCTTCATCAGATTTTGCATCAAATTTTTCAAGATTATCTTTACCATTATTATGAATAAAACATTTACAACCAAATGCATGAAAATAACTTATGTTTGGTTTTCTATCATGCCATAATTCATAAGGTATTTTCTTAAGGATTGGCCTAATTAAAGCTCTATTAAGGATGTAACATGCTGTGTTTATAGCTTTCGCCCAAAAGTATTTTGATAGATTGCTTTCACATAGCATGGTACAGGCCATGTCTTCTAATGTTATATTCTTTCTTTCTACAACTCCATTTTGTTGTGGTGTTCTAGGTGCAGAAAAATTGTGATGAATGTCATGTTCAATGCAGAAATTTTTAAATAAGTGATTTTCAAATTCTATGCCATGATCACTTCTAAGAGATAATATAGTGGTGTTTTTCTCATTAATGACTTTCTTGAAGAATTTCAGAAATATTGAGAAAGTCTCATCCTTATGAGCCAAAAATAACACCCAAGTGAATCTAGAATAATCATCTACTATTACAAGACCATATTTCTTTCCTCCTAGACTAGTGGTTCTAGTTGGTCCAAAAAGGTCCATGTGAAAACAATATTCTTAGATTTGAAGGAGTTTCTAGTTTGTTTTCCAAATTGAAATGCATCACAAATTTTGTTATTTTCAAAATCTAACTTTGGAAGTCCTTTAACTAAATCCATTCTAATTAATTTTGAAATTAAGTGTGTGCTTGCATGACCTAATCTACGATGCCAAAACCATCCAATCTCATTTACATTAGCATTATCAGCAACTAAGCAATGACTACTAGTAGACAGAATGTCTAAATCAATTAAATATACATTACCATTTCTACTTCCAGTAAATATAATGCTATTGTCAATAGGATTAGAAACAGTGCAGATAGAAGCTTCAAATGAGACTTTGAAACCTTTATCACACAATTGGCTAATACTAATTAAATTATTCTTTAAACCATCTACATAAAGAATATTTTTAATAAAAGTGGAGGGAGTTATCTGAATTTTACCAAAGCCCATAATCTGGCCTTTGCCATTATCTCTGAAAGTTACTACTCCTCCTCTTTTATCCTCAAGGGTGATGAATTGATCCTTGTCACCCATCATGTGTCTTGAGCAGCCGCTATCAAGATACCACTTTCATTTTGATCTTTTGGCCACAAGACACTCCTGCAAAGTAATCAAACTTTTTGTTTAGGTACCCAAGCTTTTTTGGGTCCTTCATGGTTAGTAGCAACAAAGATTGTTCCTTTTGAAACCCATATTTTCTTTCTTTAATATTTAAATTCTTATTAATTTTTCTAAAATTACATTCATAGGCTTTATGTCCTTTCTTATTGCAGCAATAACATGAAACATCATTTTTCTCATGTTCCTTTTTAAAGAAATTTTTAACATACTTTTGTTTCTTGTTAGGCCTATAACCTAATCCAGCCTTATCAAATAAAGCTCTTTGATTACTCAATAGAAAATTAAGTTTTTCAGAGCTATATGTAAATTTATCAACTATATTTTTATATTTATCAACTTCTTTCTTTAAACTAACATTTTTATTTGAAATTGATTCTTTTTCTTTTAGCAAATTCTTATTTTCAGATTTCAATTCTTCAATTTCATGGGTTAGTTTATCTTTTTCTTTGATAAGATTTAAATTATCATTTTTCAAGGATTTGTTTTTCTTTTTCAAAACTTTAAAATCACTAACTAGTTCGTTAAATGCATCAAACAATTCATCAAAGGTAAAGTCTTGAGTTTCGGTACTTACCTCATCATCATTTGCCATAAAACAAATGTTTGCAACCTCTTTCTGTTTTTCCTCAGAAGAGGATTCCTCGCTATCACTCCATGTTGCAACATATACCTTTTTCTTTTTTTTATACCCCTTTTTTAATTGAGGACAGTCATATCTAAAGTGCTCCGATTTCTTACATTCGTAGCATATGAGGGGGTCTTTCTCTTTATCCTTATCCTTTTTTTTTTCTTTTTCACCTTCCATCTTTGTTCCAAATTTTTTCTTGTGGAAGGGTCTCTTTCTTCGCATAAATCTTTTAAATTTCTTAGCAAGGAGTGCAGTCTCCTCATCATCATCTTCTTCTTCATCACTGCTGCTTTTTTCAATTTCTGCAACTTTGAGGGCAATTATTTTCTTCTTCTTGACGTCTTTCTCTATATGTTGTTTCATGGTCAACTCATGAGTCATTAGTGATCTAAGTAGCTCCTCCAAAGGTAAGGTATTGAGGTCCTTGGCTTCTTGGATTGCAGTCACCTTTGCTTCCCATGTCCTTGGAAGAGACCTAAGGATTTTACGAACTAACTCATAGTTAGTATAGGTATTGCCAAGACTCTTTAAACCATTCACAATATCAGTAAATCTTGTATACATGCAGGTTATAGATTTAGTTTGTTCTATGCTAAACAATTCATATTTATGAACAAGAATATTAATCTTTGATTCTTTGACTTGATTAGTTCCCTTATGAGTAACTTCTAATCTATCCCAAATTTTTTTTGCAGAAATACATGTAGAAATTCTATTAAACTCATTAGCATCTAATGCACAATATAAAACGTTCATGGCCTTAGCATTGAGCTGAGCCATTTTCCTATCGTTCTCATTCCAATCCCTTTCGGGTTTAGGAACTATTGAACCATCTACTATGTGTGTGGGTGTGCTAGGTCCATTAGTGATTACACTCCATAGTTCATAATCTAAAGCTTGAATAAAAATTCTCATTCTAGCTTTCCAATAAGAGTAGTTTGAACCACTAAATAAAGGAGGTCTATTTGTAGAATGACCTTCAGCAAATGAAGATCTAGCTTGAGCTACCATTTGGATCTTTAGCTCTTGATCGTTTGATCAAATAAACAATGAGCACAAGCTCTTATACCAATTGTTGGCCCAGATGGCAACCCAAGAGGGGGGGTGAATTGGGTTCTTAAAATTTAGCTTTTTAAAATTATGTGCTTTGAAATAAAAGAGATTGAGTGCAAGATAAATGCTAGGCACAAATAATGAGATAGGAAGAGACAAAGAGATAAAGCACGACAAACACAACGATTTTATAGTGGTTCGGTGTATCCAACACCTACGTCCACTCCCATGTAGCACTTGGGCCCATACTATAATCCACTTGATTACAGCAGAGTTGTTTCACAAGCTGACAATTCAAAACTTGTTGTTTTTTCTGGGATCACAATGAACCCAGCTGGTTTTACCGGGCTCACCAGCACAAAACCCAAACACAAGCTATCCTTAGCTTATCCCGAGGTATACTACCTCCACTAATTCAATCCCCTGATTGAATTAGCAAACAATAGTTTGAAAACAATAAAGATTTCAATACAACACTTAAACAGCTCCATAAGTGAGCAGATCTTCAATAAAATAAATAGGATAAGAAAAGCCTGATTGAAGCTCTTTGAATGTATGCTTTTCTTCTTTTCCTCTTCTCCTTTGAAAGATTGAATCAGCCTCAGCTCAATTTCTTCACGCAGTAGAGAAGTTGAGGATTTGGGGCTTTTGCTTTCTCTCTTCAAATGTTGGAAATCTCCTTGAATTGATCTTGAGAAGCTTGTGGATTTCTCTTTGAACTTTCTGGGATTGATGGATTTGAGCTCTGAGTATTTCCTTTTGATTTCTCTCTTTCTTTCTTAGGATTCTTTCGATTTTTCAAAAAATATTTCTCTCTCTTTTCTTGCTCTGTTCTCTCTTTTTCAAATGGACGATTTCCCTTTTTATAGATCTCTTAATCCAAGTTTAGGTGGGAAATATAGCCGTTGTGAGATGCTTAGATACTTCTACACACAAATAAAAATAACCGTTAGAGATTAGGTGGAAAAATATTACCGTTGGAGTCCGTTCTAACAAATGAAAATCTGCTCCTGACAGGTTGGAGTCGGCTCCAACTTTTTAGGTGTTGGCTTCAGATAGGGTATCCAAAAATTGCAAAGAAAAAGTTTGTTGAGGAGTCGGCTCCAAGAAACTTAAGTGTCGGCTCGTCGCTTTTGGGAGTCGGCTCCGGAATCCAAGAGTGTCAGCTCCAGAAATGTCCATAAAAACACGCTCTCTGTTCTCAGTTGGCTCCAAAAACTTAGGTGTCGGCTCCCAAACTCTCAGGTGTCGGCTCCCGAATTCTAGGTGTCGGCTTTGGAAACTGAAACAGAATGCACTTCTCTGTATCTCAGGTTGGAGTCGGCTCCGAAACTCTAGGTGTCGACTCCGGACCGTGCCAAAAATCTAGAAATCTTCTAATACGCCCTGGGGTCGGCTCTTGACTATTTGGGTGTCGACTCCAAGTTCTAAACTTTGAAAAAATTCCTTTAAAATTTTATTCAAAACTTATTCCTTTATTCCTTTTGATTGATTAAACATTTTTAACCCCTGAAACACTTATTAAATCTATCAAAACATAGTGAATATACTCATGCCTTTTGTTAATCATCAAAATCAATAATTGGGTCAACAACCCCGTCCGCCCCAGCTTCTCCAAGGCGCGTCGTGGCAGCCCCAACCTCCTAAGGCCGGCCCCCGGCGGCTCCATTTTCTCTAGGACGCGTTGTGGCGGCCCTGACCTCTCCAGGTCAGCCCCGTCCGCCCCGGCTTCCCCAAGGCATGCCGTGGCGGCCCCGACCTCCTAAAGCTGGCCCCCAGTGGCCCCGTTTTCTCCAGGATGCACCGTGGCGGCCCCGACCTTCCCAGGTCGGCCCCGTCCGCCCCGGCTTCTCCAAGGCGCGTCGTGGCTAGGGATGCAACTTGGGCTGGGTTCAACCTGAACCCGGCCCGTGAAACCCGATTTGCAGCAGTACTCAAACTCTAGTTTGCTTAACCCGAACCCAAAGAATCCGGGTTGAACCCGGACCGATTTGCAACTTGGGCCGGGTTAGGGTTGCAGTCAACCCGAACCCGAGAAAACTCGAACCCGCAAAGCCATAAGTAGCAGGCCCACTGGTGTTGTGGATTACTTTGGATATGTTTTGGTTTAAGAATGTACTTTTTTTTGTTTAGTCTTATGTAAAAGATGTATATTTTTAGACATGTAATTTGAAATGTGAAGCTTGTTTGTTTCAAACTTCAACTTGTTTGTACAATGTAAAGCTTATTTGTTTCAAACTTAGCTTATTTATGCAATGTTAAGCTTGTTTGTTTCAAATTGTCATATATTTTTTTCTATTAACCCGAATTCCAATCCGAAACTCAACCCGAACCCGATTTTTAAAATAGGGTTAGGGTTGAGGTTTTACAAATAGGGTTAGGGTTAGGGCTAGGATTGATATTTTACAAATAGGGTTAGGGTTAGGGTTGAAGGAAACCCGAGTTTCATGAGCCCAAGTTGCACCCCTAGTCGTGGCGGCCCCGACCTCCTAAGGCCGGCCCCCGATGGCCCCGTTTTCTTCAGGACGCTCCGTGGCGGCCCCGAGCTCCCCAAGTCGGCCCCGTCGGCATCGACTCCTCCAAGGTGCGTCGTGGCGGCCCCGACCTCCTAAGGCCAGCCCTCGGTGGCCTCATTTTCTCCAGGACGCACCGTGGCGGCCCCGACCTCCCCAAGTTGGTCCCGTCCGCCCCGGCTTCTCCAAGGCGTGCCGTGATGGCCCCATTTTCTCTAGGATGCGCCATGGCAGCCCCGACCTCCCTAGGTCGGCCCTATTCGCCCCGGCTTCTTCAAGGCGCATCGTGGCGACCCCGACCTCCTAAGGCCGGCCTCCGGCGGCCCCGTTTTCTTCAGGACGTGCCATGGCGGCCCCAACCTCCCCAGGTTGGCCCCGTCTGCCCCAGCTTCTCCAAGGTGCGTCGTGGCAGCCCCGACCTCCTAAGGCCGGCTTCCGGCAGTCCCGTTTTCTTTAGGATGCGCCGTGGCAGCCTCGACGGCCCCGTCTTCTCCAAAGCAGGCCGTGGCAGCCCCGACCTCTTTAGGTCTGGCCTGCACCTACTAAAACCACCAACCGTCTGACCCGCTCAGACTGGCATCTCCTGACCACGCTATTGATGGGACCAGACCCACCTACCAGCCGATTCCGCCAACTGATGGGACCTGGCTCACCAACCGCTGGCCCTCCCTCTCCGATGGGACAAGACCCACCAACTAGCCCAAACTCACGTAACCCCCACGTGACCTGCAAACATTCCCTCCTCGCAAAATGTCTTGCACCCGAACCCATGCAGAATTCAACGGCTTATAAAAGGGTAAGTCCATAAGAGATTCAGGTATGTTAACATAAACACTCTCTCACTTTTCCATCCAGAGCAACTCCACCTTCAAGGATTCTCTGGACCTAAAGGGGCTCTTTCGAGCTCCTCTTCGGTTGTGACCTCGATCATTGACTTGGGCATCGGAGGGTCTTCACCGGAGAACCCCTTCGGTCTTAGGACTTCTTGCAGGTCGCTGGCTGCCCGAAAATCTCATCAACAGCCAGATCAAGTCTCTCGGCACTCCACGTCTGCAGTCATGCATCATCAGATTGGCGCGCTAGGTAGGGGTGACGGGAAAAAGAGACCCAACCGAACCCTACATTATACCTCTCTTTTCTCTCTCTCTCTCTCTCTCAACAATGGTGATGACACGGGCTCAGGATACCTCAGTCAATCACCCTGGGGGGCATCTTCCCCCGGCTAGATAGCAAGAGACCAACCTCCCTGCTGCCGATCCTCCTATTACCTCCCTGCAACCAGAGGTAGTTGCCTTAGCTGCAGAGCAGCTGGCAGCTCTTACCCAGCAAGTCCAAACTCTCAACGCCATAGTCCATGGACTTCAGCAATAGCAATCCATGGCCACCCAGCACCAGACCGCTCCCCCTGCCAGTCAGCAGTCAACAAGGGGAGGCTCCCCTAGCGAGAGGCTGGTCGACGTCCGACTTCCCCCAGGAAACCTCACCGTGGGCCCCTTAAGCGGTCACGATCCCCTGATTGCGGCTTGAGCAAGTTTCCTCCAGAGCTGCCTTGTCATGAGGAACCAAAGCGGAAGTCCCACCTTCCACGTCCCTCCCCGTCTTCTTCTTCTTCCTCTTCATCCTCTGAGCCCTCTCGGAGGGCCCCGACGATTAGCCATCAGGCGGAGGAGTGCCTAGAGGAGTACCACCGGTGGCTAGACGAGCTCGCCAAAAAAATCAACAACCAACAGGAGGAGGAGTATGACACCCATCCTCCTTACACCCGCTGGATACTGGAAGAGCCCGTCCCCTCCAGATTTCGCTTCCCTCAGATGGATCCGTATAATGGTACGATGGACCCTCTCAATCACCTAGAGAGTTATAAAGCTATGATGCAAGTCCAGGGTGCTACGGACATCCTTCTCTGCAAAGCTTTCCCCACCACCCTGCGGAAAGCTGCTCGCACTTGGCACTCGCACCTATCCCCTCACAGCATCGACTCTTTTCGAGAGCTGGAAAGGACCTTTCTGGCACATTTTGATGCATGCCGGTGGATCCCAAGAGTCGCGGACAGCCTCTTCTCCATCCGCTAGAAGGAGGGGGAGTCGCTGCGGGACTTTGTAGCCCGGTTCAAGACTACCGCCCTTGAAGTCTACCATCTGGACGACGCGGTGGCAACGTTGGCACTGAAGCAGGGGCTCCTTCCATCTCGCTTCACCTTCTCTTTGGACAAGAAGCCTCTAAGCTCCTACTCTGACCTCCTTCTCCGGGCTCAGAAGTACATTTGCTCGGATGAGGCCAATCTCACCCATCGAGAATCCTCAAGGGACTCCAGCCGCAAGCCTGCTCGCCCAGAGCCAAGTGGACCTTCTTGCCCCTGGTGGCCTGAACCGCCCCGACGGTCGGACCGCGAGTGTCAGAGCCTCGCCCCTCGGGAGGGTGAGCTCATTCCTCTTCTTGCTCCCCGCTCCCATATCCTTATGGAGATTGATGGCGAGCCTTACCTCCAGTGGCCTCCCCCTATAAAGAAGGGCACCCCCCGTGACAAGAGCTGCTATTGCCGTTTCCATCGAGACTACGGCCACGACATCGATAGTTGCTACAACCCGAAGCGTGCCATTGAGGAGATTATCCAATGGGGTTACCTCAGAAAGTATGTCCAGAAGGTGCCACAACCGCTGCCGGCCCTTATGGGACCACCATCCACTCAGGCCACTATCGATAACACCCCCACGGAGTGGACAGTTGGGATGGTGTCTTGAGGAGCGGCTTCTCCATCTAAATAGCCGAAAGGGGAGGAGGTGCTGGGTGATGTAGTTTTTGGGGGGGATCAGCAAATGTTGATAATATAAACAATGAAGTTGTCTCTATGACGATCGCCAAACACCTTGTAAAAAGGATATTAGTTGATAGTGGCAGCTCAGCTGACATCCTTACCTACGACGCATTTGTTAGGATGGGATTATCTCTTGACTCTCTTCGGTCCGTAGCGACCCTTTTGGTCGGATTCACAGGAGATTCAGTAAGGGTTGAGGGCGAAATATCCTTGCCAGTGACGGCCGAAACACTGCCATGCCAAAGCACAGTTATCATGAAGTTCTTGGTCGTGAGAGTATCCTTGGCATACAACGCCATCCTCAGGCGCCCAGGCTTGAATTTATTGG
Organism: Calamus simplicifolius; assembly: GCA_900491605.1. Classification (NCBI taxonomy): domain Eukaryota; kingdom Viridiplantae; phylum Streptophyta; class Magnoliopsida; order Arecales; family Arecaceae; genus Calamus; species Calamus simplicifolius. Next base: position 259,065 of record UESW01004070.1, on the reverse strand, counting down.
ATGCGATCATCTCGACCCGATGTTTGTTGGTGCAGTTCCCTACTAGTGAAGGTATCAGAGAAATGAGAGGCAAGGTCAGCTCAGTCCTACCTTGTTATCATGCAGCATCAAGTCCTCTGGAGGCCGAGCTGGTCCCAGAGGCGCCCGACCCCAGGGAGTCCAGTAAAGGGGGAGAACCGGCCGAGAGGCTCTTAACTTTTCCTCTAGGGGACGACCCAATGAGGACCGTGCGCGTCGGCGAACTCCTCCCCCCAGAAGACAGTGACCGCCTCTTAGCCTTTTTGCGGGCTAGCTCGGACGTGTTCGCTTGGTTGGCATCCAATATGCCTGGTATTTCTTTAGAGGTGATCACCCATAAGCTAAACATCGATCTGAAATACCATCCGGTTCGCCAAAGGAAGAGGAGCTTTGCTCTTGAGCGACAGAAGGCTATTAATGAAGAAGTCAATAAGCTGCTCGCCGCCGGCCATATCCAAGAGGCACACTATCCCAGCTGGCTGGCCAATGTGGTCATGGTGCGAAAGGTGAACGGAAGCTGGCGGATCTGTATCGACTTCACTGACTTGAATAAGGCATGTCCTAAGGAAAGTTTCTCTCTGCCTCGGATCGATCAGCTGGTGGATTCCACCTCCGACCATGAACTTCTTAGCTTCATGGATGCCTTCTCCAGGTATAATCAAATAAAGATGGACCCGAGTGACGAGGAGCACACGTCCTTCATAACAGAGAAAGGCATTTATTGTTATAAGGTAATGCCCTTTGGCCTCAAGAATGCGGGAGCGACATATCAAAGGTTGATGAATAAAGTCTTCCAAGACCAGCTAGACCGGAACATGGAGGTCTATGTGGATGACATGCTGACGAAAAGCACCCTTGCTTTCAACCACATCTCCGATCTAGAAGAAACCTTCAATAACCTCCGTCTTTCCATGTCAAGCTGAATCCCAAGAAATATGCCTTCGGCGTTACAGCGGGCAAGTTCTTAGGCTTCATGGTAACCCAGCGAGGGATCGAGGCGAACCCTGAGAAGATCAACGCTATCCTCGATATGAGGCCACCGTCTAGCAAGAAGGAGGTGCAGCGACTCATAGGGAGGGTGGCAGCTTTAAGCTGTTTCCTCTCCAAGTCGGCGAGCGATGCTTACCCTTCTTTAAAGCCCTGTGGAAGGTGAACAGCTTCAAGTGAACGGGCGACTGCCAGGAAGCCTTCGATGGGCTGAAGGCATTTCTGTCTTCCCCACCGCTCATGTCTAAGCCGAGGGATGGGGAGAATCTTTTCCTCTACCTCGCTACCTCTTCAAAAGCCGTTAGCTCAGTTTTGGTGGATCTCGACGCTGACGGGACCCAGAGGCCTATCTATTACGTAAGCAAGGTGCTCCATGATGCGAAGGTCAGGTGCTCCAGGACAGAAAAAATTATCTTCACCTTGATCGTCTCTGTCGGCGTCTCCGCCCGTACTTTTAGGCCCATCCCATTGTGGTGCTCACGGACCAACCCCTTCGAGCCATCCTAGCTCGCCCGAACACCTCAGGCCGACTCGCCAAATGGGCCATCAAGCTGGGATAGTTTGATCTTTCTTTTCAAGTCGACCCGCCTTGAAGTCCCAGGTCTTGGCCAACTTCCTGGTCGAGTGCACTTGGGCTGAGGAGCCGATCGAGGGGGCTCCCGCGGAACAACCTGTTGCCAAGCCAGAGGATGATGGGGAGTCTTGGATCCTCCATGTGGATGGCACCTCAGATTCCCAAGGAAGCAGCGTCGGCCTCATTCTTGCGGTCCCTGATGGTGAAACGATGGAATGTGCCCTCTGGTTTTTGTTCGAAGCCACCAACAATCAAGCTGAATACGAGGCCTTACTGACAGGCCTGAGGCTCGCTCAAGAATTTGGGATAAGGTGCCTCAGAGCTTTCACTGACTTGCAACTTGTCTCCGGGCAGATCAATGGGGAAAACGAGGCACGTGATTCTGCCATGACCCGGTACCTAGGCAAGGTCGGATCCCTAGTTTCTCCACTCTCTTACTTCAGTATCAGCTATATTTCCTAGAGCAAAAATGCCAAGGCCGACACCCTTTCCCGCCTGGCTATCTCCACCGACAGCATCACAAGGGATGCCTTCGTCGAGCACCTAGAAAGACCCAGCATAGAAGACAGCGAGGAAATCCTCCCACTTACCCAAGAGCCGACATGGATGGATGCCTACGTCCGCTATCTCATAGACGACACCCTTCCCGATGATCGCAATGAAGCCAGACTACTTAAGTGTAGGGCCTTCAAATTCGTCCTTGTAAACGAACATCTATACAGAAGGTCATTTTCCTACCCCTTGCTCAAGTGTGTGGGACCTGCCGACGCCGACTATATCCTCAGAGAAATCCATGAGGGCATCTGCGGGAACCATCTGGGGGGTAGATCCTTAGCCCAGAAGGCCCTTCGACAAGGGTACTTCTGGCTCACTATGAGAGATGATGCATCCAAGTTAGTCCAAAAGTGTGAGGCTACCAGCGTCATGCACACATCCAGTACCAACCCTCTGTTCCTCTAAATTCGCTCTCGGCTCCATGGCCCTTTACCCAGTGAGGAATGGACATCCTTGGGCCATTCCCTCCGGCTTCGGGACAATAAAAATTCTTAATTGTTGCTATCGACTACTTCACCAAATGGGTTGAGGTCGAGGTGCTGGCCAAAATCATGGAGAGTAAGGTCAAAGCCTTCTTCTAGAAGTCGGTCATATGTTGCTTCGGGCTACCATACACCCTCGTCACCGATAACGGTTGCCAGTTCGATAATGCTACATTTAAGACCTTCTATGATGAGCTGGGCATCCGCCACCGGTTTACTTCTGTCGGCCGCCCCCAAACCAATGGGGAGGCCAAGGTCATGAACCGCACCATCCTTAGAGGACTCAGAACTCGGCTGGATGGATCCAAAGGTCGATGGGTAGAAGAGCTTCCTAGTGTATTATGGGCCTACCACACTACCCCAAGAGCTCCTATAGGCGAGACCCCATTCAGTCTAACTTTTGGGTCCAAGGCGGTCATCCCTGTGGAAATCGGACTGCTGAGCCCGCGTGTGGAATCGTATAACCAGAAAGACAACCCCACCCAGCTAAGGGCAAATCTCGACTTCATTGACGAAGTGCGTGATCAGGCGCGGTTGCGTATGGCCGCTTTCCGCCAACGAACAACCAAGTATTATAACGCCCGAGTTCACCCCAAGGTATTTCGCCCTGGAGATCTGGTTCTAAGAAAGGCTGAGGTGTCCAAGCCATTGGAAGAGGGCAAGTTGTCCACCAACTGGGAAGGTCCTTACCGCATCACCGAGGCATTCCATCAAGGAGCATACCGAATTGAAGAGCTCGATGGCTAACCCATCCCGCGTACCTGAAATGCGGACAATCTCCGTCAGTATTATCAATGATCTATCTCTTTATGATTTAAATAATAAAGGATCTCCTTCGGTGCCGAAGTCATTTCTTCCCTGCATCCAAAGGCCAGATCTCACAAAATGACCTAGCCGACATCGCGGCCCATGGGATACCACTCAGCCCCGGTACGGCGGTGCCCCCGAGTCATTCAAATCCCTAAGGCTCTGTAACTGATCGAGTCGCCCCTCGTAGCGGTTCTTAAACCCCGAGGCGGTTCAAAAGGACCTCGCCGAAATCGTGGCCCATGGGATACCACTCGGCCCCAGCACGGCGGTGCCCCTGAGTCGTTCAAATCCCTAAGGCTCCATAATCGGTCGAGTCGCCCATCGCAGCGGTTCTTAAACCCCCGAGGTGGTTCAAAAGGACCTCGCCGGCATTGTGGCCCATGGGATACCACTCGGCTCCAGCACGGCGGTGCCCCTGAGTCGTTCAAATCCCTAAGGCTCCGTAACCGATCGAGTCGCCCCTCGCAGCGGTTCTTAAACCCCGAGGTGGTTCAAAAAGACCTCGCCGGCATCATGGCCCATGGGATACCACTCGGCCCCGGCACGGCGGTGCCCCCGAGTTGTTCAAATCCCTAAGGCTCCATAACCAGTCAAGTCACCCATCGCAGTGGTTCTTAAACCCTCGAGGCGGTTCAAAAGGACCTCGCCGGCATCGCGGCCCATAGGATACCACTCGGCCCCGACACGGCGGTGCCCTTAGGTCGTTCAAATCCCTAATATAACTGGTCGAGTCACCCCTCGCAGCGGTTCTTAAACCCCCGAGGTGGTTCAAAAGGACCTCGCCGGCATCACAGCCCATGGGATACCACTCGGCCCCGGCACGGCGGTGCCCCCGAGTCGTTCAAATCCCTAAGGCTCCATAATCGGTCGAGTCGCCCATCGCAGCGGTTCTTAAACCCCCGAGGCGGTTCAAAAGAACCTCACCGACATCGCGGCCCATGGGATACCACTCGGCCCCGACATGGCGGTGCCCCCGAGTCGTTCAAATCCCTAAGGCTCCGTAACTGGTCGAGTCACCCCTCACAGCGGTTCTTAAACCCCCGAGGCGGTTCAAAAGGACCTCGCTGGCATCGCAGCCCATGGGATACCACTCGGCCCCGGCACGGCGATGTCCCCGAGTCGTTCAAATCCTTAAGGCTCTGTAACCGGTCGAGTCGCCCCTCGCAGCGGTTCTCAAACCCTCGAGGTGATTCGAAAGGAACCCGATAACTCTCAACCCTCATACCGCCCTCCGAGGTTTGGGAGGCTTCTGGCAGCCATGATTCTGTCTCAGTAGTCTCTAAAAGAGCTAGGCGTTCGCCTCGGCACCAGACTCGGGCTTGCGCTCTAGTCTCACCATAGTCGACCCCACTCAGGCTCTTCCCATCAAACTCGATCTCGACACATCACAACAGTCCAAAGACAGAATCTGTCGACGCCTTGACTAGAAGGGTGTCATCCAGTTTCACACCACCACCGGTGGACTTTGCCCGCCGATGCAACCTTCGAAATTAATCACCAAGGTACCCCCATAGGTTCAACGGCTCCGCACCCGTTCAAGCGGACTCCTAAGCTTGCAAGTTTACCGTGTGTTCGGCCGCCGCAGAGATAGTGATAAACACATAAATAATTATCATTAAACCTATTAATTAATAATTTAACGTACCTATTATTATTTAATATTTTAATAATTTATATAATATTTTAGGTAAACCTTATCAATTTGAAGTGCACAATTTTAGGAATTTAATGACACAAATGGCACTCAAATCAGATTTAAGATGAGCTCGGAATTGATTTTATAAAGATTTAGCATGGATTTAGCATGGATTTCAAAGCAAAAATGGCAAATACATTGCCGACTTCATCGTCTTCTCAGCCTTTTCTATTTTTCTTTCAGCCGATTCTTCTCCATTCAAATTCTAACCGTTTCCTCCATCAATTAAGGAATAGATTAGATTGGAAGTTATCAAATTGAGAGAATTAAATTCCTTTAGAAGGAATTTGAATTTTATAAAGGATTTATCCAGATTTTTTTGTGGCTTCCGCGTCCTCTGTTTTGGCTGCGTCGTCTCTGTTTTGAAACAGGATTCCTCGCCGCATCAAGGCCGCGTCCGGACTTAGCACAAGGAGGAGATTGGAGGATCTATCTATTTGGGTCGTGTGCGGTGCCCGTCCGAGGCTCTGTTTCGTTGATTGAAAAAGGCTCTGTTCATGGGTTTCGTGGAGTCCTCTGTTCCAGGCGCTACGTCCGTGGCTTGGCGTCTGTGAAGGAAGAAAGGCAGCACCCGGTTCATCCTATATTTGGTTTGATGTAGAGAGAATTTGTTGCTCTTTTATTACTATCAGAAATTAAAACTTTTTTATTTTAGATTTTAATATGGACTCTTGGATGTTATTGAAATAAAGTTTTATGCATATCTAATAGTTATTAAATTCTATTTAAGTGAAAATAATTTAGACTGAATTATTTTTAAAAGGGACGGGCCGTGATCTATGGGTACGAGCCGTGCTCTAATAAGATTAACCATATCTTATTATTTTACACTATTAATTATCTACTTAGTTATCTATTTAGTTAAATTTATAAAATTATTTCAAGATAATCGCTAAAGTCTCTGTGAAATCGATCCCTTACTCTCGCTATCCTAATAGTGAAATTAAGGTGTTTTAATCGTTGCGCTACGACACATCAGATTTTTGGCGCCGTTGCCGGAGACTTAAGTGTGTTATTTTGAAAAAAAAAATTTAAAAATTATTATAAAAATTAAAAAAAAATAAAAAAGTGAAAAAATTAGATTAATTTTCTCTTAATTTTTGAATAGTTATTGTGTTTTTTTTTATTTCCTTAATTGTTAGAATTGCATATTTTTCTTTTTAACATTAAAAAAAATTTTATTTTCCTTTTCGCCACAAATCCAATTTTAACCTAATCAAATTTTCCTTTTAATTAACTTACCTAAAAAAACCTGAAAGAAAAACCCTAACACCTTCCATAAAACATAATTAATTTAAAAAAAATTATAAAAATTATAAAATAAAATATATAAATAAAATTATTTTATTTCTATGCTTAGATTGACTTAAGTGGATTTATTTTCTGCAAAACTCAAAATTCTTCCATTGACATCTCATAATTTATTAGAAATTAGAAACTTAATTACAAAAATTAAAGAAATAAATAAATAAATAAATAAATAAAAACTGTTTGCTTTAGAGTCATTGGTAAGGTATATGCTTGGTCGCCGATCGTTGTAGCCCGACCTTATACCCTTAGATCCTGAGATAGAAAGAACTATTAGAGCAAACAGACTTAGAATTATGGATCCTAATAACGAAAATAATCAACCACGACAGTTGAAAGAGTATTTCACTCCTTCAAGGTATACCTACTCTCCTTGCATTCAAGTGCCTCCAATAGAGGCTATCCAATATGAAATTAAATCAAGTGTAATCCAAATGTTACCATCTTTCTATGGACTTACAAATGAGGATCCCTACAAACACTTAGATGAATTCTTGGAAATTTGCTCAACTGTCAAGATTCAAAATTTCTCTAATGATACACTTAAGCTTAAGTTATTTTCTTTTTCCCTAAAAGATAAAGCCAAGTATTGGTTAAATTCATTAGACACTGTCATAATTTCAACTTGGGATCATCTTCAGAGAGAATTTCTTAAGAAATATTTTCCTATAGGAAAAACGAATCAAATTAGAAAAGCCATAATAAGTTTTTCCCAGACAGATGGAGAAATGTTCCATGAGACATGGGAGAGATTCAGAGAACTGATTAGAAAATGTCCACATCATGCTATACCCAAATGGCAACTGGTTCAGTATTTTTATGATGGATTATCAGAAAAGCATAGGCAAATGGTTGATGCTTCATGTGATGGGACATTTATGTTAAAAAATGAACATGAGGCTTGGCAACTCTTTGAGACATTGAGTGAGAATTCATTACATCATATGTCAGTTGCTCATTGAGACCCTCCCGTAGAACCTAAAAGAGGTGGAATATATGAAATAGGTCATTCTACAGATATCTATACTAAGGTAGATGAATTATCTCATAAACTTGATCGGATTCTACAAGTTGGAAACATCTCTTCTCTATCTACTCAATTACATGAGGTCTGCATAATTTGTTCGAGTCCAACCCATTCTATAGGTGAATGTCCAGCTCATACCAATTTCCTGAACTTGTTCAAGAGCAAGCCCACCAAGCCCAAACCCGATTAGCTCCTAGAACAGGAAATGATCCATTTTCAAATACTTACAATCATGGCTGACGAAATCATCCAAATTTTTCTTGGAAACCTCAACCTGTAGCCAATTCATCGATCAGACCTAAATATCAAGAAACCAATTTTAGAAACATGCCATATTCACAATACCCAAACATTCCACAACCTCCACCGAATAATTAGCCTACTTTTGAAGACAAAGTGTTACAAGCATTGAAAGGGCTAGAAATGAATACTCAAATCCTTCACTCCCACACACAGTCTATTGCAAAACTAGAAACTCGGATAGGTCAATTAGCCACAGCATTCAGTAGAAGGGAGGAGGGTAAGTTACCTAGTCAGCCTATTGATAACCCAAAAGGACAATTCATGGCTGAAGGTTCCAATAGTCCTGACAAATTCCCAAAACATGCTAAATCAGTCATGACTCTCAGAAGTGGAAAAATATTGAACCCACCTGAACCATCCCAGAAATTAGAAGTGGCTAAACCAGAAGAGAGAAGAAATGAAAAAGAAAAGGAATTCAATGATCAAGCAATCATACCTAAAGCCCCATTCCCTAGTGCTTTAGAATCTCCTTTGCCTTCAGATAAGAAGAATATAAAAATGAATGAGATGCTTGAGTTATTTAAGCAAGTCCAAATAAACTTACCTCTTCTCGATGCTATCAAGCAAGTTCCAACTTATACCAAATTTTTGAAGGATCTATGCACACAAAAACGGAAAGCCAAGACACAAATACCAAAAAAGATACATTTGACTGAGCAAGTTAGCTCAGTTGTTCAGCAAATAACCCCACCCAAACTAAAAGATCCTGGTACTCCGATTATATCATGTGTCATAGGAAACTTCACAATCAAGAAAGCATTATTAGATTTGGGTGCGAGTGTAAACCTTCTCCCAAGTTTAGTATATGAATTATTCGGATTTGGAGAGTTGAAACCCACGACAATAACACTACAATTGGCAGATAGATCAGTCAAAGAACCTCGTGGAATATTGGAAGATGTATTAGTAAAGGTGGATGAATTCTATATTCCTGTCGACTTCCTTGTGTTGGATATGGAATCTAGTAGTAATCCTAACCAAATTCCCATCATCCTTGGAAGACCTTTTCTAGCTACTGCTAATGCATGCATAAATTGTAGAACAGGTGTGATGGATGTATCTTTTGGAAACAAGAAGATGAGATTAAATATTTTTAATGCTTCCCAAGGACCACCTGTGTATGATTTAAATGAAGTAAACATGATAGAGGAAGTAGTAGATAAGAAATTCCAAAGTTTGATTGATTCGGATCCTTTACAAACATGTCTTACACATTTTGGAATAGATGACTTTGATATTGATGAGTACACCAAAGAGATAAACATGTTATTAGAACCACCTAAGATCGACACCATCCCGCCTTAGACTATAAAATATGAACCACTTCCAACTAAACCAAACCCTTTAATACCATCCTTGGAAGAACCACCCCAACTAGAATTGAAACCTCTTCTAGATGGCTTAAAATATTCATTCCTTGGACCCAATGATACCCTTCCAGTAATCATTGCATCTACCTTAACCTCTGAGCAAGAAGATAAATTGGTAGATGTACTTAAAGAACATAAAGAGGCAATTGGATGGACAATAGCTGATATTAAGGGAATTGACCCTTCTGTTTGCATGCACCATATTCATAGTGAAATTGAAGCCAAACCACATAGAGACATGCAACGAAGGCTAAATCCAAACATGAGGGATGTTGTTAAGAAGGAAGTAGTAAAATGGCTTGATGCTTGTATTATTTATCCAATTTCAGATAGCAATGGGTCAGTCCAATCCAAGTAGTACCTAAAAAATCGGGTATTACCGTGATTAAAATAAAAAAGGCGAATCAATTCCTACTCGCACATCAACTAGTTGGAGAGTGTGTATAGATTATCAAAAGTTGAATGTCGTGACTAGAAAAGACCACTTTCCTTTGCCTTTTATCGATCAAATTCTAGAACAGCTAGCGGGACAAAGTTTCTTTTGTTTCTTAGATGGATATTCAGGATACAATCAAGTCCCAGTATTTTCAGCGGATCAAGAAAAGACCACCTTCACTTGTCCCTTTGGAACATTTGCCTTTAGACGTATGTCGTTTGGTCTTTGTAATGCATCAGCCACGTTTCAACGATGTATGATGGCCATATTTTCTGATATGATTGGTCAATTATTGGAAGTATTTATGGATGATTTTTCAGTCTTTGGTGCATCATTTGATAGCTGCCTCGAGAACTTGACTAAGGTACTGAACGATGTATGGAAATAAATTTAATCCTAAGTTAATCCTAAGTTGCGAGAAGAGCCATTTTATGGTTCGTGAGGGAATTGTGCTTGGACACATTGTTTCAGAGCGAGGTATTGAGGTTGATAAAGCCAAGGTTGAATTATCTCAAATCTACCACCCCCAACCTCAGTTAAACAAGTACGATCTTTCCTTGGTCATGCTGATTTTTATAGACGTTTCATCAAAGATTTTAATAAAATTTCTTGACCATTGTGTAATTTGTTGACCAAGGATAGTTCTTTTAATTTTGATAAAGATTGTCTAACAGCCTATAACATCCTTCGAACTGCTTTGACCACTGCACCCATTATCAAGCCCCCAGATTGGACCATACCTTTTGAAATCATGTGTGATGCTTCTGATTATGCTGTAGGTGCAGTTCTAGGATAGAAACTCAATCGAGAACCCCATGTAATTTATTATGCTAGCAAAACTCTTTCAGATGCACAAATGAACTATACTACCACTGAAAAAGAATTACTAGCAGTTGTGTTTGCCCTAGAAAAGTTTAGATCATATCTGTTAGGGTCTAAAGTTTTAGTTTATTCAGATCATGCAGCATTGAGGCATCTTATATCAAAAAAGGACACAAAACCCAGACTAATTAGATGGATCCTTCTACTACAAGAATTTGATCTAGAAATCTTAGATAAGAAGGGTTCTGAAAATATGGTAGCAGATCATATCTCTAGGATCTCAGTAGAATACAATAAAGAAATAATCAAAGATAGGTTCCCTGATGAGCAATTGTTTTCAATTTCCCATAGCAGTCTTCTCTGGTTTGCCCACATTGTGAATTATTTGGCAACAGGAAAAGTACCTTCCTACTGGACAAAACAAGAAAAAGATAGATTTTTCTCACAAATCAAATATTACTTTTGGGAAGACCCTGAATTATTTAAGTACTACTCAGATCAGGTGATTAGGAGATGTGTTCCCAAGAGTGAATTTAAAAGTTTACTTAACTTCTGTCATTCTCTTGCCTGTGGAGGACATTTTAGTGGAAAGAAAACTGCAGCAAAGGTACTGCAAAGTGGGTTTTATTGGCCAACTCTTTTTAAAGATGCACATGAATTTAGTCGTAATTGTCTACAATGTCAACAAACAGGAAATATATCTCGAAAAGACATGATGCCCCTAAACCCTATCTTGGTTGTAGAAATTTTTGATGTATGGGGTATTGATTTTATGGGCCCATTTTCTTCCTCTTTTGGATTTGAATACATTCTAATGGCAGTTGATTATGTGTCAAAATGGATTGAAGCCATGGCAACTCGAACCAATGACCATAAAGTTGTAATCAAGTTTATTTAACATAATATCCTTAGTCGTTTTGGATGCCCAAGGGCTATAATTAGTGATGGGGGTGCACATTTCATGAATAGACACTTTGAAGAATTAATGAACAAATATGGAATTACTCATAAGGTAGCTACACCTTATCATTCCCAAACTAGTGGCCAAGTTGAAATATCAAATCGAGAAATTAAAATATCCTTGAGAAAATGGTGAGACCTGATAGGAAAGATTGGTCAGAAAGTTTGGATGATGCATTATGGGCTTATCGTACTGCATTTAAAACTCCCATAGGAATGTCTCCTTACAGGCTCGTATTTGGAAAAGCATGTCATTTACCTATAGAATTAGAACACCGTGCATTTTGGGCCATCAAGCAATTTAATTATGATATGAAAAATGTAGGTGTCAATAGAAAACTCCAATTGAATGAGTTAGAAGAGCTACAAAATGAGGCATATGAGAGCTCAAAAATTTATAAAGAACGAACCAAGGCATATCATGACAAATTTATTAGTAGAAAATTTTTGAACCAAATCAAAAAGTATGGCTTTACAATTCAAGATTACACCTCTTCCCTGGAAAACTTCGTTCACGATGGAATGGACCTTTTATAGTAACTCAAGTATTTTCCCATGGAGCTGTAGAGCTTAAAGACCCCAAGCAAGGAAATACATTCAAAGTAAATGGCCAGCGTTTGAAACCATATATAGAAGAAATTAATGATGGAGAAGTTGTTGAATCAATTGATCTTGTGAACCTAACACTATCATAATGAGCAGCACAGTCTGGCTGAAGACTTTAAACTTAGCGCTCTTGGGAGGCAACCCAATTTATTAGTTATTTTTAACTTTCTGTTCTTTTAGTGTGTTCTTTTAGTATGACCAGAGAAGAGCAACAGAAGCAGATTGAAAGAAGATGGCAACAATGAAACTTCCAACCTTCAAATACTCTACCAGGTAGTATCTTTTCTTGCAATTAATTAATTTTTCTTCCATTAGGGACAATGGAAATTAAGTTGGGGGGGGAGGAAAAAGAATAAATCCTCGAGTAAAACTATAATCAGATGTGTACCAAATTCTGTCTCGATTTGAAGTTAATCAAGCAGTCTATTAATGAATTAATGGTTAGATTTTTTTTTTGAAATACTGAGGAATAAATTATTAAGAAAACCTAATAAATGTAGGGTTTAGTCCAGAATAATTTTTAGAATAATTTTAGACCCTCCTGACCACTGATCTTAATAGTACAATCTACTTAATAAGGGTATGGATGAAAATGTTATTCAAAAAAAAAGAAAAAAAAAGAAAAAAAAAGAAAAAAAATCTCTCTTAAAGTTAATAAATTAGGTTCTTAGCATTTTTTTCACTGAGTAACCGGGCCCCGTCACCTAAGAAAGTGATGTTGTTCACGTAAAAAGGTGGGAATGTAAAAGAACCTAAATAGAGTCAGTCCTACCTAAAGCCTTTTTAACTCGAGTCAGTAAGTCTGAGGGGTGTTTTACACCTAATGCCCTAAAACCAATTGGTTTGGGAGCCATTGGCCTAAAGCTCGCTACAAGGGTTAATTAGAAAGCAAGGGGTTAGGACATTGCACTAACTTTACATATAAATAAATAAATAAATAAAGAACCAAATTATAAAAGACATTACACCCAACCCAAATTAAGTTAGAATACTTAATTAGAGAAGTGGAAAGTTGGTAAAGAAAGACTTCTATAAATTCTTATGGACTACACTTTATCACTAAAAAAACTTAATAATCCAATGAAGTACCTTCCTTATGATCTTAAAAAAAAATTTAAAAAATAACTATAAGATAACTATCAATTCTTGGACTAGCTTGGTACATATTTCTAAATTTCTTATTTGCTCGAGGACGAGTAAGATTCAAGTTGGGGGGAGTGATAAACGCATAAATAATTATCATTAAACCTATTAATTAATAATTTAACTTACTTATTATTATTTAATATTTTAATAATTTATATAATATTTTAGGTAAAACCTTATCAATTTGAAGAACGCAATTTTAGGAATTTAATGATGCAAACGGCACTCAAATCAAATTTAAGATGAGCTCGAAATTGATTTTATAAGGATTTAGCACGGATTTCAAAGCAAAAACGGCAAATACATTGCCGACTTCATCGTCTTTTCAGCGTTTCTGTTTTCTTTCAGCCGATTCTTCTCCATTCAAATTCTAACCATTTTCTATATCAATTAAGGAATAGATTAGATTAGAAGTTATCAAATTGAGAGAATTAAATTCCTTTAGAAGGAATTTAAATTTTATAGAGGATTTATCCAGATTTTTTTTGTGGCTTCCGCGTCCTCTATTTTTGCTGCGTCGTCTCTGTTTTGAAACAAGATTCCTCGCCGCGTCAAGGCCGCATCCGGACTTCTATAAATAGCACAAGGAGGGGATTGGAGGATCTATCTATTTGGGTCGTGTGCGTGCCCATCCGAGGCTCTGTTCTGTTGATTGAAGAAGGCTCTGTTCATGGGTTTCGTGGAGTCCTCTGTTCCAGGCGCTGCGTCCGTGGCTTAGCGTCTGTGAAGGAAGAAAGGCAGCACCCGGTTCATCCCATATTTGGTTTGGTGTAGAGAGAATTTGTTGCTCTTTTATTACTATCAGAAATTAAAACTCTTTTATTTTAGATTTTAATATGCACTCTTGGATGTTATTGAAATAAAGTTTTGTGCATATTTAATTATTAAATTCTATTTAAGTAAAAATAATTTAGACTGAATTATTCTTAAAAGGGACGGGCCGTGATCTACGGGTACGAGCCGTGCTTTAATAAGATAAACCATATCTTATTATTTTGCACTATTAATTATCTACTTAGTTATCTATTTAGTTAAATTTATAAAATTATTTCAAGATAATCGCTAAAGTCCCTGTAGAATCGATCCCTTACTCTCGCTATCCTAATAGTGAAATTAAGGTGTTTTAATCGTTGCGCTACGACACGCATCAGATAGACAATGAAAAGAAAGCTTAAAAGGTCTAAACGACTGCGGCCGGCATTAAGTTACCTCAACTACCTACAAGTCTATTTAGCGGTACGAACTCCTGTGAACCTATTTGGACGCCACCAGATATGAATACCAGGATATGCCGCGGCACTTTCAACGCACATGATGCCTTACAATGGGGGAACAAAACATTCAGAAAATGGTTCTCTTTTCATTAGTAGCTTTAATGGTTACAAAATTCGACCTATAGTCGGGTACAAGGGAAGAAGAAAAGTACAAAATTTCCTAAGGCCCATTCAGCCCCGGCTCCTCTTCCTCCTCCACCGCCTCCTCGTCACCAGGACCCCTAGGCTGAATCTTTTCGAGGTCGGAGCTGCTGATATTGAAGATTGAGGACACTTTCTCCTTGCAAAATTTGAAGCCCTTTGTATAGGCGTCGAAGCTGGCCTCCAAAACCTCCTGTTCGAACTCCGCCAAGGCCTTAAAATCGGTAACGGCTTGGATCACTCTGGCCTCGGCCTCCAGGACCCATGTTTCGGCGTTGGCCTCAGCCTCTTTGGCACACACCTCGGCTTCCTAGGCCTTATTCTCTGCCTCCTCGGCACGGGCTCTGGCCTCGTGAGCATGGGCCTCTGCCCCGGCTTGCTCGTGCCCGGCATCGACCGCCGCTGCCTCCGCTGCGGCAGCTCTCTCCATCATCGTACGAGTCTCGTCAGCCACTGTGTCAGCCCAGCCTTCCGCATGCTAAAGCTGGCGGTATAGATCCTCTATCTCGGCCTTGGCTGAGTCCAGCCTGGATGAGACCAAGGACAGCGGGGTCACGGCCGTGGAGGCCCGGCCGCTCTCGACTTCGGCTCGGCGCTCTGCCTTCTTCAACTGGCCGCCAAGGTCCTCCTCTCGGGCTTTGGCCTCCTCCTGCTGCCGGGTTAGCTTTTCAGACAGCATGCGGGCCTGCCCCTTGTACTTGTTGGCCCGCACGATAGTGAGTGCGAGGGCCTCCCCTGTATGATTACCGCTGCACGGAGGGCCAAGGCCCCGTGGGCCAACTGCGCCAAGAGAGCCCATCAGCCACAAATCAACTAAAGTATGCTAAAGGGAGATTGTGTTCGAAGGGTTACCTGGAGCACATTGATCATGACCATGTCTAGGAGGGCGGCGTGGGACTGCCGCCCTATCTCCTCCTCCATCGCCGAGGTCCGTGCCCTCGATAGCAAGGCGTCGGCCTGCCCAGCGTCTTCCATTGTAAGCAGCCTGGGCGCCGGTCTTGCCGGTCCCCCCAGTGGTTTGACCGATGGACGCTGTGCTGACCGGTGCTCGGATTACCAAGATGAGCTACCATTCTCGGCCTGATGCTCACTGGACCTCGTCACCCCGGCCCTGGAACTCCTGGTAGTAGCCTCCCCTCCTCTGGCTACGAGAGGCGCTCTCTCCATCTCCGGCTCGATGGGAGCCAGAGGGCTTCTAACGATCGCCACCTGCCCCACCTCGGCCAAGTCAACAGCGGCAGGAACTCCCTCCTCGAGATCCAAAATTACCACGGCTGCCCCGATGGCGGCCGGGATCTCCCCTTCCTCCGTCTCGGCCCTGGCTGGCCCGAGGACTACTTCTTCGGCCGATGTCTCCTTACCCGGCTCCTCCACAGGTGCCCGAGTTGGAAGGGTTTCAGATGTTTTGGCCAGTTCAGCGTGAGCTTCCCTTCGCGCCCTCTTAGCCGGCCTTGCCTGCTCGTTGGTCGCCTGTTTCCTTTGGCGCGCGAGGGCCTCAAATTTCTCCACGGAAAACTTCATGGCTGCATAAAAATAAAGGTTAGTATGCAAAAAGAAGAAAAAGGAGAAAAGGGGAAAATCTCTATAAAATGGGTAAAAGCCACGTCCGGCCGAGGGCAAGAAGAAAGGATTTCTATGCTCACCGACTGTCGGAGCTAGCTCGGCCTCATACAAGTTCTCCTCGGACAGGAGGTCCTTGTAGGAAGGAATCTGGGAGTTAGAGAAATGGCGGAAGAGCTCCCTATCCTTATCACTTACGGCCGAATTTTTATTGGAGCTTACGTCCGGCTCCCCCCATTCGGTCCTCACTCCCTCTATATGGGCAAAAAGAAACCGAGACTTCCACCCCCTAATTTTGGACGGAAGACCCAACGGGAGAGCCCTGCCCAGCCTGGCGGTAAACACCCACTAGGCCCCCTCACCCTGGCGGCGGAGCTTGTAAAGAGCTCGGAATAAGGACAGGCTGGCCGCGGACCCCTGAAAATGGCAAAGGATGATGAAGGCGTAGAAGATCCAAATCGAGTTCGGAGTCAACTGCGCTGGTACTAACCTATACCTATTCAAGAGGTTCAGAAAGAAGGGATGGAAAAGAAGCCGCAGCTTGCACCTAAAAAACTCCTCATACAGAGCAACTCGTTTGGGGAGGACGGAGTTCACTCTGTCTTCAGGGCCGGGTGTGGACAAATGAATGAAGTCTGGGACCTTATACGTAGTCCTAATGGCCTCTACCTCCTCGGGGGTTATGGTGGATGCAATCCCCCTCGATCCCGCCGGATCAAGGTTAGTTACCGGTGGAGACGTCGAGCGGCGAAAGGAAATGGGAACTGCTCTCACCGGGAAAGAGGACGGGTCTACTACTGGTTTCTTACCCTCTTTAATGGCTTTACGGTCCATGGATCAAAGGTTGAAGGTGAAAAATGAAAACTAACCTGGGGATTTGTTAAGAAGACGAAGGCTGAAGGTCTCGGGTTGCAAGGAAGCTCGAGAGGGAAGAAGGCAGGAGAGCAATGGCAGTATAAAACTGTCCCCCTAGCCCGGGAAGCACCTTTTATACCTCAATTTCAAAACCGCTCCACCCCAAGATCGGCCATGTGGCCCTCGCCTATTACGCCGCATCCCAAAGCGCCGGCCATTTTGCCCACAATCAAGGCGCCCCGCCTTGATTTCACCAAGGAGCGGAGTCTCTGGCCAATAGTAATGCTTGAAGCACGGAGCGGCAATGATGACTCTTACCTTTTTCCCATCCTCCGAGGAGTACCCCCTCAAATCGACCGGGACCGACGTCAGCGCCCACCTACCGCATGATTACGGAAGATCTTCGAGGCGACGTCACTTCGGGAAGGCGCGCCGATTTGCCCACCATTTAAAGCGCCTAAAGTTAGTTGTCATAGCCTTTGAATTTTCGCGCTCCTATCGCCCAAAGGGCGACTAGAACGTGGCCCTTCGCACTCGGGAGCAGGAGGGCATCTGATGTAACCAATGATGTGGCCAATAAAGCCACAGGGGTAATCATGGCAAAATCAACCACGTGGCACAAGCGCGGCCCCGTCGGCCCCGTTTTCTTCAGAACACGCCGTGGCGGCCCCGTCCGCCCCAGCTTCTCCAAGGCGCGCCGTGGCGGCCCCGACCTCCTAAGGCCAGCCCCTGGCGGCCCCGTTTTCTCTAGGATGCGCCGTGGCGGCCTCGACCTCCCCAGGTCGGCCTCGTCCGCCCCGGCTTCTCCAAGGTGCGCCGTGGCGGCCCCTACCTCCTAAGGCCGGCCCCCGGCGGCCCCGTTTTCTCCAGGATGCGCCGTGGCGGCCCCGACCTCCCCAGGTCAGCCCCGTCCGCCCTAGCTTCTCCAAGGAGCGTCGTGGCAGCCCCGACCTCCTATGGCTGGCCCTCAGCGGCCTCGTTTTCTCCAGGACGCGTCGTGGCGGCCCCGACCTCCCCAAGTCGGCCCCGTCCGCCCTGGCTTCTCTAAGGCGCGCCGTGGCGGCCCCGACCTCCTAAGGCCGGCCCCTAGCGGCCCCGTTTTCTCCAGGACGCGCCATGGCGGCCACGACCTCCCCAGGTCGGCCCTGTCCGCCCCGGCTTCTCCAAGGCGCGCCGTGGCGGCCCCGACCACCTAAGGCTGGCCCCCGTTGGCCCCATTTTCTCCAGGACGCATCGTGGCGGCCCCGACCTCCCCACGTCGGCCCTGTTTGCCCCGGCTTCTCCAACGCGCGCCGTGGCGGCCCCGACCTCCTAAGGCCGGCCCCTAGTGGCACCGTTTTCTCCAGGATGCGCCGTAGAGGCCCCGACCTCCCCAGGTCAGCCCCGTCCGCCCCGACTTCCCCAAGGTGCGCCGTGGCGGCCCCGACCTCCTAAGGCCGGCCCCCGGCAGCCTCGTTTTCTCCAGGACGCACCATGGCGGCCCCGACCTCCCAGGTCGGCCCCGTCCGCTCTGGCTTCTCCAAGGCGTGCCATGGCGGCCCCGACCTCCTAAGGCCGGCTTCCGATGGTCCCGTTTTCTCCAGGATGCGCCGTGGTGGCCCCGACCTCCCCAGGTCAGCCCTGTCTGCCCCAGCTTCTCCATGGCGCACCGTGGCAGCCCCGACCTCCTAAGGTCGGCCCCCGGCGGCCTCGTTTTCTCCAGGATGCACCGTGGCGGCCCCGACCTCCCCAGGTCGGCCTCGGCTTCTCGAATGAGCGCCGTGGTGGCCCCGACCTCCTAAGGCCGGCCCTCGGCGGCCTCGTTTTCTCCAGGACGCACCGTGGCGGCCCCAACCTCCCCAAGTCGGCCTCGTCCGCCCGAATTCTCTAAGGCACGCCATGGCGACTCCAACCTCCTAAGGCCGGCCCCCGGCAGCCCCGTTTTCTCCAGGACGTGCTGTGGCGGCCCCGACCTCCCCAAGTCGGCCCCGTCCGCCCCGGCTTCTCCAAGGCGCGCCGTGGAGGCCCCGACCTCCTAAGGCTGGCCCCCGACGGCCCCATTTTCTCTAGGACGTGCCGTGGCGGCCCCGACCTCCCCAGGTCGGCCCCGTCCGCCCCGACTTCCCCAAGGTGCGCCGTGGCGGCCCCGACCTCCTAAGGCCGGCCCCCGGCAGCCTCGTTTTCTCCAGGACGCACCATGGCGGCCCCGACCTCCCAGGTCGGCCCCGTCCGCTCTGGCTTCTCCAAGGCGCGCCGTGGCGGCCCCGACCTCCTAAGGCCGGCCCCCGACGGCCCCATTTTCTCTAGGACGTGCCGTGGCGGCCCCGACCTCCCCAAGTCGGCCCCGTCTATCCCTACTTCTCCAAGGCGCGCCGTGGCAGCCCCGACCTCCTAAGGCCGGCCCCTAGCGGCCCCGTTTTCTCCAGGATGCGCTGTAGCAGCCCCGACATCCCCAGGTTGGCCCCGTCCGCCTCGGCTTCTCCAAGGCACGTCGTGGCGGCCCCAACCTCCTAAGGCTGGCCCCCGGTGGCCCCATTTTCTCCAGGGCGTGCCATGGCGGCCCCGACCTCCCCAGGTCGGCCCCGTCCACCCCTGCTTCTCCAAGGCATGCCGTGGCGGCCCCGACCTCCTAAGGCCGGCCCCCGGCGGCCCCGTTTTTTCCAGAATGCGCCATGGCAGCCCCGACCTCCCCAGGTCGGCCCCATCCACCCTGGCTTCTCCAAGGCGCATCGTGGTGGTCCCAACCTCCTAAGGTCGGCCTCCGACAGCCCTGTTTTCTCCAGAACGCGCCATGGCAGCCCCGACCTCCTCAGGTCAACCCCGTCTATCCTGGCTTCTCCAAGGCATGCCGTGGCGGCCCCAACCTCTCTAGGTCGGCCCCGTCCGCCCTTGCTTCTCCAAGGCGCACCATGGCAGCCCTGACCTCCGAATGCCGGCCCTCGGCGGCTTCATTTTCTCAAAGATGCGTCGTGGCGGCCCCGACAGCCCCGTCTTCTACAAAGCATGCCATGGCGGCCCCAACCTCTTTAGGTCGGCCTTGCGCCTGCTAAAACCACAGCCGCTGGCCCTCCCTCTCTGATGCGATAGGACCCACCAACTAGCCCAAGCTCACGTAACCCCCACGTGACCCACAGACATTCCCTCCTCGCGGAATGTCATGCACCCGAACCCATGCAGATTTCAACGGCCTATAAAAGGGTAAGTCCACAAGAGATTCAGGTACGTTAACATAAGCACTCTCTCACTTTTCCACCCAGAGCAACTCCACCTTCAAGGATTCTGTGGACCTAGAGGGGCTCTTTCGAGCTCCTCTTCGATTGTAACATCGATCACTGACTTGGGTGTCGAAGGGTCCCCACCGGAGAACCCCTTCGGTCTTGGGACTTCTTGCAGATCGCCGGCTGCCCAAAAATCTCGTTAGCAGCCAGATCAAGTCTCCCGACGCTCCATGTTTGCGGTCATGCGTCATCACACAGTAATATCAAGATAAATAACACACTATTTCATTTTTTTTCAAGGCATAAAGAAAAAAATAATGCAAACTTATCCCAACTTCTGTTATTTGGCAATGTTTTAAACTTTTTTTTACCTTAATATTTAAAAAAAATCATGACTAAAAATAGTAACGTTCCTCTATGTCATCTCATGGAATATACAATGCTAAATTCAACATAATTCCAGAATCTACACTCAAATGCCATGGCCGGACAATATATAAACCATGGGTCAGAGATAAAGTAAATATTTTAAATATTTATAATTAATTAAACAACTTAAATGATACTTACAAAAAAATCTAGTAATTTCTAGAAAATAAGAAAACTGATCCATAGGATAAGAATCAAGCCTGGATCGAGGCGTGCTAGATATTGCCCTAAGGATCGATTTTGCCCCTTTGTGCATGTTGTAGGTAATCTGTCCTCAAGGTACAATGATCTAACTCGATCCAAACCTTCTATCATGAGCACGAGATGCAACCGTATAACTCTTTTAGATACCTAAGAAAAGATCAATAGTAAATATACATATATATAATAAAAAATAATTTTTTAAAGCAGATTCAGGCCTAAATAATCTATCATTCAATTATAAAATTTTGAGCCTATAAATTTAGCCCAAAAAAACTCCAATGGATCGATCCATAATGGTTTTATAAAGGTCTGATAGGTGTTAACCCCAAATTACATCAGAAACGGTTACGGCGAGGAAACGCTTGGTTTTTTAAAAAAAATTTAAGGTTTTTTTTTTTCAACAATCCTCTCGGTGCCGATGATCGGCGCCATGCCAGATATGTCTGCAGTTTTCCTCTGTTTCATCATCTCAGCCCCTGTTTCGATATAAAATGAGCTAATTCGACCGGCAGGATAGCCAATCAAGTTAATTGATGGTAGCTGAGTGATCTTCGACGGTTGGGACTTCATTCTTCGTCGCTAGCGATCACCGTGAGGTAGTGGATTATCGTTTGCTAAGTGTTTAACACCCTGTTTCTCAATCTAGACGGGATCTTTAGTAGGAGCCATTAATTTGGCTCTTGGAACTCGCTGGAGTTGTGGGCCTTGGGGTTAGACGGAGAGGCATCGCTGATAATCGACGAGATGAAACAGCTGTCGACTCGACTGGGTCAGGTTCTTGAACTCGACAGCGGGTTGAATGTGGGAATTGGCGCTGCCATGGCCGGAGGTGTCGCCTACTAAACTTGGCCGCCTTTTCGTAGTTGGCGATGGAGGAAAAAGAAGGTCATGGAGATCGGGAGGATTGGTAAGAGTCGGGCAGGAAGAAGATCAACGGTGATCGGTTCGCTGTTCAGGAGCCCGATCCCTTAGAGCCCAATGCAACGCAATGTGACCCATTCTATATGGATTTGGACTGATTTCAAATTAGTTGAATCAGAAGATAAATTGAGTTAGGCTAGACTAATTTAAATAGTTTAAAACCAATTAATCTGAACTAGATTTGGATCTGGTTCAATATCTGTGAAAATTGACTAGATTATATGCGCTAAATCAGAATTTAAATTAAAGAACTAAGTGCTGTTATGTTTAATTAATGTGGAACTAAGCCAGATTATTTTAAAATTAATTTGATTAGGTTGTGAATAATTTAGATAAATTGGGATTAAAGGAAATAAGGACCAAATTAAATTGCAAATCAGTTACGTAAGTTAATTAAGCTTAGGACCCTTAGGTAAATGTGGTTATTAAGGCTAGCAGTCAAGGGCAATTTAGTAATTTAATACTTGACGAGTAAGAGAATGGTTAGATATTAACTAGTATCATTAGATAATAATTAAACTTTGAAATAGAAATAGTTAATCATATGTATTAATCATTGAGATAGAGGGGTAATATTGTAATTAGATAATTATGGTTCATGAAGTAAGCTGCCTAGTAACCCAATTAAGCCCAATTGATATAATTAAGCAGGTGTAGGTCTAATTCGAGCCTAACTAAGCCATAAATAATCTAGTTAAGTATAGTTAGGATGGATAAAATGGTAATTGTAATATGTAGGCTCGAAGGGCAAATGATCATTCTCTTTAATTATGAATTTTAGTGAATGAATTAATTATTTATGTTTAATTATAGGTGATTAGTGATTGATTTGATTAAGAAGATTAATTTTGACTAGTGATCTTAGATAGCAGTTCTATATTTGCTATTATGCAATATATTTTATGTCATGCATGCTCGCATACATTATAGTTTTATTATTGGAAATCTTAATATAATTTAATTATGCACAATGGTTTATTTGTAGAGTTATTATATACGTTATAGTATATTATTTTGGTTATGAAATAGTTTTGGCTTTAATTTGAAATATATGAGTATGCTATGTTAAGATATGTTATTTTTGATATGATATAGTTTTAGCTTTGCTATATATGAGTTATGATGTGAACATATGAGTTAGTCGCTGAAATGTGTATTTGATGGTTTACTATTGATATGTGCTACTAGTTCTAATAATATTGATGTGATTCCTTATTGGCCTTAACTAGCGGCACTATGAAAGGACTTAAGAGTTGTAAAGGGCAAACCAATTTATGTATATATATATATATATAGATGTGATTCCTTATTGGCCTTAACTAGCGGCACTATAAAAGGACTTAAGAGTTGTAAAGGGTAAACCAATTTATGTATATATATATATATATATCGATGTAGAATCAATCATGGCCTATTGAGATGACATGGCTAAGTTTATTATATTGGACACTAGTATAAAAACTAATTTATACATATATTTTTAAAACTATATATATATATATATATATATATATACACACACCTAATTAATTTCTATCTTTACCCCTGTGACCGGTAGATTAGAGGCGTTTTGACCAGTTGACCTGATCTGTGCCCGACCCGTCGAGAAGCACATGAGGTCCATCGGCTGGACGGCCAAGATGGGCGCCATGGCGGTGCGATTAAAGGCGGTGTTTTGCTATAAAAGGCCGCCTCCGTGCGTTGCTGGCTCTCACCACGGAAAGCTAGGGTTAGGGTTTCGCGGAGCGTTCCCAGAGCTTGGCTTTCGATATCCGCCGCCGCCTGCCAAGATGGGTCACTCCAATGTTTGGAACTCCCATCCTAAGAATTATGGTCCCGGTTCCAGGGCTTGGTATGGCCTTTCTCGCTTTCTACTCTCGCAAATCTTCTTCGATTCTCATTGTTTTTCTATGATCTCGTGCCTTGATTTGTGACATGGCTTTTGTTTTTTCTGCAGTTAATTTTTTCTTTTTAACAATTTACGATTGTTTTGCGGTGACTTCTTTAATCGATGCGTTTCGACATGTTATTGTTGGAAATTCATATCGATTAGTTCGTATGGCAAGGGATTAAGAAAGTATAAAGACGGCAAGTGACGATTAGGAATTCTAGTATTAAACGTACAGCATTCTAAATCCTTCTGTGATCAAAAGATTCCGCCCCCTCTGCCTTGGACCGTAGAATTTCTGTGAAATTACCGGGCATGTAACAGTACATAACTATATTTTTTCTGAAAAATATTCATGTTAGTTTAGTGTACCATAAGGTTACTATGGTCTTGATATTTTTCTATTTTCGTATGCCAAAATTTTATCTGTAATATTCAACACTAAATATATCCTATTTTGTAGATTACTGATGTATTTGGTGACATATATTAGTCAAAATTTTGCTGAAAGCCGTCATTTTTGACCTTTTATCTACCGTTTTAAATCTAATTGTTTGATCGTATTCTGTATACTCTGATGTAGCTAGAGGTGATTGCCCTTAAAATAAGTGATATTAATCCAGACAGCAAATGTATATGATCTCACCTTTTTCTGATGAAAACTGCCGTTTTTCACTTTTTTGGATATCTTAACACTATCCTAATGTTTTTGTTGTATTCTGCCGAAGGTATTTGTTCATAAAATAAGCTTGTTCATCAGGGCCATTTATTTAGCCAGTGGAAGATCATTAATGTACAACTTTGCTGTTTATTCTCTTTTTTTTGCCAGTGGAAGATAGTTAATGTTCAACTGTGCTGTTTATTTTTTTATTTTTTTTGATAACAAGCCTTTTACTTGTATTTGGCAGCCGCGTGATAGTTAATGTTCAACTGTGCTGTTTATTTTTTTATTTTTTTGATAACAAGCCTTTTACTTGTATTTGGCAGCCGCGTGTGTGGTAATCCTCATGGTTTGATTCGGAAGTATGGGCTTATGTGTTGCAGGCAGTGCTTCCGCAGCAATGCCAAGGATATTGGCTTCATCAAGGTATATATTTTTGAATTGTTTGAGCAAGAAAATTTGGGCAGATTGATGTTGTTTTATTTCCATTGGTTTTATTGACTTGATGTGTTATAGGGTTTAGTTCTACTGAATACTTAAAGTCTCTTCCAATCTTCAAAGGAAGATGAAGATTATTTAGTAGTTTTAAGTTTACCCCATTGTTTTGTTATAGCTTTTGTTCTTTTGAAAGTAAAAAAAAAGCCATTCAGAATCATATCTTGCTGCTTATGCTCCCGTTTGTTGCAGTGGTACTTTAAACCGGACTTTGAATTTGTCCTAGTAATTTAGAAGATTTTTAATTAAACCTTGGTTTTTTTTCCTTTATTTTTTAGCTTTTTCCCCTCTCATTGGTCTGCAATTTGTCCAAGGACAAATGAAGTGCATATGCTATGATGCCCTTCTTTATCTACCTTAACATGCTCCAGCTTATCAACACTTCGGCCTCGGACTCCAGGATCCCCCTTGGCTTCGGACTTCAGGCCTCTCTTGGCCTTGGATCATCTGCAACCGCCACGTGGCCCATCAATCGCCTGTAATCATCACGTGGTTCACCAATTGCCTGCGACTGCACGTTACGGGCATGCCTGACGTGACCCCACCCACCTACCATCTGTGGTGCCGCACTTGGTAGGGGGCTGGCGATCAGGGCTATCCCTAACAAATTCAGGGATGGTTGCGGCCTGTTCTTGTCAACCTTACCGCTTGTTCGCTATCAGACAACAACGTTTCGAAATCAATAACCTTTCAAAAGCGGATAAAGGAGACTTCCGGACATGTATAAGAACCTTTGCTCATAACGAGGGAAGGGATCTGAATTTCAAGTCTTTCAGGCTAGAGGCTTTTAGTCCACCATTCATCATTGTTTCTCAAGTTGCTTACTTGAGTGTCGGAGGGTCCTTACCAATGCAATCAGTTTCCGAAGATTTTCTTGCAGGAATCCTGTCAAGGAGAAGGCATTAGGAGATTCCCAAATTGGCTTCACCATCCTTCGGATCCATTCCGTTACCCGATGTTCAAAGAACGTGACTTGGCGGCAACAGATTAGCGCGCTAGGAAGGGGGGCAAGAGAGGTAGAAAGCTTTGAACCAGCCAGCTACAGATTCCTTTTCCCCGGAGCAAACAAGAAGATGGTGGTAAAGCGCATCTAGAAGATTTCCATCAGCCACGTTGGGGGGCATTGCAGCCGAAGACCGGTCTTCAAGCTCCCGAGGCCAATGTTCCTGCATAGCCATTGCCACCATCTTAGGATGATCGAATCCTTACCATACAAGTCCAATCACTTGTGGCGGCGGTCCAGGAGTTGCAACAATAGCCAGCGGCTGCGCAGTAGTACCCAAAGCCACTCTCGCTGGGCACGAGGATGGTTTAACCCAGTCAACAGTCCATCCGTGGGAAATCTCTCTAGTGGGAGACTCGCCGCTATTGTGCCTCACCTAGACATCGTCGTCGGGAAGCCTTCAAGAGGTCCCGATCTTTCTTTCGCCATGTTAGTGCTTTCCCTAAATGGCGACATCATCATTGGCGTCACCCTTTCTCGTCTTCGGGATCTTCGCGGGAAGGGTCCTTTGATGGTCGAATTGCTCGCCGGGTCGAGCGACGTTTGGATGAGTACAGCCAGCGGTTGGAGGAGCTCAGTCGCAGAATCATCAACCTCCCGGAGGCAGACTATTGACCATCTGGAGAACTACAAGGTCCTCATGCAGGTATAGGAAGCGATCGACTTCCTCTTTTGTATTGCTTTCCTTGCCATCCTTTGGAAGGTTGCGCGCGCCTGGTACTCTCGCCTATCGTTGTGCAGCATCAACTCCTTTCGGCAGTTGGAGAAAGCCTTTCTAGCGCACTTCAATGCGTACTTGAAGATCTCGCGGATGGCTGATAGCTTGTTCGCTGTTCAACAGAGGAGTGGCGAGTCGTTGAGGGATTTTGTGGCCCAATTCAAGGAGGCCGCGCTCGAAGTCTACAACCTTGAAGACCCTATGGCCACTTTGGTCTTAAAGCGAGGACTTTGCCCTTCCCACTTCATCTACTCCCTCGACGAGAAGCCCTTCGGTTCGTACACTGATTTGCTGAGCTATGCGCAATACATTTGCGCCGATGAGACAGATTCTTTTCGGAGGTAGGCTGATAAAGGACCCAGCAAGAAGCAGGCTTGTCCCGAGCCCGTCGAGGCTCGGCTTAGGAGGCCTGAGCCATCTCATCGGTCGGACAATTGACCACGGACTCTCGCCCCCAGAGGGTCCTTTACTCTCCTACTTGCTTTGATATCTCACATCCTAATGGAAATCAAGGGCGAGTCGCATCTTTAGCGCCCTCTATTGAAGCAAGGGGCCTCGCGCAACAAGAACATTTATTGCTGCTTTCATCGGGACCATGGCCATGACACAGCCAGTTGAAGAAGGTGATCAAAGACCTCATCTAGCGCGGCCACTTGAGGAAGTTCGTCCAGAGGGGGAACCCGACCACATCGGGCTTGTTGGCACCTCCGCCTACACAGGTCGACATCAACAACGCTTCGATTGAGAAGATCATGGCCATGATTTTTAGGGGGGCAGGCGGTACTTCCAAGAGGCTGTGGGGGAATGAAGGGGTAGATTTTGTAATTTTCTTTTCTAAAAAGGACTTAGAGGGGGTGGTTAATAATAATGATGACAATGTTGTCATGTCCATGATGATTGCAAAACATCCTATAAAGAGAATTTTGGTTGATAATGAAAGTTCGGTTGACATTCTTAGGAACGATGCTTTTGTTCGGATGAATTTGTCTCCTACCATCCTTCGGCTTGTGACTACACCCATAATGGGCTTTATTAGAGATTTTGTGAGAGTAAAGGGGGAGATTACCTTCCCAGTCATAGCTGGAACACCGTTGTGCCAAAGCACGACCTTTATGAAGTTTTTGGTCGTTCGAGTTTCCTTGGCCTACAACGCCATCCTCGGAAGACTCTCCATCAAAAGGTTGTTTGTAAGATTCCTCGCCAATGGGGGAATTGGGGCGGGGAGCGAAACCCAATGCCGCTATGCTATCATACAACTCTCAGCCCCTAGGGGGTGATGGCTCCGTCGATGCTTGAGTCACTTGATCCCAGATATTCGGAGAAGAGGGGGGAGCCAACTGAGCAGTTGTTACCTTTCCGCTGGGAGAGGATCCGGTGAGGACAGTCCAGGTTGGGGCTCTTCTCCCCAAGAAGGCGTGAGACCAACTTCTCGCCTTTCTGCGGGCTAACTCGAATGTCTTCGCATTGTCAGCGTCTTATATGCTGG
Organism: Calamus simplicifolius; assembly: GCA_900491605.1. Taxonomy (NCBI): domain Eukaryota; kingdom Viridiplantae; phylum Streptophyta; class Magnoliopsida; order Arecales; family Arecaceae; genus Calamus; species Calamus simplicifolius. The sequence goes on along the minus strand of UESW01004070.1, from coordinate 231,133 downwards.
ACATATCAACGGAGGTAATTACTCACAAACTCAACAACAATTCTGGGTGTCGTCCAATTCGACATAAGAAGAGGAGCTTCGCCTCCGAGCGACAGAAGGTCGTTGACGAGGTTCGCAAGCTAATTGCCGTCGGCCACGTCTGGGAGGTGTATTATCCGGACTAGCTGGCCAACGTGGTGATGGTTCGCAAGGCCAATTGGAGCTGGAGGATGTGCGTTGACTTCATCGACCTCAACAAGGCATGCCCCAAAGATAGCTTCTTCCTGTTGCTCAGGATCGACCAGCTGGTGGATGTCACGTTCGGCCACGAGATCCTCAGTATCATGGATGCTTTTTTGGGTACAACCAGATCAGGATGGACCCAGCGGATGAGGAGACTACGCCATTTGTGACTGAGAAAAGTGTCTACTGCTACAAGGTAATGTCCTTTGGACTAAAGAATGCAGGGGCCACATACCAAAGGTTGATGAGCAAGGTCTTCGAGGATCAGATCTGGCGCAACATGGACGTGTACATGGATGATATGTTGACCAAAAGCATCCGCATTAACAACCATGTTGCTAACTTGGTGAAGACTTTCAGTAACCTTCGCTGATTCCAAATGAGGCTAAACCCCTGCAAGTGCGCTTTGGGGGTTATGGCGGGCAAGTTCCTGGGGTTCTTGGTGACCTAGCGAGGGATTGAGGCAAACCCCAATAAGATTCGTGCCATCCTCGACATGAAACTCCCGACCAATAAGGAGGTGCAGCGCCTGACTGGGAGAGTTGTTGCCCTGAGCTGCTTCTTGTCCAAGTCAGTGAAGAGATGCCTGCCTTTCTTCAAGGTGCGCAAGGTCACAATGGCTTCGAGTGGACAAGGGAATGCCATAAAGCCTTCGAGGAGCTGAAAAAGTTTCTGACTACGCCATTGCTGTCTAAGCCGAGAGAGGGAGAGGAACTCTTCCTCTACCTCACGGCTTTCCTTGAGGTGGTCAGCTTCGTGCTTGTTCGCGTTGATGCAGACGGAGCACAGAGGCTCGTTTATTACACACCAGTAAGGTGCTTCATGATGCGGAGACCAGGTATTTTAAAATCGAAAAGATTATTTTCACACTGATCGTCTCCGCTCGGCGTCTCAGGCCTTACTTCCAAGCCCACTTGATCGTGGTGCTCACAGACCAACCGCTTAGAATAATCCTGTCTTGTCCTGACACTTTTGGTCGACTCGCAAAGTGGGCCATTAAATTGGGGGAGTTCGACCTTTCATTTTGATCGAGGTCAGCCATGAATTCATAGGTCCTAGCAGACTTCCTGATCGAATGCAGTTGGACCGAGAAGCAACTAGAAGAACCCCACTCGGTGTCATCAGATACGACGGCTGAGGTAGGGAGGGAGGATTGAATCCTCCACATGGACGACACGTCAAACTCCCAGGGAAGTGGAGTCGAACTCATCCTAGCAAGCCCAGAGGGAGAGGCGATGGAGTATGCCCTTTGGTTCATTTTCTTTGCCACCAATAATCAAGCATAATATGAAGTCTTGCTGGCGGGAATGAAACTAGCCAAGGAGCTCGGAGTAAAACATCTCAGGGCCTTCACCGACTCCCAACTCGTCTCTGAACAAATCGCTGGAGAGTACGAAGCCCGGAATCCTATCATGTCCCGCTATCTGAGTAAGGTCCAATCATAGATTTTCTTTGCTTATTTTAGTGCTAACTACATCCCCAGGGGAGAGAATGCCAGGGTCGACGCATTGTCCCGTCTGGCCACCTCGGTCGACATGGCTCTAGGAAGGACGTATGTGGAGCATTTAGAAGTCCTGAACATTGAGGCAACCAAGGAAGCGTTGTCGGTCAACCAAGAGCCCACTTGGATGGACGCTTACATTCGGTACCTCACCGATGGCGCTCTCCCCTAGGACCTCGCGGAGGTCAGGCTGCTTAAACGGCGAGCTCCCAAGTTTCTAATACTGAACGGGTAGCTGTACTTGAGGTCCTCGTACCAAATCCTCAAGTGTGTTGGTCCTGCGGATGCTGATTACGTCCTCCGTGAGATCCACGAAGGCATCTATGGGAGCCATCTAGGGGATAAAGCGCGGGCATACAAGGCTATACGCTAGGCATACTACTAGCTCACAATGAAGGATGTCGCCAAGTTGGTTCGGAGATGCGATAGCTGTTAGCGATATGCCAACATCGAGCGACAGCCGACCTCTCAGCTAAGCCCTTTGGCGGCCTCGTGGCCTTTTGTTCAGTGGGGGATGGACATTCTGGGATCATTCCCTTTGGCCTCCGGCTAGTGGAGGTTCCTACTTATCGCCATCGACCATTTCACCAAGTGGATGGAAGCTGAGGAGCTATCAAAGATCACCAAGAGCAAGGTAAGGTCCTTCTAGAAATCTATTATTTGCTGTTTTGGGCTACCCTATACCCTCATCACCGACAACGGTCGGCAATTCGACAACGTCCCCTTTAGATGATTCTGCGCTGAGTTGGGCATTCGCTAGCGGTTTACCTTCGTCGGCCATCCACAAACAAATAGGACAGTAGAAGTGACAAATCACACCATCCTTCAAAGGCTCAGAACGTGGTTGGATGACTTTAAAGGAAGATGGGCGAAGGAGTTCCCCAACATGCCATGGGCCTATCATACGATGCCGCGAGTTCCTATCGGGAAGACCCCCTTCAGCCTCGTATTCGGGTCAGAGGCTGTCATCCTTGTGGAGATCGGCATCCCGAGTCCTCGGGTGGAATCATACGACGAGGAGGGTAACCCGAGCCAACTACGGGCCAACCTCGACCTCATTCAAGAGGTACGTGATAGGGTGCGACTCAGGATGGTTGCCTATTGCCAGCGAGCTGCCAAGTACTACAACGCTTGTGTTCGTCCCAAGGCATTCTTGCCAGGGGACTTGGTACTCAGACGGGCCAAAATCTCGAGGCCAACGGAAGGAGGCAAGTTGTCACCGAATTGGAAAGGATCCTATCGAGTTGCTGAGGCCCTCTACCATGGAGCGTACCGAATCGAGGGACTTGATGGGAAGCCACTCCCCCCCCCCCCCACCTAAAATTTCGATTATCTCGTCGGTACTAACAATAATGTACACTAATTTTTGATTATAAATTTGAGTACTTCATTCTTTTATGAGTTTGAATACTCGGCTAATAAAGATATGTTCAAGTATCTCATCTTTTTAGTCAAAGCTCGACTTTGGTCGGCACTGAAAGCCCGAGGATAGCTCAGCACCAAAACCCGACTCCGATCGGCGTTGAAAGCCCGAGGCTAGCTCAGCATCAAAGCCCGACCCCAAAGTTCGACTTTGGTCGGCACTTAAAGCCCGAGGCCAGCTTCGCATTGAAAGCCCAACTACGGTCGGCACCCAAAGTCTGACTCTGGTTGGCACCCAAAGCCCGAGGCTCGCTTGGCACCCAAAGTCTGACTCTGCTCGGCACCCAAAGCCTGACTCCGGTCGGCAGTGTAAGCTCGAGGCCAGCTCGGCACCAAAGCTCGACTCTGATCGTCACCCAAAGTCCGAGGCCAACTCTGCACCAAAGCTTGACTTCAGTCGGTACTATAAGCCCGAGGCTAGCTCGGCACCAAAGCCCAATTTTGGTCGGCACCCAAGGCTCGATTCCGGTCGGCACCCAAGCCCGATTTCGGTCGGCACCCAAAGCCCGACTCCGGTCGGCACGTAAAGTCCGACTTCGGTCGGCACTGAAAGCCCGAGGCCAGCTCGGCACCAAAGCCTGACTCCGGTCGGTACTTAAAGCCGACTTCAGTCGGCACTGAAAGCTCGAGACCAGCTCGGCACTAAAGATCAACTTCAGGTCGGCTTGAAGACCAACATCAGCATCGACACTTGCCCTGGGGTTTGCTCTGATGCCACAACTAAGCCTCGAGCTCACTCACGGCGAATGGATGAGCGCTACGACCCCATCGGGACCGATGCACCCCTGTTGGGGATCCTACGAATGGGACTAAGGAACACGCTAATTTGAGCTAAGTATTTAAAGAGATTTTTTAAGGCATAAAAGTTCCAAGAAAAGCATCATTTTCGTTACTTAGCAAATGTCTACAAAACGCCGACTGGTCGGACTTTGATACAATGATAACGAAGGTAAAGAGACAAGAAAAGAGAGACGAAGGGGCAAAGGGAGGCCCTCAGGCGTTGGCCGATGCGGATCCACCACCAGACGGCTCCTCAGACTCCTCGTCGAAATCAGTCTCGAGGTTGTTAAGGCTCAAGATGCCAGAGACCCTTGCGGCCTTTTCCTTCCCGTCTCGAAAGCCGAGGAGGTAGGCCTCTGCGGAGCCCTACGCCACCTCTTTAGCAAAAGTAAAAGCAGTGGAGCCTCGAAAGTGCTTCGCCGTCATAGCCCTTTTCTCGGCGTCTCGTGCTCTTTGCAGGGCTTTGCTCGTTCGGGCGGTGGCGTCGGTGCCCTGGCATCGGCCATTCGGGTGATCTCTTCGGCGTTTTCGGCCTGGCCCTCGAACTCCTTTACCTCCTGGTTCGCTGTGTCCAGTTGGAGTTGGCAAGCCCTCAGCTCGGCCTCAACGGCACGGGCATGCCCCAGGTCGGCCGCTCCCTGCCTCCTAATCTCCTTGACCTCCCCCTGGAACAACCCCAAGGTCCTCCAGGCCTCCTCGGCCTCCCTTCGGGCCACCCCCAGCGCCCTTTGGGTTGCCTCGGCCTCCCTTCGAGTCGCCTCCAGCGCACCCTCGGCCTCCCGTCGGGCTGCCTCTAGTGCACTCTCGACCTCCCGTCGGGCCACCTCCAGCGCGCTCTCGGCCTCCTCGGCCCTGGCCATGGCGGCCAAGGTTGCTTGGTGGGCGCGGTTGCTTTGAAGGGCAATGCTCCTCAAGGCCAACAAGGAAATCACCGTTTGCACAAGGAGAGCCTCTGTTAGTACACAATGAAGCAGAGAATAATTTAAAGAGAAATGGAAGGGCGGAGAAGACACATACCCACAAATGCGCCGCGTAGGCATCCCGAAGGATGGTGGGGGTGTCCAGCTGGCCGAACTCCGCTTGGAGCTTCGACAGGCAGATCCTGGCTAGCAGCCGATCCACGGTGTGACCATCGTAATTAAGGGACACCCGGGGGGGGGGGGGGGGGCTTCGCCTCGGTTCTCCCTCGTGCAGGACCAACCGAGGTCGAGGGTGCGGATGTCGCCCTTGGCGCTGGTGACGTTCCTCCATGGCCCTCGCTAGTCGAGGCGTCCTTTGCAGTTGCCCCCGCCACTATCGCGGCATCCCCGTTCATCGACAGGCCTTCCTCTGATGCTGGCGCGGTTGCGGGCCCGGACGACTCCGCACCCAAGGCAGTCGGCTCTGCATTCGAATGAACCGCCATGGCCCTCGACTTCTCTTGGGGCGTATCGGCGGTGAGGTGAATTGGTGGAGCGATCGGTAGGGCAGTCGGCGAAGCGATCGACATGATTGCAGGTAGGGGGACTGACAGTGCAACCCCCTCACCCGCCTGCTGGTCGTCGAAGGGGGGGAGCAGGGGATCGAGGCCGAGGCCTCTTCTTCGCCCCCTTGCCTCTTCGAATGCCCTTCGTTTCTTCGCGACCGCCCTCATCAACATTTCGGTCGGGGGCCTCATGTCTGCGCAAGTTAGGGCCACAAAAAAAAAAGAAAGAGGAGAGAGGGGTCTGTGGCTGCTCACCACCTCTCGGGAGGATGCCCGCAAGTTGAAGATTCTCCTCCAACAGTAGTTGGTTGCAGCGGGGGTTCACTGCGGTCAGCAGTTGCTCGAACGCCTCCTTGTCCCTTGGGGCCACTAACTGGTCTTTGTTTGGCCCTGCGTCCGGGTCAGCCTCATCCCCTCAAGATCGGCAAAGAAAAAATCCGGTCTTTCACCCCTTGACAGATGTAGGTAGACCTAATTTGAGGGCTCGATTGGGCCTAGGTTGGAACAACACTGATGACGAAGAGTGTAGAAATAGCGGAAGAGAGAAACCCTAGCCTCTACACCCAGGAGGTGACATAGAACCAGGAAGCTGCAGATGGTCCGAATAGAATTCGGAACCAATTGCGCGGGCACTAAGGAATAGTGGTCGAGGAGGTTGACGATGAAAGGATGAAGGGGCAGATGAATACTCGCCTTAAGGGATACCTTGTACAGGGTGATTCTCCCAGGTCGGGTGGTTACCCTGTCATCGAGAGTAGGGATGAACAGTCGAACATTGCTCGAAATCCCATACCGGGCCTTAAGGTTTACCAATTCTTGGTTGGTCATGGTGGAGGCGGCCCCTTTCGGGGATTCGGCTCCAACCTTAGGTGGAGGATCGGCGGCTGCCGAACAACCCTGGCGGGGGTCCGATTGACGATCCGCCATTGCGACAGAGGAACAAGGCCCTCAAAGGATGGAGAGAGAGAAGACGCGAGGAAGAAAAACGGTCTTCAGGTGGAGCGGAGGATGACCAGGAAGGAGAAGAGGCCATGAAGGAAGAGCAAGGAAAAGTCGGAGAGACTGACCTGGGCGAAAGAGGGAGAACGACAAGGAAAGCGGCAAGGTCTGGGAAGGAAGACTCCGGCGAGGTTCGGACTCGAGGAAGGTCTCGGGTGTGAGGCATCAGGTTCGGAGTACCCCCTCGGTTATACCTCTTTTCGAATTATCTTGCCTATTCCAGCCAGCCACGTGCACACCCACTATTGGCAAGGTCATCTCAACAATCGTCCGACGCCCGGGACGCAAGATCTGCAACCAATCGCGGGACACCGATGATGTCAACACAATGATGGCAATAATAGTGGTTGCCTTTCTGTGGGTTTCAAAAGGACTTTTCCATTTTGAGGTGGATCCCCCAAGATCTAATGGTGAGGGTTAACAAGAACGGTGGCATTACGACGCCCCATACCACTTGCGTTGAGGAGTCTTTGTCCCCGAGGACACGTGCCCCTCCATGATTGGCAACGCACCGTGATCAACCACATGGAGGTTTTACGCCCCTTTCGTCGGGCGAAGAGTGGACCCGCATCGTCTTAGGGGCGAGGGGGCATCTGATGTGGCTGATCAAGCCACATTAGGGCTAACGGATGGGACGACTGACAGAACCTTGGCCTCGGATTCCAGGCCCCTCTCGGCCTCGGACTCCATGTCCCCCTCAACCTCGGACTCTGAGGTTCCCCTCGGCCTCGGACCATTTCCAACCGCCACGTGGCCCACCAATCGCTTGCAACCACCACGTGGTTCACCAATCGCCTGCGATTGCGCGTGGCTACTGTCAGTTACGACGCACGCCTGACGTGACTCCATCCACCTACCACCTGTGTAGCCGTGCTTGGCAGGGGGCTGACGAGCAGGGCTATCCCTAACAAATTCAGGGGTGGTTGCGGCTTGTCCTTGTTAACCTTGTCGCCTGTCCGTTACCAGATAATAACGTCTCGAAATCAACAACCTTCCAAAAGCGGATAAAGGGGACTTTCGGACAGGTATAAGAACCTTCGCTCATAATGAGAGAAGGGATCTGAATTCGCTCATAATGAGAGAAGGAATCTGAATTCTAAGTCTTCAGGCTAGAGTCTTTGTCTACCATTCATCACTGTTTCTCAAGTTGCTTACTTGAGTGTCGAAGGGTCCCACCGGTGCAACCGGTCCCCGGAAACTTTCTTGCAAGAATCCTATCGAGGAGGCGTTAGGAATTCCCAAACTGACCTCACCGTCCTCCGGATTTACTCCGTTATCCGATGTTCGAGGAACATGACTTGGCAGCAATGGAGGCCTTTGTTCTTTATTTGCTTCATGTTTTTATGTCCATGTTTGCAGGCTATTGATGCACCACTAGCATGCAAGTATTTTGTTTTCTTATCTAAGTTCACTTGTGTTATTGATAGATTATTCCGAGTGTCTAAACAATATTTGTTCTATGTCATTTCAGTATCGTTAAGAAGAAGAAAGCATGCTCAGGACAGGCAATAGAGGAGGAAGAATTGTGGACATGGTTTCCCATTGAACTGCTTAATAATTTCTAAAATAGTGTAGTTATTAAAGACTGTAGTTCCTTGAAATACTTGTTGAAGTTTGTTTCCTATTCTCCTGCATTTTGTGTAATCTCTACTGAGTTTTCATTCAGAAATGACCTCTTCCTAAATCGAGATATTGTCTGCATTTTATGTTGCTGCTTTGTGAAATTTATTTATTATCTGTTTGTTTTAAAGTAAAAAATGGGTAACATCAACATGGCTGATATAGCTGGTCGTTGGGACTCGGGTGGGAATGTTTGCAAGGACCCTCTTCTTTTTCCCTTGTTTCCAATGAAGAACCTGAAATCCTCTGTAAGTCAGATCTGAAATTGTTTTGGCATTTTTTCTGTTTCCCATTTTGATGCATGTCTGATGGGCCATGGTGCTTCAGTAAATGCGCACACGTATTGAGGTGCTAACCGGTTGAGCTTTTGGGCTTGTTCGAACCTTCGTTTGATTCTATTTTCAAAGTGCATTCTTGTGATTTTCCTTGTCAAGAATTTTTCTTGTACCATTGGCATTTATATGACATCGCAGTAAGCCATATGAAAAGAAAACAAGCTGCCTTTAACGGCAGGAGGGGTGTGAGGAGAGATCAAAGTTCTTAGGAAAAATAAGAGGACGAGTGTGGTAAAGTAGCAGCTGCGGCTAATGTCGACCGGCCGAAGTCTCTCCCATTTCAGTTTCTCTCTCAAAGGTTAGAGAGAAAATGGTCAAGTTGTTTAAAGCAAGTTTTTCTTGTCCCCCTTTTTCCTTTCCTTTCTTTTTCCCCCTGTTGTTTCCAAACAGATTTACGTGAGGTTAAATTCATCATGGTAAGAGTGGTGGGAGATTAGGCGTCGACGAGTGCGTGGTGGCCATGCTGGGAGAAAGGAGAGGAGAAAGGGATGGCGAGAGGCTCTAGATGCTCAAGAGGATGTCAGCAGTGGAGGAAGGGAGAAACAACGATTTAGACATTGGGTCTTTAGCGGTCGCGGTAGCAATCCACGGCACAGCCATTAGACTTTGAGGACGGGTGGAGAGGCACCGGCGACCAGATTTTTTATTTTTTATTTTCCTCGCAAGGAGGGTCGCGTGGGAGGGAGAGAGAGGAGGCGGGGACTTCGAAGTCTCAAATGTTGTTTTAGGGGTTGAACGTGGAATCATGTGGTTGGGGTGCTTTGGGGAAGCATCGAGAAGCTGTAGCTTGTCCCATAGTTGATTCAACTAGAGTCGAGCTACAACATATCGACCCTATGATTAAGATGCAGGCATCCAAACATCTTGGTTGGACTATGCTTGTAAAGCATCCCCTAGATGGCACCATGAGAACACTGTGGCTCCTCCCAACATCAATCTCCTTGATAGGTTGTCTTATTGCCTAAACTCCTTGCGAGCCTATCAAACTCTCCTGGCGCATTCTCAGGAGGCAAGAAGTTGATCATACTCTTATTTGTCAAGTGGTGCAGACAATTGAATGATACTCTGGGTTATCTCCTTTTTTGCGACCAAAAGTACCAAACTAAGACTTAATATTTTATAAGAAAATATGGCTTTAAATCAAGTAGGATGAAGTAAAAGAATATATAACCTCAACTAGTTTCTATCAAATAATTTAGAATTAAGACTTACATGAGTTGATTTTATTTATAAATGGACATCCGGGATGGTCTGCAGCTCTCGCTAAGTAGCAACATGGCTGCCATTTAATCTTTTCTACATTATATAATTATAGGATCAGGTCGATTCGAGTAGGCTAATCATTTTTTATTTTTTCAGCTCTAGGTTGATTAAGTAATTTTAGACAAGCAGATCTGAAAATAGATTTTTTCTCACAGTGAACGAGATTAGAGAAAAGAGACGGATGCATGGAATTTCTCTCTGCTTCGCCTTTGATCAGGAATGCTTGATGGGCTTCTCATGGAATCCAAGCAAAGAAAGTGTTGCCGCTAAATCATGTTCCTCGTCAGGATAACGGAGAGCCTCCTTCTTGTTGGAGCTCCTCCAAGAAAGTCCCTGGGAATCGGTTTCATCGATGGGGACCCTTCGACGCTCAAGTAAGCGGAGCTAATGGAGAATAGTTGAGAGCTTGAGTTCAAATCCCTCCGTCATGAGCGATGAATTTTTATACCTGCCCGGGAATCCCTCTTACCCCTCCTGAAAAATTGCTCGGTCGGAGATGTCGCCGTTGACAGAGGACAGATAGCAGAATTAGTGGGGGACAGGCCACAACCGTGTCTGAGGTTATCAGAGGTACCTTGGTGTACCATCCCCTTGCCAGATGTGGCATCGCAGGTGGTTAGTGGGTCTGGCAATGTTAGATAGGTACTGCAATCGGTAATGGGCACGTAGGTGCGTGGGAGATTGGTGGGCCACGTGAGAGTTGCAGACGTCCGCCGAGCTGCGTGGGGTCCTCGGGCACTAAGGCCAAGGTCGGGGCTGAGGCTGAGGTCGGTGTTGAGGCTGAGGTTGGGGCCAAGGCAACGACGGGCACCCCCCGTTAGCCTATTGTTAACAGAGCCTGATCAGCCACATCAGTTGCCCCCTCGCCCCTTGAATGGTGTGGGTGCACTTCCCGCCTAGCAGAATGGGTGTCATGTCGTTCGGTGGCTAATCCCGATGCATCATTGATTGCTAATCGGTATACGTGTCCCCGTAGGTGACAACTCTTTAATGCTGGATGCACGGGGTATCGTGATGCCATCACCTTGCGTGCCCCCACCGCCTAATCCAAAGGCTATCCTCCTCGGGATGGGGGAAACCCTTTCGGACTTCGCAAAAAGGGTGATCACCATTATAGGGCCTACATCATCAGTGTCCTACCATTGGCTGAGGATCTCGTGCATCACGCATCGGATGGTTGCCAAGATGACCCTCCCAATGGGAGGTGTGCGCATGGCTGGTCCAACCGGATAGGACGTTTCGAAGAGGGGGTAAAAGGAGGATCGTCTTTAGTCTGGCTTCTCGCACTTCCAGAGTTCCTTGGTCCCCCGTGCCTGGATCTTCTTCTACCTCTGCCCAAGCCTCTTGCTTTCTCCGATCTCTGTTGTTTCCCATCTTTCTAGGTTAGTCCTTTCGGCTCTTTACTCTTCCATGCCTTCCTCTCCTGAGTCCTGATCCTTCGCCCCTCTTTCTGGTGACCACTTCTCTTCTTCACAGTTGCGACCATCCCCAAATCCCTCCGTCCCCTAGTCCTCCGATTCAACCGAGGATCGGGTTCCCTTGTCACAACGGCAGATCGCCGGACGGGCCTCCGTCAGGGGGCGTCTGGTAGTCACTGGTCCCCCCTAGGGCTAGAGGGGAGTCCCCTGAGGGATCCATCTCCACCGTAACTGACCAGGACCTAGTGAACCTTAGGGCCCAGTATAAGATCCCGGCCAATGTCCGACTATTTGTTCCCAGCCCTGACGACAGGGTAACATCGTCCCGACTCGAAAGGGTTGCCCTGTACGAGGCATCCCTCAAGGTGGGTCTTCGGCTGCCTCTTTTCCCATTCATAGTCAACCTTCTTGATAGGTATGCTTTAGCGCTAGCGCAGTTGATCCCGAACTCTATTCGAAACATCTATGCATTCCTGGTACTGTGCCACCTCCAAGGCATAGAAGCCAGAGTCTCCCTCTTTCGTGCCTTTTACAACCTCCGTCAGAAGTCGGGCTGGTGGATGTTCCACCCAGGCCCGACCGGACCCTTAGGCCTTCCCTCGTCTATCAAAGGGTGGAAGACCAATTTCTTCTTTGCGGGCCTCGAGGTGAGGCCGAGCTGGGGGGGCCTGGACATGGGTCCAAACAAGAACCAAATGGTGGTCCCAAGGGACAAGGAGGCATTCCACCAGCTGCTGACCACCGAGATCCCTCGCTGCCATGAGCTTCTATCAGAGGAGAATCTGCGGCTGGCGGGTGCCTTCTCAATCGGTGGTGAAGGCCCTTCCCTTTTTTTTGTGCTGATCGACCTTGAGTGCGTGTAGACATGAGGCTGCCTGACCATGCCGTGAGGAGGGCGGCAGCTAAGAAGAGGAAGGCCACTGACAATGCCAAGGGATCGAGGAGGCGACCTCGATCTCGGTCTCTAGCCCAATCCTTGACCCGATCCACCACACCAGCTCCTTCGACCCACCGGCCCCGAGAGGACCACGAGCCCATCCCAGCCATCGAACTCACTACCGACACATCACTGGAGGAGCGAAGGGCCAAGAGAGATCCACCTACGGAGCCAACTTCCCCATGCGTGGAGATGACCAGCCCGGGGGCCGAACCAGCCTTGGCGGGAGGCTCGCCCATGGGAGAGCAGGTGAGGGAGAGCCTGATGGCAGCGGGCCCACCGATGGGGGAGGGGCTGTCGGCACCTGATGCAGCACCAACATCCTCAGTTCCAACCGGGACCGCCGAGGGTGTTGGGGCTGGCGCTGTGCCATCCCGACCCTCTCTCATGAACCAGGGCCGCAGAGCCGAGCGACTGATGGCTCAGGTCTGCCTGCCTGAGTTTCAAGGGGAGCTCCATCGCCAGGGGGCTTTCTCCTTCTTTCGCGACGTCTTCGTGGCCCAGCTGTGGGTAAGTACTTCTCTACTTTCATATACAATTCTTTGCTTGATTTAGTACTGACAACGGCCTTCTGGTGCATATGGTGAACTCCATAGCTGCCATGAGGGATGTCCTCGTGCAGAGCAAGACCGTGCTCTGCCAGACTCAGCAGGAGCTGGCCGAAGCGCAGGCCTGTGCCGAGAGGGCCGAGGGGGTGCTAGGGGCGGCCCATGCCGAGCGAGCCGAGGAGCTCGAGGAGGCCAAGCGCCAGGCTACGGCCGAACTCGAGCGTGCTCGAGTAGCCGGCAAGATGCTGGATGCTGCCAGGGCCACGATCAGTGCCCGGGACCTGCGTATCGACTCCTACACCTTCGAGGTGAAGGCAGCCGAGTTGCGGGCCACCGGGGCAGAGTTCGATGCGCCGTCTACATGGAGGATCCATTCCTCTCCCGTCGCCTCAGGAGGGGTGGCCGAGGGTGCCATGCCGAGTTCTTCCGGCTGCCCCTCGATCCAGGTGCACTCGATCAGGAAGTCCACCAAGACTTGGGACTTCATGGTCGATCTTAGCCTGAATGACAGATCAAATTCTCTCAGCTTGACTGCCCACTTTGCCAACTGATCGAAGGTATCGAGACGAGACAGGATCACCTTCAGCGGTTGGTCCGTGAGCACCACGATCGAGTGGGCTTGAAAGTAGGACCTAAGACGTTAAGCAGAGACTATTAACATGAACATAAATGTTTTGGTCTTGGAATACCTGGTCTCTGCATCGTGAAGCACTTTGCTCGTGTAGTAAATTGGTCTCCGCGCCCCATCGGAGTCCACGCGGATAAGGATCGAGTTGAAGGCCTCTTGGGAGGTAGCGAGGTATAGGAAAAGGTTTTCTCCCTCCATTGGCTTCGACAGCAATGGCGGGGTCGATAGGAACTTCCTCACTCCTTCAAAAGCCTTTTGGCACTCATCCGTCTAATCGAAGCTGTTCACCTTTCATAGTGCCTTGAAGAAAGGCAAGCACTGCTCGGTCGACCTCAATAGGAATCAATTCAAGGCCGCCACCCTTTCGGTCAGGCGCTGCACCTCCTTCTTGTTGGCTGGAGGTCTCATGTCGAGGATAGCACGGATTTTATCTGGGTTCGCCTCAATTCCTCGCTAGGTCACCAAGAAACCCAGGAACTTACCCGCCGTCAACCCGAAGGCACAATTGCGGGGGTTTAGTCTCATCTGGTACCGGCGGAGGTTACCAAAGGTTTCTGCCAGGTCAGTGATGTGGTCGTCAGTGCAGACACTTTTAGTCAACATATCATCCATGTATACCTCCATGTAGTGCCCGATCTGATCCTCGAAGACCTTGTTCATCAGCCTTTGGTATGTGGCTCCTGTATTCTTTAGTCCAAAAGGCATTATCTTGTAGCAGCAGACGCCCTTTTCAATCACAAAGGAAGTGGCCTCCTCATCCGTCGGGTCCATCCTGATCTGGTTATACCCAGAAAAGGCATCCATGAAGCTGAGGGTCTCGTGGCTTGATGTGGCGTCCACCAACTGGTCGATCTTGGATAGTGAAAAACTATCTTTGGGGCATGCCTTGTTAAGGTCGATGAAGTCCATGCACATCCTTCAGCTTCCATTATCCTTGCAGATCGTTACCACGTTCGCAAGCCAGTCTGGATAATGCACCTCCCGGATGTGACCGACGGCAATTAGCTTGCTGACCTCCTCATCGATGGCCTTTTGCCGCTCAGGGGCAAAGATTCTCTTCTTCTATCGGATTGGCCGACACTGCGGGTTGATGCTGAGTTTGTGAGTGATCACCTCTGGCGGTATACCTGGCATATCAGACACCGACCAGGTGAAGACATCCTCTCCCAGTGGAAATGCCAATAGGTGCTCGGCATGCTCTCTCCTCCTTTTGGCCTCCCTGGGGTCCAGCAACTTTGGCACTGGGGGAGCAACCATGGCCTATGGACTAGGGGCCGTATGGTAACAGAACGATACCGGGCTTCTCTCTCCACGCATCTCTCTGATCCCAGCATCGGTAGGGAACCTGACCAATAGTCGCTTGATGGAGATGATTGCGTCCAAGAGGTTCAGACCGGGCCGTCCGAGGATAGCATTGTAGGCTAGGAGGACTCGAACGATCAGGAACTTGATGAGGACTATGCTCTGGCATGGCGATGTCCCGGCCGTCACTGGGAGGGTAATCACCCCTTCCACCCTCACGGAGTTCCTAGTAAAGCCCATCAGGGGCATGGTCAAGGGCCAAAGAAAATCAACAGACAAGCTCATCCGAACATAAACATCATAACTAAGGACATCGACCAAGCTTCTACTATCAACTAGAATTCTTTTTATAGGGTGTTTCATGATCATCATAAATACGATGGCGCTGTCATCATTAGGATTATCCATCCCCTCTAGGTTCCCTTTTGAAAAAGGGATTACATCATCTAACCCCTCATCCCCCCTTGACCTTTTGGATGTAGAGCCTGCTCCCCAAGAGATCATGGCCACCATCTTCTCGGTCGGAGCATTGTCAATGCCGACCTGGGCAGGCAGGGGTGCCGATGGGCCTGGAGCTGCCGGGTTCCCCCTCTAGATGAACTTGCCAAGGTATCTTCACTGGATGAGGTCCTTGATCGCCTTCTTTAGCTGGTGATAGTCTTCTGTGTCGTGGCCATGATCGCGATGGAAGCGGCAGTAGAGGTTCTTATTGCGGGAGGCTCCTAACTTCAGAGTAGCGGGGCGCTGAAGAAATGGTTTGCCCTCGATCTCCATTAAGATATGGAATATCGGGGCAAGTAGGGGGGTGAAGGGTCCATCTCTCGGGGCAAGGGCCCATGGTCAATTTTCCGATTGACGGGTGGCTCGGGCCTCCTAGGATGAGGCTTGTCAGGCTCCGGACGGGCTTGCCTCTTGCTGGACCCTCCATCAGCCTCTCTCTTGCGCGGACGTATTTCTGCGCTCGGGTCAGCAGTTCAACGTAGGAGCTCGGGGGCTTCTTATCGAGAGAGTAGACAAAATGGAAAGGATGGAGTCTTCGCTTCAGGGCCAGAGTGGCCACAGAGTCATCAAGGTTGTAGACCTCGAGGGCAGCTTCCTTGAACCGAGCGATGAAGTCCCTTAGCGACTCGCCACTCTTCTACTGGACAGAGAATAGGCTGTCGGCCACCCGCAGAATCTTCCGGCATGCATCGAAATGTGCAAGGAAGGCCCTCTCCAGCTATCGGAAGGAGTTGATGCTTCGAGAAGGCAACCGAGAATACCATGCTCGGACGGCCTTCCAAAGGGTGGCCGGGAAGGCGATGTAGAGGAGAGAGTCAATCGCTCCTTGAACTTGCATGAGGACCTTGTAGCTCTCCAGATGGTCCAAGGGGTCCGTGGTGCCATCGTATGGGTCTAGCTGTGGGAGGCGGAACTGGATCGATATTGGTTCCTCCATAATATGAAGAGACAGCGGAGAGCGGCTGTCATAATCTAAGTCAGGTTGATTAGTGATCTTGTGGCTGAGCTCCTCCAGCCGCTGGTTGTACTCCAATCGTCGCTCAGCCCGATGAGTGACCCAACCGTCAAAGGACCCCTTCCGAGAAGATCCTAAAGACAGGGAGGGGTGATGCCGATGGTGATGCGTCCACTCAGTTTTCCTCCTGCGCCGCTGCTTGCAGGAGTCATCAGAGTGGCAGGAGAGGGACCGAAGCCTCTTAGAGGTCTCCCGATGGTGATGCCGGGATGAGGCGCGGCAGCAGTGAGCCTCCCTCTGGGGAGATCTCCCGCGAGTCGACTTCTGGCTAGGCTGGTCCACCTCCACACCTAGCGAAGGTGGCATTGGATGCTGCTGTGCGGCCGTAGGTTGCTGTTGTAGCTGGTAAACCACCGTCACAAGCGATTGAACTTGCAAGGCAAGGGCGGCGATTCGATCATCCTAGGGTGGTGGCGAAGGAGGAGCAGAGAGGCTGGCCTGGGGAGCAGGGAGACCGGTCTCCCGTTGCTCTAGTTCCTGGCTGTGCCCTCCAGCGTGACTGGTGGAGATCTTCTGAGCGCGTGTAACCACCATCTTTACTCAGTGGGGAGGTAGAGATCTGCTATTGGCTTTCGCAGATATTTCGCTTATCTCCTCCCCCCTTCCTGGCATGCCAATCTGTTGCCACCAAATCGTGTTCCTCGAATGTCAGGGTAACGGAGAGCCTCCTCCTCGTTGGAGCTCCTGCAAGAAAGTCCCTAGGGACCGGTTTCACCGGTGGAGACCCTCCGACGCTTAAGTAAGCGTCTTGGGAACAGTGAAGAAGGAGCTAATGGAGGATAGCTTAAGAGCTTGAGTTCAGATCCCCCCATCATGAGCGAGGTGTTTTTATACCTGCCCGAGGATCCCTCTTACCCCTTCTGGAAAGTTGCTGGGTCGGAGACGCCGCCGTTGTCAGGGAACAGATGGCAGGATTAGTGGGGGATAGGCCACAACTGTCTCTGAGGTTGTCAGAGGTACCTTGGTGTACCATCTCCCTGCCAGATGCGGTGTCGTAGGTGGTTAGTGGGTCTGGCCGTGTCAGACAGGTACTGCAACCGATAATGAGCACGCAGGGGCGCGGGAGATTGATAGGCCACATGAGAGTTGCAGGCATCCGTCGGGCCACGTGGGGTCCTCGGGCACTAAGGCCAAGGTCGGGGCCGAGGCCCAGGTTGGCGCCGAGGCCAAGGATGAGGTTGGGACCAAGGCGATGGCGGGCACCCCCTATTAGCCTATTATTGCTAACGGAGCCGATCAACCATACCAGAAGGGCCTCCTACTAAGCAGCTGAACCTTTTCTGAAAAAGGAACCTAGTGTACTTGAATTTCTTTATAAATCTTTTAATTCTACCTTAGTTTTCCGATACCTAGCTCTTGTAGTTAAAATAACAAGAAAGATAATTATGGATTAGAATCAAGTCCTCAATGCTCCTTCATGAATAGATTTTTAAGTACAATCATGTTACAACCATTGCTTGATGAAATGATGAAAGTCTTGAACTGACAAGAATAATGACATGATTTTGACTCCCAAGACGGTCATTTTAAGCTAAGTTTAAGCTTGCTTTGTACAATGCATTGGAGGCTTAACACCATAAAAGGCTCAAGTTTTCAGGGAAAAGGTCAACAATTTGAGGTTTCTCACCCCCTCGTCACATGCCGCGTCGACCATGTAGGGGAGGTGGTGCAATGACTAGAACGTGTCATTATTTTGCTAAAAATTAATGAGGAAACTCCAGCTCCTTACACAACGTATAAGGAAACAAGCCTGATTACAAACTCTCTCCCAGCTATCCAGATTCTTGAAATTGCAACGAACTCTCCACTCCTTGATAAGATATTAAGATTACTTATTTTCGATCTAATGACATCAGCAGATGTACGTCTAAGGAGGAAAATTTGGTTGTTTCGTTCATTCAAAACACTCCAGTGAGTTGCAAGCACAATCGGATGCCATCCTTCCGAGGTTTTTCGGTACTCTTCTTTTCCTTCGACGACTAGAAGGTAGTTTAACTCAGATCCGGCTGAAAAATCCTCTCACACATGCCTGTTTACTAATACTTGTGTGATGTAATAGATAAAAAATACTTGTTTACTATTTCGGAGCTCCAGAGACTTTTAGATGATTGTGAAATGATGACTCAAAGCAAAAGCTTCAAATTCTTTTGGTACTGGATTATGTTGCCAACTCGAGCAGCAAGCTAGAACACAAGTTTTGAGCACGGGCCCTTCTTTTTTCCTTATTAAACGAACATAAAAATTTTTAGTTGATTTATCGTTTTTACATAACTTGCTATGAGTGTATGTCCGAAACAGTAGAATGCGGATGCCTCTCAGAAATTTTCAGCTCCATTACTGCTGGTTTATATCGAAGGTGAAACATCAATCCTAGGCATTTAATCTTCCAGCTATGTCAAAAAAAACTGTGATCTGGAAGGATTTCTCTTGAAAGAAACAAACTGTAGATTCCAATTTGTTTTCCAAAGAACAGAAGAGGATTGGAAGTAAGGCCTTTATCTGCGCAGAGTGTTGCTGACATTAACTCTTGATACTTGAATTCTGCTCGCTCGTGCCAATTACTCTGCGGTCATTTGCCTACATTATTGTTTGGCAATAATGACTTCTTTTTGCAGCTTATTGCCTCTATGTTTACCTACCAAACTTTACGCTTCATTGTGATAGAAATCTAACCTCCAATTCTTGCAACATAATCATGCTTATATCAGCAGAGCGTATGCCGCAACCACTGTGCAAGATAGAGCCGATGCCTCCCATCTGTTTGAGATCCCAAATGTTCTGACCTTACCTAAAGTTAAAA
This sequence comes from Calamus simplicifolius, assembly GCA_900491605.1. Lineage (NCBI taxonomy): Eukaryota > Viridiplantae > Streptophyta > Magnoliopsida > Arecales > Arecaceae > Calamus > Calamus simplicifolius. Next base: position 212,377 of record UESW01004070.1, on the reverse strand, counting down.
AATTCCTTGCTGTGAAAATTGCTGTTTCGGCAGCACACTGATTTTTGAACTGCTTTGTTGCATTTCTTCTATTAGATTTATTTTCAGCCAATCCTCAGTAGGTGCACACATTGGAGAGTGTTTATTTTATGTTTTTTTTTTTTTTGTTAGCATTTTTGTTTTTATTAACACCCCATGGCTTTGTCTTCCATCTAGATGGAAACTAGCAATGGACCTTGAAACATTTTTTTAAAAGGGACAAACTAAATATGATAATGTATGTTTAAAATTATAAATTATAAATAAATAAAATTTTAAGATAAAAACTTATATTTTTCTCTTTTCTCTTTTTTCTTTTTTGGGAGGGGGTGAGGAGACATGGTACCTGGTTTCTTTTAAGGTCTGCCACTAATTAAAATTATAGATGAGCATGAGTTGGCTTGGATCAGGTTGGTTTTAGGTTAAAACCTAAATCCAAATTTATTAGAAGCAATTTTAGAATTTTGGATTCATGTGAACAATCTTACCTTGGAACCAGCTTGAGACTGAACTAACCTGAATAGTTTGGTTCTAGGCCAATTCTAGAATAGAAACTTTTTTTGTGCAGAGGGGTATTAGCATAGATTCTTTTTCTAAAACTTTATATATTATATATTGGCTAATTTGATATCTAAAGTCTCTTGGTAGAGTTGATAGATAAAACTTTAATTTTTCTTGTTAATTCACTACTAAATTTATTGATTAGTTCTTGGGTTTCTCGGCCCATAAAATCGAGAACCAACCCATAAAATTAAGAACTAATTTAAAAAAGTTTGGTTTCTGTATTCTATACTTAGAACTGATTGTTAAGATTTAAAACTGAACAAACCTGATCTTATGATCAGATCAGGTTAGTATCAATTCTCAAATTACCATAGCCCCACTTACCCCTAATTGAAGCCCTAGCTGATTAGTTGGCACTAGTTAACAATTATTATATAAGTGTTCATTTTGGTTGTAAATTTGGAAAAGTATTTCTTACTGATCATTGAACATTTCTTACCTGAGGTGGAAAGGTATGAATTTCTTTTTGATTTGAATTATAACCATAAGAGCTTATTTTTATCTACTTTTTTCTTCAGTGAAAAAAACAAAAAAACATTTGAGGCTAGCAGCCTAATGAGTACGAGGCCACATAACACAAGCTTTGACTTATTACACCATTTGTTGCAAGATAGGAATAATACTTTTCCAGTGGACTTTTGGTAATTGTTGGTAGCTATTGGGTTATTTGTAATTCAGTTACAATTTATAACTGGCTTTAAACAAAAGGAAAAATCCTCTAGTTACATTTGATATTGTAATCCATATACTATCCTTCTTTGTATCTTCTCATCTCTCACTTGTTCAACTTAAATTTTAATATTACGGAATATTAATATATTAACTATCAATATATTATCAAATAATGCATATTATAATATGAGATAGAATCGACTACATTTGAATGTAGTCAAGCTTAGATTTGATCATCTTTCTTATCCTTTGATCCATATATAATATTAATTTTATTTTTTATATTTACTTATTTTAATATAATGCATTATGATTATAAATTTATAATAGTATATATTATTTATTGTAAATTTATATTTGATAAATTGAATTCTATTTTTTTTCTGGTTAAAGATAGAGATGGCAATGAGGTGAAGGATATATTCTTCATCCCCATCTCCGCTCCCCAACTCGACATTCCATCCCTATTCCCCAACTCGACCTCCAATCCTCACTTCGATCTTCTAGTAGTGGTTGATATCTTTCCCTATCCCTATCCTTGCAGTTCTCCATTTCTTGCAAAAAAATCTTGAATTCTTTTTTTTTCTTCAAAAAATTAGAATGAATTTAAAGAATTAATATAAATTGATGGATCATATATGTCAATATAATAAATTGATGAAGTAAATAACAAATTATTAGTTTTAACAAAGATATGAAGGACCAATCTATAGTTTAGTAATCCATATTTTAAAACTAAAACTGTTTTATAATTAGGCATATTGAGAAACTCATTTCAAAAAAAAAAGGTTCAAGTAGTTAAATATCTAAAATTTATAACTAAACAAAGTTAAAAGGTAAATGAGAGGATTTTGGGTTATATTTAGAAAATATAATAAATATAAAAGTAATTTTATTTTATGAGAAATATAATTAAGTTTAGGTGTCAAGATGGGTTTGAGAATGGAGACCCCAACTCTCATCCCCAAATTCAAACTAAACGAATTTTCAAAAAGTTTTTTCATCTCCACCTTTATTTAATCCCTTCAAATCTATCTCTATCGTTCTGCAATAGTATTTCTTCATCCCTACCATCATCCTTACATGATATTTTGTTATATCAAATTTTGTAAAAAATGTATCAGGTTACTCGGTTGGGTGGCCGCTAGGATGGCATGGGATGGTAGACATCTCATTTTGTGGAGAGACCAAAACATCCCTACTCTACAAGATTTAAGATCTTACTCTTATCCAACATATGCATAATGTTCATGACTATAGCAACACACATGTATATAGCCAGTAGATAACTAATAATGATTTGCCTACCATTCTCATAGTATTATATCAGTAAGATCGTGACTAACTCGTTCAATAAAGGTAGGTTGTTAAACATCTAGAATTTGGCTTTATTAAGGGAGTGGTATTTTGCAATATTTTAAAAATCGGATCGAACAATGAGCTGACTTAACATTTGGGTCATAAGTCAATCAGTTCGATCGGATAAACCAGTTTGATCGAACCGGAGATATTATAATTAATTTTTAATTTAATAATAAAAATAATAAAATATAAATATCAATTCAAATGAAAAATTACAAACTCAAAAACCGAGTTGGATCGGTTTAATGGATTTTTTCGGTTTTTACCAGGTCATATAAAAGTCAACTTTAATAATAAAACTGGACTAGACTGATGACCGGTTCCCGGTTGAACCGGTTCGACCAACCGATCCGGTCCGGTTTTCAAAATCATGGTATTTTGTGATGTGCAATAATTTTTAGAATTATATGCTTTGTTATGATTGCATATTTAATATTATCAGTCAATTATGTGATTTACAGGTAAAGAAAGAAATTCTACGAGGGAATTTGATCACTTTATTGTCACTCACTCTTCATCTTTGTCTGTTTGGGAACTGCACTTGTATCAATTATGATTCCTGGATTAAATATTTCTCTCCATGGAGCAATAATCTGGCAATACATGGGGCAATTTGTTTCTTTTTCTGAAAGCTACAATAGCTTTTCTTTTATTGATTCTAACAATTTAAGGATATCATGATCATTTAATCGTCTAGGATTTGTTTGTTGAAGTTATTCTAAGCAGGTTTTCTTCATATCATCATCTGGTTGGGGTGTTATTCCTTATTTGCATATTCAATATCATATTTTATGAGTGTGTTATGTCATAGTCGCATTAAAGTTCGAGCATAGATTGAGAGTTTGGAATCTCTCAAGAATCTAGAAGCCATTATATCAGGCGAGATAATGCTGCCATGCTCAGATTCCTCTATGACATATCCCAACCATCCAACAGGAGATTACTTCACTGCAAACAGTTGAACAAGCCTGTGATAGTAGCTTCTCTGCTTCTCGACTTCATGGCTGAATAATCTACCCCTACGCATGCTTAGGTGCTAGATGTATTCTTTACACTGTTTCTAAGCTTATGTTGCTCTTATGATGTAAAGATGTTACTTATAGCCATAGGATATGTCTGCAGTTCCTAAATATTTCTTGGAAATTTAATTGTTGAATTACCAAGGAGGACGTAATCCTATACTGCATCTATGGTTTTCTACTCCTCAATGTGCTTGCCTCTGAAGCCAAACAGAAGCACAAATATTTTTCTCTTGAAGCAGTGAGGTTCTACATAGGGAAATTACAGCCATTTACCTTTATGTGTGAAAAGATGATATATTGTAAATTTATGCTGGTATGGTATCTTACCATATTCTGCTGCTCGGCGTTAGAATTTGCTTGTTTATTATTTTAGAACAGGAGAACGTGTTATATGGCAAATAGAAGTATGTCAGCTGCTTGTTTCACAATTTGGGACCAACAATCAAAGCCAGATTCTTTCAAAACAACGACAAGGTAAATCCAAGGGAAAATGACCTCCCCAGTGGTGCTACTGCTAGCGCTCCACCAATATTCGAGGACTTTAATGGAGTTTATTTATAGGCTTGAAGGCTCTTAACAAGGCCTTGGATTGAGCCAATGGTTGCAATCAGACTCACTATCAAGCAAACAACGCTCACGGCTTGCAGCGATATCCACCTTGTGGAGAACCTGTCTTGGTCTGGGCGATGTACATCTCGATTGGGAAATACACCGTCAGGGGCCAAAATCCAAGAGCTCCGATCAAGCCGACGATGCCGTTGAAGTAGGGGAAGCTTTTAGCGAGCCCAGCGGTGAAGACGACGTAGAGACTTCTCCAGATGAAGCGGAAAAAACTGAAGGCATGGTCGCCGAGGAAGGGAATGCGGACGGCGTGCTCGGCGGTCAGGACGTTCGGATTGGGCCGACGGCCGTCGAACCACTTCTCGACGGCTTGGAAAACAGGCTGAGCAAACACCTGCAATGATGCCACATTCTCTCTCTCTCTTATTTTGACTTTCTTCTTTCCATAGTTCATCGATCATCCTCTTCTAATTCACACACAGAGAGATATATATGTAAATTTCATTATTAAATTCATGAGTTGGTCTGTCCCCGGATCATTGCTTGTTGTGGGTGTCATTGGCGCAAGGCAATGGACAACTCATCTGTTCCAATCTTAGAGGGGGTGGCAGTGTTATATATATCTATAACCAGTTTGGTAGGTCCAGTGAGGTCAATTTATGTCACTGGTTTTATTTCTAATAGATTTGGAGATAATAATTCTAATTCAAAATATAGATTGTGTGATATACTATGTTTTATCTTCTGCAGCTTTATAAACTACTCATGACTCTTTTATGCAGTAAAATTAATTTATAAGTATGCAACCAAATAATTAAAGTTTATAATAAAACTAAAATCTATCCAATTTGCAGGCAAATTACTTATATTTTAAAACTAGTTGATCAAGTCTATCAAGGATTATCAAAACAGATTCATTTTAGTTGGTGGCATGGATAAAATTGAATTGGAATATTGGTCCAAACCAAAAGCCATTAAACCAGTCCTTCCCTTGTGTTCTCTAATCTCCAATCCAAAAGATATGATGAATTGAACCATATATGCTCAAGTGATCATACCTGATATGCTCCGATCAGATGGATACACACACAAATATTTCCAATATCAATGAGCCAATACGGTTCATAGAATCCAGTGAGCAAGTTGCCAGGTGCCCTATTCCCAAAAGCAGCATATCCCAGGAGACCACATAACATATAGAACGTTGTTGTAATGATCACCGAGATGGTAGCGGCCTTCTTCATGACTACATTCTCTGGTGGTTCCGGTTTTAGCGTGTCCTGAGGAGCAGTCCGTATCAAATTAATATTGAATGTTATAAGTATATATATATAAAGCAATTCTTTTGAGCATATGATATGATAAATGAATGAGGGCTTTGCTGGGTCAACCTTGAGTGCTACGCCAAACTGGCACTTAATGACACCCATCTGGCTTCTACTAGCCTGCACCAATGCCCTAATGACACCAGGAGGATGAATGCTCTCAAATCCATTTGGATGGGTCTAAATGTATATATGTGTTTTGAGTTAAATTAAGATTGAGTAGTTTGGTCAGTCAAATTCATCTTGTGTCAATTTTGAATGCCATTTTATGTGCTTTAATGTCGACCATTTCATTCCCTTTCAGTTTAGAGGGGAACAAAACAGGAAAGAAAGAAATGAGAAGTAATGAATAAAATAAAGAACAAGAGAGAAAACATAAAATAAGGAATGAAGTAAGAAAGAAAAGCAAAGGAAAGAAAGGATAAGGATGTGTAAGAATTGGAATCTTGCATTAATTGTGTGATTATCCACTTTGAGCTAATTGTCGTTACAAATAAACTCTGTTGCCTTCTAATTAATTATATAACTTTATTCATTTATTTAGGTAGTGTTTGAAATAGGAAATAAGAAAGAATATTTTTTCTTATTCCTAAAAGCTATAACTATGAAGGATAGCTGGGAATAAAGTTAATCGAAAGGATAATCCATACCATGGGTTATTCCCTCAATTTATTTCCTAGAAAATGCAGAAATAGCTGGTTATCCCTTCAAATAAGAGTAAAAAAAAGTTATCCTATGAATTTATCTTTTTGCATTTGATATGATCAATGGGATAGTCAAGGGATATCCCTAAGGATAACCATAGAATAAACTCTATCCCATATACTTATTCATGGATAATATTTTTCTATCAAACACTACCTTTATATTTACAATATAAGCTGCAGGCTGCCTTCAATGAAGCAAATTCTAGTTTGGACATCGATGTTGGAATTTTTTTTTTATTTTTTTGCACCAATTTTTAACTTCTGCAAAGTTAGGCTGAAATAAATTAATGGTGAGGTTTAATTTACCTCTATCTCAAGGAGCACGATGGAGAAAGAGTAGGCAAAGGCTATGTCCCTTTGATTGGATCGTTGGCAGGTTTCGGGTCTCTCTATGATGGGGCATATCACCTTGATCCATGCTATTCTTATATCGCTTCCTATCTATCTGTTATCTAATGCTTTAATCCCGACTATCTGCCTCCGTCGGATAGAGAGACGTATTCGGGATTTTCTTTGGGCTTCTATGCAGGGGGGTCATGGCATCCATCTATTGGCTTGGGATATGGTCTGTTTGCCTACGAGTGAGGGTGGTCTGGGAATTCAGTCCTTGGTGCTCCATCGTCAAGCTATTATTGCGAGGCATGCTTTCAGATTCCTGTTGGACCCTCACTATTTTTGGAGTACTGTCATGTGTGGTAGATACGGTGGTTGGACTTCGGGATCGGCTGTTAGTATCCCTCGCGGATGTTCCTGTTTATGGCGTGCGATCTACCAGGCCGCCCCTACTATTATGACTAATATTCATTGGATGATTGGGGATGGGACTTCAGTTGATGCCATTCAGGACACTTGGATAGCTGATCTTCCATTATCTTGCTGGCCGACTTTTATTAGCTCTAATATAGATCCCTCTCTGCATATTTCTTCTTTGATTAGCCAGGAGAGTGTTGGTTGGAATGCTCCTATGGTGTCTCGTCTATTTGGGGCTGAGCTTGCTCATAGGATTCTCGCTATGCCTCTTCCCCTTTCCGCAGGCCCAGATATTAGACTGTGGCGTCGATCCTGTCTTCCTTGTGCTCCTGCTAGGGATTTGGTGGCCCGCTTCTGCTCTCCGACTTCGGGCCTTGATGATGTTGCTTGGATATGGCGGTTGCCAGTTCATCCTAGGATTCAGCTCTTCTTGTGGAAGACTAAGTGGGATCGCCTACCTACCTGTTCCCTTCTGGCTGATCGTGGTCTCTCGATACTGCCTCTCTGTCCGATATGTGGGATGCAGGATGAAACTATTGATCATGCTTTATTCATATGTTCTCGTGCGTCTCAGATATGGCAGTTGACCCATTTTACTCCATGGTTGTTGGAGGATGGACCTATCCGGCTTTCCTTTCTGCATGCTCTTTGGTTGCTCCCCCGGTATGGTCCTTGCTCTCAAAGTGTTTTATCTGCCTATTTGGTTTATCATATTTGGCTGACTCGGAACAAGATTGTTTTTGCCGAGGAGACGGCCTTACCTCTAGCGATTATCCGCCGGGCTTTATATCATGCCAAGGAGTACACTCGCTATCATTTTGATGTTCATACTGACGGGCCTGGCCTCTGGGACTCCCCTGCTGCTATGGCAGCGCACTGTTCTACGATTTTTGTCTCTTGGGAGCCCCCACCCCCGGGTTATGTCAAGGTGAACTTTGATGGCTCTGTCTCCGATCGTACTGCTGGTTCTGGGTTTGTCATCCGTGGGTCGGAGGGTTAGTTACTTGCGGCTTCCGGTCATAGCTCTATTAACATTTCGGTCCCTATGGCAGAGCTTCAGGCTGCTTGGGCTGGTATCACACATGCTGTTCGTTATTTGGGCTATCGTCGGTTGATCATTGAGGGTAACTCTCTTACGATTATCAGATAGATTAGGCGGGATGTGGATTCTTATTCTTATCTAAATCCTCTGATCAGAGATATTTTAGTCTCTCTTCAGTTTACTAGTGCATGTGAGATTCGCCATATATATCGGAAAGCCAATGCTGCGGCTGATTATGTTGCTACTACTGTTGCCCGTAATTCTGATCAGTGAATTTGGTATTTCGATGCTTTTTGTCCTATTATTTTATAATAAATTTTATATTTTAATTTTTTGAACTTGACTCGTACTATAATTGTGTGATCGCCTGCTTGTTAAAAAAAAAAAAAAAAGCTATGTCCCCAAGAGCTTCAAGTGCCCTCCATGCCTTCTCGCTTGCGGTAACATCCACCCCAACGGTGACCCCTGTGAGGGTCGTCCTCACGTGGGGCCCTTCTGTATCCTAAGAGGCAACCATTTGTGACATCGAGATTTAATGCGTTTCAAAAGAGATTACCGGGACCCAAAATAAAAAATAAAAAAAATAATTAAAAAAAAACTAAAAGTAAAGAAATGACCTGCTATTCTGCCAATCGAGAGCCCAAGTCCGATGAGAGAATAGGTGAGTGACTTCACGGCTGCCATAATTGGGAGCCACCAAAGCTCGTGGAAGTTGGGTATTTGAGACAGGACTACCTGAAGGACCGCAAAGATAATGATCATGTTGGTAGTGTTTGATACTTCATCACATCTCGCATCACGGGCGCCCTTCTCATGATAGCAGTTGGATTTGTTGACGGCCCTGATGACATTAAAAAAAAAAAAAAAAAACACGGAGTGTAAGGAAGTGAACAAGGACACGTATTTGGTGGTGAGAATGATTTTGCTACTTGCTAGTCGCTAACCCCATACTGATGGCCGTGGTTACAGTGTAGCCAACGGCGACTCCTACAAGATTAGCATATTGAGCCACCACACATAATTTATACTTCGCTCCTCCTGAGAGAAGAAGAAGAAGAAGAAGAAGAAGAAAGAAGAGGAGGCAGCGAAGGAAAATCAAAATGGGATGAAGAGAAAAGAAACAAAAACATCCGAATTCAAATAAAAAATCCAAACGACTAATTAAATTAATAGGAGTTTTTCTTCCTACGTAGGTGGGCTTTCACGGCAGCCCCATAGGTGTAGTTCCTTGTGCCCCATCTTCAGTACTTCTGTAGCAATCTACAAGCAACGTGGAGCAGAACCAGGTGACCGCAGCGAAAGCAAAGAGAGCTATAAACCCAGCCACCCAGCCCAGCTGAGCCACCGCCCAAGCCAAAGAGAGAACTCCAGAGTCAATGACAGCAGTGATGATGTGCGCGCTTGAAGTCAGCAGCGTCCCTGCAAAACCGAATGGCCCATGAGACGTACGGAGGCTCAGATAATTAATTAATTAACCATGCATCATTTGTAAGCTAGAGAAAAATATGGACATATCAGTAGCTAGGAAGGAAGAGAGACAGCAAGGATCAGAGGCGAGGAAGGGGATCAAGAGATCAAGCTAGCTGAGACCCGTACGTTCTCTTGACGCGGCCATCGTCGTCGAACTCCGAGGGAGCGTGCAGGCCGCCTTCTTCCACCTCGAACCCCAAGCCTGCCTCCATTTCTCTCCGCAGTAGCTCAGAGACCGGCCGCGGTGATGATGAGTGCCTTTTAATGAGAAGCAGTGCGCGGGGACCGGGGACCCTGAAACAGAGTTAGTGCGTTTTCGTCATTTACTAGCTTCCGCTTCCCTCCTCCTCAACACAAAGAGAGATGATCATGAAATGCCAATCCCTTTGGCCCTTGCCAGAGCCTATAAATGATAGCCGATATAATAAAAAAACTTATATAACAAATGCATTACGAATAAATGAATGGGATGCAGTTCATCGATCCATCACCTCACCTCAGTGTAAAAAACAACGAGGCAAAACCCCGCTCATTTTAAAAAGGCAGCTGATGACTGAGGCATGCATTCCTTTGGAAAGATATTTGTCGTAGCCCTGGATTTTAATATAAGGTTTGTCAGAAAATAAAAACTGGGTAAATGAAAACTGGAAAGACATTTATCGCAGCCCATTCACTCTAGCAATATTGGCAAATGGCAACTCACTATCGGCGTAATGGAATGCCAGCCAAGTCATGTTCGTTGACTAAGGAAAGGAAGGTAGGAGATGAGAAGAAAGCGGACCCAAATATTTTTTTATTATCTTAAAAAAAAATTAAAACCTCTAATTAAATTAATAATTGATATTATTAGTCAAATTTTTATTTAATATTAAATAATTAAATTTAATAATAACATTGCATATTAATTGATGAGTTGCATGTTAAACAATAAATTTTAATGATAAAAGAATGCGTTAATATTAACATCAAGCCCCGAGCTAAAATTCTAAGATAGAAATGTAGCAATCATTACATATTCATAAGGTATAACCTATGTAATTCATTCATTATGATATTAATAGTAACTACTCAAATAAAATAATATTTAAATTTATTATTTAGCATGTCTAAATAAAATTTTGATAATCTACAATTACATTATGGGTATACAATTTATTGCTCTAGATATGAAATGAGAAAAAAATAGTATAATAAAAGCCATGGCAGTGCTATTGTTCTCTTCCCCGGTAACGTGCCAGTAGCGTCTTCTGCTTTATGATTTGTGCCCGCAGCGGTTTCGGCTTGATCTCCGACGATCTCGGTTGATCCCGGTGCTTTTCTTCCGTCTGGTTTCCTTGTGCCTGTTTCTGTCGGCTCCTATGGCGGCGGATGGAGCTCAGGATGCTCCTAAGGCCTGGAGTAAGGGGCCGGCTTCGGGGTTTGAATGGGTGTCCTCTTCCCCGTTACCGGCAAAGATTACTGAACTAGAGGGATGCTTCCCAGATGTCATCCAAATTCCTTCCGCATTGCTGGACTCGTCTGGTGCTTGCTGGAAGGAGAGAGCCATTATTGCTCGGACGTTCCACCGTTGGATTCCACCGAAAGCCTTCATCCGGGAATTCAGGCGCGCGGGCATCTCCGGTGAAATCCATCCGGTATGTCTTGCTCACTGATGCTTTATTTTCCGGTTTGAGCACTCTGGTGCCAAGGATTGGTGCTAGCTTGCCCATGGGTTGTCAATGGGGAGCCTGTAGCTACGGAGAATTGGCACCCTGAGTTTATTCCGGCTAGCGACTCAGTCTCATTGGTCCTCCTCTGGGTTTGCCTGCCTGCTCTGCCCTTAGAGTTCTGGAGTGACGCTGTGCTTGAAGCTATCCTGGCGCCGGCAGGGCAGTTCATCTTCTCTGATCCAGCCACTCAGTCTTTGTTCAGGGGCGCGTATGCCAGAGCTTGCCTCAGAGTGGATCTTCGGCGACCACTCCGGCTTGGTGTGAGAGTTCAGGGTTCGGCCTCTCCATTCTGGCAGCAATTCCAGTATGAGCACCTGGCTGGAATCTTCCCCTGCTGCGGTTCTCTTCATCTCTCCGGCCCCTGTTCCTCGTCGTCCGAGTCTTTGGATGCTGAGCAGGCTTCGTCGGGACATTTGTTTGGCCCCTGGATGTCAGCTTCTCGTCGTCGGATTTCCTCTGCTTCCGTGAGAAAGGAAGCTGAGCAAGCTGCTGGGTCCCCCCCTGTTGTCCCGGTTCCCCCTTCGTCTGCAGCAGTGAGGAATGGAGCTTCGGCTAATGGGTGGTCTTCTCCTGGCAAGATGGCTCGCCGGTGCTCCCTCAAGGCTGACAAGGTCCGTGACGGTATCGCAGTGGCCCCAGGGCAGTTCTCGGGTGGTTTGGAAGTATTAAGGAAAGTTGAAGCTGATAAGTCTTCAAGGAAGGCTGCTTCTGATGGTGTGCCGGTTGGGAGCTCCCGTGCCGGTTTGGAAGCTACAGGGAATCCTGATGTTCAGATACCTGCTGCCTCTTTTAAGGTGACTTCTGAACCTCATTTACTGAAATCAAAGAATCCTTTTGCCCTCCTAGCTATGGGCAATGTGGATTGTGGGCCAGTGGCCAGGGTGGATGCTAATCCGGGTCCTTCCAAGCAGGCTAGGCGGAGGAATCCCTTCACATGCGATCTACTTCTAAAAATGGGAATAGGAAAGGGAAGGGTAGCTATTCTAAGTCCAAGAACATGAAGACGATGCAATCCACTTCTGATCCTCTGATCCCGGGCAAGGATCCTATCAATTTGGTTGGAGGGCCAGATAAGGCCTCTTATAGTCAAGTTACTGATTGTGGTGTGAACTTGGGTCAGTCATCTAAGGGCGAGATCCGTCACCATGAGTCGATCCTAGCCTGCCTCAAGTCGGCTATTATGGATCAGTCCATGGAATCAGCTCTCCCTGTTGCGGAATCCCGGTCTTCGGATTCTATGTCTGAGGTAGGTTCCCACGGGGTCGACAATATCCAGCTGGATTGCACTACCCAGACGGTTGTGAATGATATGATGTCTATTGGGCATTCTTCTGACCAGGCTATGGTGGATGACCAGGGTGGGTCCCACCCTCCCCCCTTTACCAAAGGAAAATCCTTATTTGGAATGTCAGATGAGCTCGAAAACCTTCTTTTGATCCTCCTTTGGTAGACTGATGCAGATATACAATTGTGATATATGTATTCTTCTGGAGACCCGATTATCGGGGGATAGTCTAGTCCGGTTTCGGAGATAGGCTTCCAGAACGTAGTCCTCTTATGCTGTGGAGTCTAGTGGCCTATCTGGTGGGATGGTGGCATTCTGGAGGCATTCTTCGATTACAGTGACGGCTTTTCACCAGTGTAATCAACAGATCTCTCTTCTTGTTTCTGAGGGCTCGTCCAACCCTTGGCTCTTATTGGGAGTTTATGCTAGTACAAATTTCAGGGAACGGCGTACTCTATGGGCTGAGAGTCTCTCTCTTCTTGATCAAGGCATTCATGCTATCATGGCTGGGGACTTTAATTGCATTACTGCTGCTAATGAAAAGCGTGACGGTAGGCGGGTTATGGAGTCACCTGCTATATTGGAGTTTAGATCCTTCATATCCTCAGCTGGTCTGATGGACCTCGGTTTCTCGGGATCCCAATTTACCTGGTGTAACAATCGTCAGGGGTCGGCTAGAGTTTGGGAAAGACTGGATAGAGCCTTGGCCACTGTTCAATGGACTCAGATGTTCCCCTCTGCCAATGTCACTCACCTGCCTCGCATTGCCTCCGATCATTGTCCTATCTTGATCTCTACTGTCATTGATTCTCTGCGGCAGCATCAGTTTAGATTTGAGCAGTTCTGGACTTCCTACCCCTCGGCTCGGTCTATTGTTGGTCAGGTTTGGCATTTACGATGCGTGGTAATGCAACCTATCGTCTCTCTAGGCGGCTTGAGTTGGTTAGACGTCGCCTTATGAGATGGAGTAGCGTTGAGGTTGGGAACCTTGTGAGAAACATTGAGCAGGTGGAAGCTGACATTGTTGTCCTTCAGGATAGGGAGGATCGGATGGCTGTCTCCCTAATCCTGATCTCTTCACTCTTCGATCCAAGCTTGCTCTTCATCACTCTTTGCTTCTGCAGTAGGAGTCCTACTGGAGACAGCGATCTAGAGTTCAGTGGCTTCGGGAGGGGGATCGGAACACCAGATTCTTTCATCAGGCTACCTGAAAAGAAGGGCAGCCAACAGGATTCGATGGTTGATTGATGAGGAGGGGAATTCTCAGGAGGATGTCGTAAGCATCCGGGATCAGTTGCTTCAGTTCTTTCAATCTAGATGGACGGAGATTTCAGGTAGGGGAGCTCCTGTCTTCAGGTTTCTTCTGTGGTTAAGGTCTCTGCTCTTCAGAACAACCTGCTGACCAGGCCGATCAGTGCTGATGAGATTCGCTTGGCCTTATGGGATCTTGGGCCTGATAAGGCGCCAGGACCGGATGGTTTTCCATCATTATTCTTCAGGCATTATTGGGATATTGTTGGTCAGGAGGTCACCCAGGCTATCCAGAGTGCTTTCTTATCAAAAGCATTCCTGCTGATTGGAGCCGGATGCTCATCACACTGGTGCCGAAGCGTTCTAATGCCTCTTCCCCTCATCACTTCCGGCCGATCAGTCTTTGCACTACCTTATACAAGGACTGTGCGCGACTTCTAGTGTCCCGTCTTCGGGTGGTTATTCCTCAGCTTATCTCTTCTGAACAGGAGGCTTTCATCAGAGGTCGGAGTATTTTTGATAATGTTCTCATTGCTCAGGAGGTTATGCATGATCTGTAGAGAGCCCCGGTTAGGCAGTGCCTTATGACTGTAAAGCTAGATATGGAGCGAGCCTATGACAGGATGAGTTGGGTCTTTCTACAGCAAACCCTGCTTGAGTTTGGTTTCCATGAGTTGTTTATAGATTGGATCATGGCCTGTATTCGGCAGCCATCATTCTCTCTGTTAGTCAACGGTGTGCAGACCACTTCTTTCCAGTCTACTGTGGGTCTGAGGCAGGGATGCCCTTTATCCCCATTTCTGTTTATTCTTGCTGCGGACCATCTTTCTCATGCTTTTCATCATGCTCAGCTGGATGGTCGGATAGCCCCCTTTATGGCTGCTTCCTCGGGGCCTGCTGTCTCCCATCTTCTTTTTGCGGACGATTGTATTCTTTTGGGCTAGGCCTCTCTATATAATGCTGTTAGTTTTGCTTCTATCATTCAGTGCTATTGTCATGCTTCTGGCCAGAAGATCAATGTTGATAAGTCCATGATCTGCTTCAGCCCTAAGACCCCCAGGACTGCTAGGAATGCTATACATCAGGCCCTGGGTATCTTTAATAAGACTGATGAGCTATCTTATTTTGGGATCCCTCTCTTGGGTAGACATCCGCGTATTAGTGATTATACTATACTTGAGCGACGTATTCGTGATCGGTTGTACGGATGGCAGGTGACCGAGTTATCTATGATGGTGAGGATCACTCTTATTTGCTCTGTCCTTTTGTCCCTACCTATGTATCTTCTATCTAATGCAGCGGTCCCCATTACTTGCCTGCGGAGGATTGAGCATTGTTTTCGGGACTTTCTATGGGCCTCTATGTAGGACGGTCATGGTATTCACCTTCTGGCTTGGGAGTCCATTTGTATGCCTTTGAATGAAGGTGGTCTGGGAATCCAGTCTTTGATTGCTAGGAGAGAGGCGTTATTGGCCAGGCACGCCTCGAGATTTATTCTGATCCTCATTGTCTCTGGAGCTCCTTCATGCGAGCTAGGTATGGTGTTTGGTCTACTCCATGGACTTGTTACCTACTCGGGGGCACTCTTTCTTCCGGAAGGAGGTCTGTAGACATGCTCCGACTATCCTGAACAATATATCTTGGGTGATTGGTGATGGATCGTCGGTGAATGTTGCTCACGATGTTTGGATTTTGGATCTTTACCTCTCCCATTGGCCGTCATTCATTAGCATGGATGTCCAGCCCGGCATGCGGGATCGGGAGCTCATCATTCAGGACTCTTTCACTTGGGACATCTCGGCGGTGACCAGGTTATTTGGGATAGAGCTTGCTCGGTGGATTCTTTCTATTCCTATTATCATGAGGCCCTCACCAGACACTAGATTATGGCGGAGATCCTGTCTCTCTCGGGCTCCTCTTACGGATCTTATCAAGGAGTTCAGAACTCAGCCCCAGGAATCGAGGGATGCTGCCTAGATATGGAAGCTCCCCATTCATCCTAGGGTTCAGTTATTTATATGGAAGATTTTGTGGAATTGTCTCCCTTCCTGTTCATTGCTTTCCAGAAGGGGTCTCCCAGTGGTGGCGACTTGCGCTCTGTGTGGTGAGGATGAGGAGACTACTAGCCATGCGATCCTTACATGCCCCAGATGGAGATGGATTTGGTTGAGGGTGGGTTATAGATGCAGAGTGGACGGGTTAGGTTCTTCATGTTTTCCTTTCCTTGATGCCCTTCGGAGTTCCATCCGACAGCGGAGTATTCTTTGGGCTATTACGGCCTATCATATTTGGCTGTACGGAACCAGCTTATTTTCTCTGATGATCCCTTCTTTCCTCACAGATTAGAGCAAAAGATAAGATCTATGATTGCTGAAAGTACACTTCTAATCAATGGGATTGATTTATGCAACCCTAACCTCTGGGGATCCCCTGCTGCTCCGACAGCGAACCGTCGTACGGTTTTCATATCTTGGGAGCCCCCCCTTCAGGGTTTGTTAAAATCAACTTTGATGGAAGTGTACGAGGAAGACTAGCTGGATCTACTTTTGTTATTCGAGGGACTGATGGAGCTCTTCTGTCGGCAGGTGGGTTTGCTTCCTTAGATTGCTCTGTCCCTATGGCGGAGCTTTATGCTGTGTGGGCTGGTATCTCCAATGCCGTTCGGAGGCTCCATGCTCATAGTCTGTTCATTGAAGGGGATTCTCTTTCTATCGTTCGGTGGATTCAGGCGGAAGATGATGACCATTCTTCATCCAATCCCCTTCTTCGTGATATCTGGTCGATTATGAGTCAGACCCACAGAGTTCACATCCGGCACATATATCGGGAGGCTAATTCTGCGGCTGACTGGATTACGGCGGCGGTGGCTCATCATTTGGATTTTTGGATATGTAATCAAGGAGACTCCTGTCCTATTGTTCTTAAGCAGATTTTGTACTCTGATATGTCTGGGCTGACTCGCACGAGGTTAGTGTGATCGCCCGCTTGTACCAAAAAAAAAAGCCATGGCCTAACAAGTAATAAAAACCTCTACTAGATAAAACTAAAGGATAAATTTAAATGAATTTTCCCAATAATCAAACACATTAATCAATTTGCATATTTATTTAAAGAAATAATAAGAATAAATTCATCTTTTTGATTGATTTTTTATTCATATTTAGATCCTTATATAATTTGATGATAATGCATCTTGATATCTAATTCGATGTATCACCCCATTATATATATTGTAGTAACCAATATATTCTCTATTAGTTAATAGATATTAACCTTTCATTAGTATAGAATTTCTACTAATACATTTTTAATACAAATAATTCTAATTAACATATATATCCCATTATAATCATTGGGTATCAACTAATGTATATTCCCCATGAGCTAGTAGGTACTAACCAATGTATAGTCTTCACTAACAATAAGAGTCCAATCAACATATATTCCCCTATTGGTTAATGGGCATCTAACGTAGTTGGTTTCGAACCTCAAAATCAAAACACACTATATTTTATTCATAGTTCAAATATATATCACATCATTAAATAAAAAACATGTATAATAAATAGTACTTTCATTTTTATTTTCAAATAAAAATATAAATTAATAAATTCATGTTTAATGTGATTAATTATAATTACTCCAACACATGAAAAATCTAAGAGAGGTGAGTCATCACTTCCTATACATATACTAATAAATCCATGTTTAATGTATTGATTAATTATAATTACTCCAATACATGAAAAATCTAAGAGAGGTGAATCATCACTTACCATACATATATGAATCATAATAATTGTAATTAACTTTGATTATTTCCTTTGAAACCTATTACCTAAATTACACTAAATCAACATGTAATTATGACTCAATAAATTCCTAAATCCAAGACACCTCCAAAATAATCAAGACTATAAGTTTAATAAATTTCTATCTTAGAATGAAGATAATTAAGTAAATCGATATTGACAATCAAATCAACAATATTTGAGTGTCATGGTATTGGCATGATTGAGGTGGGTTCTAATATGCTTAGACCCTTTCCTTGGACTCACTTCAAACTTATCATTAGGTCCTAAAGAGACCTATGATTGGGTGGGCCATACATCTCTAAAAGAAAAAGAAGGGAGACAGGAAGAAAGAGAAGAGATCGATGAGAAAGGAAAAAAGAAAGAAAGAAAAATAAAAGAGGAAAAGAATGAGAAGGAGAGCAGCAAGACCTCTCATCCTATCTCAAAATAATTGGAGCTCACCCCTCTTGGCTCATGTCCCCCTCTTTTACCTTTAAATAAGGTGGTTGACCCATCAAATTTCTCTCTTGTTCTTGAGTGCCGTTGGTACTAGGATGGGCATAGATCAAGCGGCTCGTGGGCTGGTCCAAACCCAACTCAAAAAATTTTAGGGCTTAAGCCAACTTTTGTAGCCTATAGGCTTGGGCTAAACCCAAATTTAGGAAATACAGGCCTAATCCAACCTAAAAAAATAATACAATAATAAATTATATTTTATATATCTTATGAGAGTGCTAAAAAAAAATTGTTAGGTATATTAACATAATAAAAGATATATATAATGAAGTAATTACTAATGTTTGAACTAGTTGATGATAACACTAGTGAATTTTCTATTATAATAAGTTTACATTAAGAATCTGTTCTTATTTTTTATTTTTTCTTTAGCTATAGATGAGCTTACTAGATATATTTATGATGATATAATACTAATAGATGAAACTAAGGCTAGAGTTAATATAAATTAGAATTGTAAAGAATGTATTAGAATCTAAATGTTTTATGTTAAGTAAAACAAAGATAGATTATACTCAACAAAACTCAGCTCATCTAAGCCTTTTTCCGACTACATGGGTCGGAAAAAAAGATAAATTATATGAATACAATTTTAATTCAATTAGAAATGAAGATAAATATAGAGTACAAATTAGGGACCATAAATACTAATTAAAATGATTATTTTTAATATTTAGGATCAACTATTTAGAAGAAAGGAAAAAATTATGGATGATGTTGTTCATAGGATTAAGTAGGTTGAATAAATGGATAAATACAACTAAAATATTATATGTTCGTAGAGTACCTGCTAAGTTGAAAAAAAAGTTTTATAGAACAGTCATAAGATTAGCTTGCTTTATTATACAAAATATTGGATGGTTAGAAAAATGCATGTACATAAGATGAAAGTAGTAGAAATAGAATGTTAACATGGATGTGTGATGATATAATAAAAGATAGAATAAGAAAAGAAACCATTCATAAAAACTTCAATCAAGGATAAATTAAGAGAAAATCAACTTAGATAGTTTAAACATATATAACATAGACCTAGAGACACATATGTATAAGGAGTGACTTATACATATAGAAAAAAAAAGATATAGAGGCAAATCAAAAATCATATTAGATGAAATGATAAAAAAGAATTAAATTTTTGAATCTTACAAAAAATATGACTCAGAACATAGTTGAATAGGAAAAAAAGAATTCTTATAGCTATCTCCAACTAGTTTGAAATTAAGGCTTTATTGTTGTTCTTTTACATCATATTTATATATTTATTTATATTATATATCTTAAAGAGATTTGGGTCAAAAACCAATAGTTTAACAACCACAACATCCATTGGTTGTTGTTGTACTCTTTTATATACAATATATAATTGTTTTCAATGGGTTGGACTTGGGTCGAGCTCTTAGAGAATCTTACTAAGCCAGTCTTGAGCTGACTATGTCTGACCCAATTTTGGGACTTACCTAGCCCGATGCCTCAAGCTCTACTTTTTTTCCCTAACTCGACCATCACAATCGACACAGCTGAAAAAATTCCTCAACTCTCTCATTCCTAGGGCTATAATTGGATTGGACCCATTCAAGTTATGCTTGATATCGATTTGATTAGGTTTTATATTTACGTCTTAATTTTGAATCCAGATCCAATTGGATCGAATTGGATTGGGTCTATGGAAGAAATTTTATACCCAAGAGATCATTTAGATCTATTCAAGTCCAACCCAAAATATTGCATTTGAGTCAAGTATATCTAACTATTATTTTATAGTTAAAACCTAGTAATTAAATATAAATTCATTAAAAAATTAAATGAGATTAAAAAGAATCAACTTAAACTTAATTCTATCCAAGTAAATGGTTATCTTTGAGTTTATAAATTATGATGCTTAAATATTTATTGATATGTTTAAAAATATAATATATAAGAATTTATCAAAATAAATTATAAAATATAAATATTTATATATAACTGAAAAAAAAGTTGGAAAGAGATCTAGCTGTTAAGATAAGAAGAAAAATTAGTTTAAACTAGAGTTCATTTAATAAATTTATAAAGATAATTAAAAAAAAAAAATAAGATTTATATAATTCATATTTATGAATCAGAATAAATCAGATTCGGATCAAGTTGGATCTAAAGATACAAAACTAGAATCTAGTCCAAAATTTACATTGAAACCAATTTTTAAATCCGACCCAACCTACAAATCTCTTAATACTGATCAAATTGGGATCAAGTCAGGTCATCGATCGATCCGATCCATGTGTAGCCTTACTCATTCCTTCTACCTCCTCTATTTCTTCCCTCTCCCTCTTTTTGTCTTTTATCTCTACTCTCTTGTCTTTCTTTTCCTTCATTCTTTTCTCTCTACATAAAGTCTAGGTGGACCCTAGCATAAAGTTTTCTCACTCCTCTATTTGTCCTTCGTGTGCTAGTTATGAGCTAGAATTTTACCAGCCACTATCTATATTTTGATACGTATGCAATCCTTCATGGGGTGTCACTAAAATCCCACCATTAATGATCGATGTTGTGCTACTCTACCTCAGACTGATCCTTTATACCTTGATTTAGTAAGTTGGTAGACGAACTAATCCACCTAGGCTACCAGCATTGTTATCTAACTGTCCCCATCCAGCTCATATTTGCTCTCCAATTTAATCTAATTATTGGAGTCAATCTACAGGGATATAATCATCAAGATAGCTAATCAAAGGATTTTATACTTTGATTCTTGAAACAAGATAAAATTCTAATGAGTCAATAGTTGATTGATGATGGATTGATATTATTTGTTAGGTGTAGGTTGGTAACACTGTATTTTAACCCATATAGGTAAAAGTAAGAATTATTGTCGTGCAACCACTAATTATGGATGTTTTGATAATGTATAAATAATTTTCAAGAATTCCTATCATATTATCATTCATATAATTTTGGATATTTAACACACACACACACACACACACACACACACACATATATATGCATGCTATAATAATGATTAAGATAAATATTTTGTAAGAATTTGTCATATGACTACTGTAAAATTATAGACATTTTTATATGCATATATTCTATGATGATGATTAAAATTAATTATTTATAAGACTTGCTATATACTATCATTATTATGATTTTATCTTTTTTTTTTAATGTATAAAGGCATTGTGCATCGATGATTTCAAATTGCATGATATATATGTGATTTGCATAAGATTTTGTATAAAATATATTAGTAAATTATATTTTCAGCAAGGTATAGTAAAATTGATTGGTAATTGGTTAAATGAAAGATATCTGGACTAATCATCAATTATGGGTTTGCACTATAGGTTGGTGTGTGAAATTATGAAAGCTTTACTATAAATTTGTTGTACATGGCATTGAGATAGTCTCATATGAATATGTTGTACATATTGAGATGGTTCCACCATGAACAGATTGTATGGTATTAAGATAGTTCCATCACTAAAGGTTATATACGATATTAAGTTACCTTACCATGTACTGGTTGCATATGACATTGTGATAGCCTTATCATGATCAGATTACATGTGGTATTATAAAGCCTCACCATAAGCAAGTTGTAGGTGCTACTATGGTTTGTCGTTGTAGTATAGCTTTAGTTAGCAAAATGCCTAAAAGTTAATTGTTATGAATCTAAACAAAGTAATCACTAAAGAAAAATGAGTTATTTCAAATCATTGGTAACCAAAAAGAATATTATTATATGATATATGTCATATCATTTAAATAAAATTATTAAGTATTTGCATATTGATACGGCTGGCCGTTTCCCCTGGATAGTATTATCTTTTGCGCGGTTTTCGAAAATAATGATGTGATAACAAACCCAAGACCTCCAGCACCGACCCTAGCGTCGGCCTCCAGTGCCGGCCTCCAGCGTCGGCCTCCAGTGCCGGCCTCCAGCGACGGCACCAAAGACCGGCGCCCAGCGCCGGCATCAAAGACCAACTCCGCGTTGGCACCAAAGACCGGCGCCCAGCGTCGGCACCAAAGACCAACTCCGCGTTGGCACCAAAGACCGGCGCCCAGCATCGGCATCAAAGACCAACTACGCGTTGGCACCAAGGACAGGTGTCCAGCGTCGGCCTCCAGCATCGGCCCCCAGCATCGGCCCTCAGTGCCGACCTCCAGTGCTGAGACTTTGGCTCCGGCCTCTTGCACTGGCTCCGGCCTCCGGCATTGGCCCCAGCGTCGGCCCTCAGCACCGGCCTCCAGTGCTGAGACTTTGGCTCCCGCCTCCGGCTCCGGCCTCCGGCATTGGCCCCAGCGTCGGCCTCAGCCCGGCCTCCAGTGCTGAGACTTTGGCTCCCGCCTCCGCTCCAGCCTCCGGCATCGGCCTCCCGCGTCGGCCCCAGCATCGGCCTTCAGTATCTCCCACATACACAATGACTAGTCTCCTGCAACCGATCCCGTGATCTAAGGCCTACTGCCAAGCACCTCGCTCACCAAAATCACGGGCAAGTGTTAGCCTGATCGGCAGTTACCGCTATAAGCGGCCCTTATCCAGCAACAGTCCAACGACTTGCCGTTCGATGAAGACATCACAACGGGACAGATTCGACGGTTCCAACAGAATGAGGTAAACGGGATCCCAACAGGTATAAAAGGAGGACCCGAGCTCCATGCAAGGGACTCTCTCTCTCTCTGACTTCCTCTTTAAGAATTCTACACTGAAATCATATCCCTGTTCGACGACTCACTGACTTGGGCGTCGGAGGGTCCCCATCGGAACCATCGGTCCGGGACTTTTTGCAGGCTCTAGAAGGAAGACGGCGACTTCTCTGTGCACGCAGCAATCCTAGCCTACCCGACGTTCATCGTACGTGATTTGGCTGCAACAGATTGGCGCGCCAGGAAGGGGGCAAGACCGGGTCGAAAATTCTCCCTGGAACCCCTCCAATTTTGCAAAGGAAGTGATGGTGACTACGCGAGCACAAGAGGCTTCCTCCAGTCAGGCAGCCGGGCGCATCCCACGAGCTGAGCATTCGGAGGCCAATCTCCATGCTCCGCCCCTTGCACCGACAAGCCAACCCGACCGGCTTGATGTTCTAGCCCACCAGGTCCAGGATCTGACGACGATGGTCCGGGGGCTGCAAGAGCATTATTTGGCTGCTGTAACTCAACCCCCTGTGCTGGACGAAGGGGTGCGAGGAACAGTCAGTCTCACCAAGGAGGGACCCCGCCTGAGGTCTCCCACCGCTCACCCCCCGAACCTCATCACCAAGGGACCTCGAAGCGACGACGGTCTCCCTCCCGCCGCTCCGGTCATTCCCGCCACCGACTGGAGGAAAAAGAGTCCAAGCGGGCACGTTCTTTGCGCCGGCGATCTTCTTCAGCTCCTTCTTCCGATTCATCCCAAGGTGACACTCCCCGGAAAACCACCCGTCGGGCTGAGCAAAGGCTTGACGAGTATCATCGACGGTTGGACGAGCTCAGCCGCCGGATCGCCGATCCTTATGGGCGGAGTATGAGCATCGCCCCCCGCTTTCTCGCCATATCATGGAGGAACCGGTCCCACCCCGGTTCCGTCTCCCTCAATTGGATCCATATGATGGAACGACGGACCCCTGACCATCTGGAAAGCTACAAGGTCCTCATGCAGGTCCAGGGAGCGACGGACTCCCTTTTATGCGTCGCCTTCCCGGCCACGCTCCGCAAGCGGCACGCGTGTGGTACTCCCGTCTGCCCCCACGCAGCATCAACTCGTTTCGGCAACTTGAGCGATCTTTCCTGGCTCATTTTGATGCCTGTCGAAAGATCCCACGAGTGCAGATAGCCTCTTTGCTGTCCAGCAGAAGAGTGGCGAGACCTTAAAGGATTTCGTCGCTCGATTTAAGGAAGCAGCGTTGGAGGTGTACAACCTGGAAGACTTTGTAGCCACCTTGGCCCTGAAGCGGGGACTTCGCCCATCCAGATTCGCTTACTCCCTGGATAAGAAGCCTCCGCGTTCCTACGCCGAGCTTCTGAGCCGGGCACAGAAGTACATCCGCGCTGACGAAGCGGATTCTTCCAGGAGAGAAGTTGACAAGAACCCGGTAATAAACCGCCGCCTACTGATCACGCCGGTGCACGACCTCGAAAGCCCGAGCCTCCACGACGCTCAGATCGCCGACCACAGGCGCTGGTTCCTAAAGAGCAGTTCACTCCCCTCATGGCTCCCATCTCTCACATCCTACTGGAGATCGAGGAGGAACCTTATTTCAAGCGTCCGGCTCCCTTGAAGTCCGGGGCCCCCCGCAACAAGGAGTTTTACTGCCGGTACCACCGAGACTACGGTCACGACACCGAGGACTGCCGCCATCTAAAAAAGGCCATCGAGGAGCTGGTTCAGCAAGGTCACCTGGGCAAATTTGTTCGACGGGAAATCTCCCCGCATCGGGTCCCCCGGTGCCTCCGAGTCGCCGGCTGGCGTGGATAATACCCCAACTGAAAAGACCATAGCTATGATCTCTGGGGAGCGGATGGTGGTTCGAAGAGGCCGCGAGAGGGAATAGACTCTGTAATACCTTTCTTCGGAAAGGATCTAGATGGGGTAGTTAATAAACATGACGACAGCGTCGTGGTGTCCATGACTATAGCCAAACACCCTGTAAAAAGAATTTTAATTGATAGTGGGAGCTCTGTGGATGTCTTGAGTTATGAGGCTTTTGTTCGGATGAACTTATCAAGGTCTTTACTCCGACCCGTTGCCACACCGCTAATGGGCTTCACGGGAGACTCAGTGAGCGTCGAAGGCGAAATTGCTCTCCCGGTCACGGCTGGAACTCCTCCATGTCAGAGCACCGTGGTCATAAACTTCTTGGTGGTCCGGGTCCCGCTGGCTTATAACGCCATCTTGGGAAGACCAGGGTTGAATCTGCTGGATGCCGTGATCTCCACTAAGAGATTATTGGTAAGGTTCCCCACCAATGAAGGGATCGGAGAAATGAAGGGGGAGCAAAGCCCACTTCCGCCTTGCTACCATCTGTCTCCCAGCCCGCTGAACGCGGAGTCAGCGACAGCCTCTGAGTCACTCGATCCTAGGGAGTTGGGAAGAAGGGGAGAGCCGGCAGAGCACCTTCTAACCCTCCCCTTGGGTGATGACCCGGCAAGGACTGTTCAGCTGGGGGCATCGCTCCCAGAGGAAGTACGCCATCAACTTCTTACTTTCCTGCGTGCCAACACTGACGTTTTCGCATGGTCATCCTCAGACATGCCGGGCGTCCCTGAAGAAGTAATCACCCATCAACTTAACCTCAAGCCAGGGTGTCGGCCGGTCCGACAGAAAAAGAGAAACTTTGCTCCAGATAGACAGAAAGCTATCGACGAGGAGATCCGCAAGTTAATGGCTGCGGGCCATATTCGGGAGGTCCACTACCCCGAATGGTTGGCTAATGTGGTTCTGGTCCGCAAGGCCAATGGAAGCTGGAGAATGTGCGTAGATTTCACCGACCTCAACAAGGCATGCCCCAAAGACAGCTTTCCCCTGCCTCGAATCGATCAACTGGTGGACGCTACATCCGGCCATGAGGTCCTTAGCTTCATGGATGCTTTCTCTGGATACAACCAGATCCGGATGAACCCGGCGGATGAAGAAGCTACCTCCTTCATAACTGAAAAGGGGCTGTATTGCTACAAGGTAATGCCTTTCGGGTTAAAGAATGCG
Organism: Calamus simplicifolius; assembly: GCA_900491605.1. NCBI lineage: Eukaryota > Viridiplantae > Streptophyta > Magnoliopsida > Arecales > Arecaceae > Calamus > Calamus simplicifolius. The sequence continues at coordinate 186,657 of UESW01004070.1, read as the reverse complement.
GGAGCTACTTACCAGAGGCTGATGAACAAGGTCTTTGAAGGTCAGATAGGGCGTAACATGGAAGTGTACGTGGATGACATGCTGACAAAAAGCGTTCATGCCGGTGACCACATCACGGACCTAGCAGAAACTTTTGACAGCCTTCGTCGGTACCAGATGAAGCTGAACCCTCGCAAGTGTGCATTTGGGGTGACAGCTGGGAAGTTTTTGGGTTTCATGGTGACCCGGAGGGGGATCGAAGCAAACCCAGACAAAGTCCAAGCCATCTTGGACATGAGGCCTCCTGCCAATAAGAAGGAAGTACAGCGCTGACAGGAGAGTAGCCGCCCTAAGCCGCTTCCTATCCAAGTCCGCTGAAAGGTGTCTGCCTTTCTTCAAGGCGCTTCGCAGAATCAACGAGTTCGAATGGACGAAAGAATGCCAGGAGGCGTTCGAAGGGTTAAAGGAATTCTTATCTACCCCGCCACTGCTAGCCAAGCCGACGGGTGGAGAAGAACTCCTTCTATACCTTGCGGCCTCTCCTGAGGCTGTTAGCTCTGTGCTAGTCCGTGTGGACACTAATGGCACACAAAGGCCAGTATACTATACGAGTAAGGTGCTTCATGATGCAGAGACCCGATATTCAAATATGGAAAAAATCATCTTCGCATTGATCGTGTCTGCCCAGCGTCTGCGCCGTACTTCCAAGCCCACCCGATCGCGGTGATCACAGACCAGCCTCTGAAGACAGTTCTGGCTCGTCCAGATACTTCCGGCCGGCTGGCAAGGTGGGCCCTCAAGCTGGGGGAGTTCGATCTATCTTTCCGCCCCCGGTCGGCCATGAAGTCTCAAGTCCTGGCAGATTTTTTGGTTGAATGTACTTGGGGGATCGAGCCACCTAAAGAACCTCCTACGGACACTCAGCCCCTCGGAACCAGTGATGATGAGTGGGTTCTCCATATGGATGGGGCATCAAACTCTCAAGGGAGCGGAGCAGGCCTCATCTTGGCCAACTCGGATGGGGTTGTGACCGAATGTGCACTTCGCTTCCTCTTTCCAGCCACTAACAATCAGGCGGAATATGAAGCTTTGCTATCCGGTGTGAGGTTGGCTCGAGAACTTGGGGTGAAACGCCTTAGGGCATTCACCGACTCCCAACTGGTTGCCGGCCAAATTATAAAGGAATACGAGGCAAGGGATCCCATCATGGCCCGCTACTTAGAAATGGTGCACTCGCTAATTTTCCCCTTCACATTTCAGCGTCAGCTACATTCCTCGACAGGAGAATGCTAGAGCTGACGCCTTATCCCGTCTTGCCGCCTCAGCTGATGGGATGTTGGGAAAGGCTTATGTGGAGCACTTAGAAGCCCCGAGTATTGAAGTACCAAGAGAAACTGCACCAGTGGAGCAGGAGCCCTCCTGGATGGACGCCTATGTCCGGTACTTTACTGAAGGCACCCTTCCAGAAGACCCTGCCGAAGCTAGGAAACTAAAAGACGGGCCCCAAAGTTTTTCATTATGGAGGGAAAGCTCTATCGAAGGTCGTTCTCATACCCTGTTCTCAGGTGTGTCGGTCCCACCGACGCCAGTTATATACTGCGGGAGATACACGAAGGGATATGCAGAAACCACCTGGGGGGCAGGGCTCTTGCATATAAAGCTTTACGTCAGGGGTATTATTGGCTGACAATGAAGGAGGATGCCTCCGAACTTGTTAAGAGATGTGACAGCTGCCAGCGGCATGCCAACATTCAACATCAACCGGCGTCTCAACTGACCCCTCTAGCTGCACCATGGCCCTTCGCACAGTGGGGCATGGACATTCTGGGACCGTTCCCTCCTGCCTCCGGACAACGCAAGTTCCTAGTGGTGGCAGTCGACCATTTTACTAAGTGGATCGAGGCGGAAGCTCTTGCTAAGATCACGGAAGCCAAAGTAAGGAATTTCTTCTGAAATCCGTAGTGTGCCGGTTCGGGCTACCGCACACCCTCGTTACAGACAACGGCCGACAGTTTGATAATACGGCCTTCCGGGAATTCTGCGACGGTCTGGGCATTCATCATCGATTCACCTCAGTTGGGCATCCCCAAACCAACGGCGCGGCCGAGGTGGCCAATCGCATCATCCTCCAAGGGCTCAGGGCTCAGCTAGATAGCTGCAAAGGGCGCTGGGTGGAAGAACTTTCCAGTGTGCTATGGGCCTACCACACAACGCCGCGAGCACCTACAGGGGAAAACCCCTTTCAGCTTGGTCTTTGGGACCGAGGCGGTCATCCCCGTGGAAATAGGAGCTCCTAGTCCCCGGGCGAAATTATACCATGAAGAAAGCAACTCAAACCAGCTAAGGGCTGATCTGGATTTGGTGGAAGAATTGCGAGATCAGGCGCAGCTTCGCATGGCAGCATTCCGTCAGCGAGTGGCCAAGCACTACAACTCTCGGGTGCGACCCAAGACATTCCGACCGGGAGACCTTGTCCTACGAAGAGCTGAAGTATCAAAGCCAACAGAGGGGGGCAAGCTGGCACAAAATGGGAAGGACCATACCGTGTTAAGGAAGTACTCCACCATGGGGCGTACAAAGTCGAAGAGCTAGACGGGAAACCACTCCCTCGTACTTGGAATGCCGACAACTTACGCCGGTACTATCAATAGAACTCTATTGTCATTAATTTGAATTGGTTTGATACATGAATAATCAACATGGTCTTGTTCTTAAATGAGTATTCTTAACACCAAAGACCAACTCTGCGTTGGCACCAAAGACCGGCGTCCAGCGTCGGTACCAAAGACCAACTCCGCGTTGGCACCAAGACCGGCGCCCAGCGTCGGCACGAAAGACCAACTCCGCGTTGGCAACGAAGACCGGCGTCCAGTGTCGGCAACAAAGACCAACTCCGCATTGGCAACAAAGACCAACTCCGCGTTGGCAACAAGACCAACTCCGTGTTGGCAAAAGACCAACTCCGTGTTGGCAATGAAGACCGGTGTCCAGCGTCGGCACCAAAGACCAACTCCGCGTTGGCGAAAGACCAACTCCGAGTTGGCACGAAGACCGGCGTCCAGCGTCGGCACCAAAGACCAACTCCGCGTTGGCGAAAGACCAACTCCGCGTTGGTAACGAAGACCGGCGCCCAGCGTCGGCGCATCAAAGACTAACTCCACGTTGGCAACCAAGACCAACTCCGCGTTGGCAAAGACCAACTCCGTGTTGGCAACGAAGACCGGCGTCCAGCGTCGGCACCAAAGACCAACTCCGCTTTGGCGAAAGACCAATCCGCGTTGGCAACAAAGATCGGCGCACAGCGTTGCCAACACTTGGGACAATGTCACGGCTCACGATCCTATTTCACGTAACCTACTCTACATAGCCCTACTGGTTACAAAGGTGCCGACTCAGGTCAGGCACAGATCAATACAAAAAGAGAAACCAAAAGCTATTAATGGTCATCCGAAGCCGGGGCATCATCCTTAGGGACATCATCAGGCTTCAGTCCCTCAATATCCTCCAGGTCGTAGAGCTCCTGGATTTTATCTTTGCAGTCTTGAAAGCCGGCGTCATAAGCAAGCGCCGCTGACTCGGCCACCTCCTTGTCGAAGGCTTTGGATTTTCTAAAATCTTCTACGGCCTCGGCCCCCTTCTTTTCAGCTTCGATGACCCTCTCCTGGGCCTCTGCCACTGCTGCCTTCAGATCTACAATTTTGGCTATGTACTGGTGGGCAGCTTCTTGGGCTGCATTTGTCTCAGCGGCGGCAGAACATAATTGGGTCTTCAAGATGCACACCTCCGATTCTGCCACCTTCAGCTTCTCTTCGGCCGCTTTCTATTTCTCCTTGGCCACCTGAGCATTATCTAGCTCATTGGCTGCGCGGCGCTGAGCAACCTCTAGCGCATACTCGGCCTTTTCGGCTCGTAGCCGGGCGATATCAATTTCACCCTTCAGGGTGGCCCGAGTGTCCTTCAGAGCCATTGCCGACTTCTCCGCCTTGACTTGGAGGGACAACATCTCCTCGTGTGCTTGTTCGATGACGGTATCGCTCAGGGTCCAGAGGTTTTAAGAGCGACAAGAGAATTCAAGGCCTGGAGGAATGTCAAGATGAGAAAAAGAAAGGGGGAGGGAAAGAGATGATAATGGCGCAGAAGCTCACCCAGAGATGCGCCACCGATGCTTCGCGGAAGAAGGCGACTCTCCCCTGACCCGGAGATATTCTTGCACCTCGACCACCGCGGCTTCCTCCACGGTCCGTGCAGCCCAGCGGCCATGGTTTGCCAACAACGACTGGAAGGAAGGATCGACGCCCCTCTCTTCCCTGGGCGTCGGCCTATAGAGGCTGATTCCGCCTCTGAGCCTGCCGCCTCCGACTCCTTGGCTGGCGGAGGCACTTCAGCTGCTGCCCCCGTGGGGGGCAGAGTAGCGGCTGGAGTCATCACCATTGCCGCAGGAATTTTATCCGTCTCTAAGGCTTTGGGCGAGGGCGACGGCACCTCCCCCTCGAGAGAAAGGTCGAGTAGGATAATGGGAGGAGCTGAAGCTGGAGATCCTCTCTCCGGTTGACTCCGTTCCAGCTCCCCGCCGGGCTTGGCCCTTCCCGCGTCTGCCATGACAGGTTCGTCAGCCTGAGCTTGGGCTGCCTCGCCTGCATACGAGGATTCCATAGTTCTGGCCCCCTTGGCCTCGGTCTCTCCAGCGTCGGCCCTTTTAGGGCCGCCCTTCTTCAAAACCTTTGTACGCAGGGGCTTCACTACTTTAGCCCCTCCAGTGTCGGCCCTCCCCGCGTCGGCCTTCCCGGCACCAACCCTCCCCGTGTCGGCCCTTCTTGGAACTTTAGCAATGGCCCTTCTTTCGGTAGGGGGCGCATTCCCTGCAGCCTTCCTCTTCCTGGTGGCCGTCTGTTTAAGCTCATGAAGTGTTGGCGCCATCCCTACACAGGCAAAGGATAGTTAAAAAAAAAAAAAGAGAGAAAAGGAGAAGCAGAGGAGAAGAGAGGCGAGTGATCAAGTGCTCACCCCTCGTGGGAATTAAACTGGCACGATGAAGATTCTCCTCGGCTAAAAGCATATTACACCGAGGGATGTCGGCAGTCAGAAGCTGTCCAAACGCCATCCGGTCTCGTGGAAGGATAGAGGGATCCCTATTGGCCTCGATGTTGGGTATCCCCCAGCTTCCACAAACCCCACTGATGTCCGCAAAGAAAAACTTGTCCTTTCACCCTTTAACGGAAGTAGGAAGGCACAATTTGAGAATCCTATTAGACCTAGGGGTGAAGGATCACCAACCCAACTGTTTGCAAAGGGTATAAAAGCTGCGGAACAAAGAAATACTGGCCTCAATGCCTTGCAAGTGGCAGAGTACAAAAAACCGACAATAGTTCGGATGGAGTTGGGAACTAATTGGGAAGGAGTCAAGGAGTACCGGTCTAGAAGATTAAGAATAAAAGGGTGGATCGGCAACTGGAGCCCGGCCTTAAAAAAGGCTCCGTACAAAGCAACTCTTCCGGAACGGGAAGAAGTTATCCTGTCATTGGGGGTAGGGAAAACAGATTAAGGTCTGAAGGGAAGCTATACTTGGCCCTTAGGTTTACCATGTCTTGAGCAGACATAGAGGACGCAGTCCCTTCGGGGGACTCCTTGGCAACCCTAGAAGGACCGGCAGCCATGACTGGCTTCGGACGGAAATCCGCCCGCCGACCGGATGAGTCCCGGTTAGGGGATGATTGACTGGTCGCTGCTCCGGTGAAGAATGGTTAGAAGAAGGGTGGACCATTGGCTTGACAAGGAATCGGAAGTCTGAGAAGGATTGTGGGACCCCCCCAGGAACCAGAGATGGAGCAAGAAGGTGAGGAAGCCATGGGAACTAACCTAGAAAAACTCGAGCCGAAAACAGGGCACGGGAAGAGAATGAACACATGAAACAGAGGAACGCTGGCGGACTCGAAAGGGGGTAGCAGCGGAAAAATGGGGGAGGATGGGAAGATGAGGGCTATTTGTCCTCATAACGCCCTCTCAAGACACCCCACAACGTCCGATTCAACCACGCGTCTATCTTCAATTGGGAGGCGTTTCGACGGTCTGCCAATGCGAAAAACTCAAAAAGACCACCGATGAAAAGGGAGGCATTAACCTTGTCGCAATGATACCGCTCGCCTTTTTGTAACACTGCCCGAGGGAAATCCTCCCTAATCCGAACAAAGGCGAGATAATGACGTGAAAACCGGCCGCCTAGAGGATATTGACACCCCTTTTGCGGGTAGGTAAACGCTCACCCATCTCAGGGGCGGGGGGCATCTGATACGGCTGGCCGTTTCCCCTGGGTAGTATTATCTTTTGCGTGGTTTTCGAAAGTAATGATGTGACAATAAAACCCAAGACCTCCAGCACCGACCCCTAGTGCCGGCCTCCAGTGCCGGCCTCCAGTGTCGGCCTCCAGTGCCGGCCTCCAGTGTCGGCCTCCAGTGCCGCCTCCAGCGTCGGCCTCCAGTGCGGCCTCCAGCGACGGCACCAAAGACCGGCACCCAGCGCCGGCACCAAAGACCAACTCTGCGTTGGCACCAAAGACCGGCGCCCAGCGTCGGCACCAAAGACCAACTCCGCGTTGGCACTAAAGACCGGCGCCCAGCATCGGCATCAAAGACCAACTACGCGTTGGCACCAAGGACAGGCGTCCAGCGTCGGCCTCCAGCATCGGCCCCCAGCATCGGCCCTCAGCGCCGACCTCCAGTGCTGAGACTTTGGCTCCGGCCTCCTGCACTGGCTCCGACCTCCGGCATTGGCCCCAACGTCGGCCCTCAGCACCGGCCTCCAATGCTGAGACTTTGGCTCCCGCCTCCGGCTCCGGCCTCCGGCATTGGCCCAGCGTCGGCCCTCAGCACCGGCCTCCAATGCTGAGACTTTGGCTCCCGCCCTCCGGCTCCGGCCTCCCGCGTCGGCCCCAGCGTCGGCCTTCAGTATCTCTCACATACACAATGACTAGTCTCCTGCACCGATCCCATGATCTAAGGCCTATTGCCAAGCACCTCGCTCACCAAAATCACGGACAAGTGTTAGCCTGATCGGCAGTTACCGCTATAAGCGGCCCTTATCCAGCAACAGTCCAACGACTTGCCGTTCGGTGAGACATCACAATGGGACAGATTCGATGGTTCCAACAGAACGAGGTAAACGGGATCCCCGACAGATATAAAAGGAGGACCCGAGCTCCATGCAAGGGGACTCTCTCTCTCTGACTTCCTCTTTAAGAATTCTACATAGAAATCATATCCCTGTTGGACGACTCACTGACTTAGGCGTCGGAGGGTCCCCACCGGAACCACCGGTCCGAGACTTTTTGCAGGCTCTAGAAGGAAGACGGCGACTTCTCTGCGCACACAGCAATCCTAGCCTACCTGACGCTCATCGTACGTGATTTGGCTGCAACACATATGGTGCGTATAGATGCATATTGGTTTTATTAAGAGTTGGATAACGTATTGTAATATTTTTTAAACATTTTTCATTTGATTTGGCATTAATATTTGACTATTTTTTTATTTGTATATTAATTATGCTGTGCATGGAGAGGCTCTTACTAAATTGTTAGCTTGCACAATTTTACTTGTCCTGTTTGCAGTTACAAGATTAGTAGAATCAAGCTGCAATGAGGCTTGAGTGAGGACCAAAGTAGTTTAGAATCGTTAGATTATTTTTATTAAATAAATATATAAATTTATAATTTAATAATTTTATACTTTATTAATAATTTTTTAATTTTAAAGATTAATAATGATATATTATATTATTATTAAAAATTATTAAAATAGACCTTATATGTTTTTTATTGCTACACCTTAAAAGGATGTGTAATGTGTTATTATGTCTAACAAAAAGCTAGATTAGAAGCTTAGAGGAAAGGAAACGTCTTGCTACAGTGCATTGCAATAAGAGTTGCACTGCGATCGATGATTGGTGCGTGATGTGTATGTGTACCTATGTTAAGGCATAAAAGATATTTTTATTTTTGACATGCATATATGTACCACATTGCATATCAATTATCAATTATGATGCATGTAATCTGTACCATATTTGATGCATAAAAACTTTTACTAAAAAAAATATATAAACAGCCATTGTTTGCATAAAGAGAGCCAAAATTTTGAGAGAAGAGTTGCCATGGATAATGAAAAAAAAAAAAAAAGAAGTGCATGGTGGAGAGAGAGAGAGAGAAGTGAATAAGAAAAAGAATTTGACTTGGTACTGGGAGCATTGATTATTCAATTGAGGGGGTTGGTAAGGAGAGGACGGAGAGGGACGAAAGATGAGAGCCAGGATAGAATTTGTTCCACGGCTTAAAAATTATCTTTAAAAATAATAAAAGTAATTACTTTTTTTAATATATTTTGAAAGTCACTTTAAAATAAAAAATAAAAGTTAATCATGAAGCCTTGTGCCCTATTGGCAATCACGAACTCAGAGTAAGTACATGAGCCCAAAGGTGAGCGCAAGTAAAAAATACGACGATGGCATCCAATCTGGTAGAAGTTGAATATTTGAAGCAAGACTATGTAAATGATTGCAAAAATGATCCTTCTACTATTATTTTATGGTGCAGCTTTCATCGAGATCAGACGCATAAAGAAAGATGAAGAAGAAGAATAGATGAATATAAATAAAAAAGAGAATGCCTTGATTTCTTTCTTGATTTTTTTTAGTTACATCAGAGCCTTAAATAATAATCCATCTTGAATGATAAAACTTCTCCGCACCAGCATGTAACTAACTTCTAACAAACTCCCTAAAATATAGAAGTCTATCCAGAAAACCTAAGCCCAATTCCCATGGATCCAGTCCCATAACCTACAATTAGATATTAAACATTACCTCAAAAAACTCCCTTCTAAGCCATGCAAGAAAGCACTCAAACCCGAGCCCATGTACACCCATGACTCACATGCTCTCTATTCTTGGGTCACAAGCCGACCCAAATGATTTAGGAACCTAAGAATTTATGTAGCCTAAGCTCTCAAACCTGTGTGACTCACTTGGACTTTGGATGTGCCACACCTAAGCTTACAATCTTCACCTTGGTGCATCAAAGTTACAGTAAACTCCACCTTGTCCATCAATCCCATCAGTGCTCCATATCTGAAGAAGCTATCTCGAGGCAGTACCTTAGTGAGTGCATCCACTGTGTTATCTTTGGTAAATACTTTCACAAGCTCCAACTCACCATCCTCCATAATATGAGCATGTCCCATGATAGATCTTAAAGCACTATGGCTATAAGAAAATACCCTGATTTCTTGTGCTATCCCCATCTCCAATGCAATACCTTTTAGCCACATAACCTTTGCAGCCTCTGAAATACCAATATACTCTGACTTTGTAGTAGACAAAGACTGGCTGCAGACTGACCTTCATATTGGGACATACCCTATCATCGACCTTCTGGTGTCCAAATCACCTTCATAGTCAGTATTAACAAAACCTGCTACCCAATCTTGAGCCTTTATGGTTAGTTTAGTGCCATCCTCCATGCTACCATACCCATAGCATACACTAACACTGACTGTGCCAACAAGATATTTGAAGATTCCTTTTAGAGCTCTCCAATGTGCTCTACCCGGACTAGCCATGAATATGCTAACCTGGCTAACAGCATATGCAAGGTCAGGCTTACAACACACCATAGCATACATGATGTTGACCCAATTATTGATTTTGATGATTAAAAAAAGCCATGAGTATATTCCTTATGTTTCTGATAAATTTGATAAGTGTTTCAGGAATTAAGATTGGTTATTCATCAATATGTTAGTTAGAAAATCAGTTTCAAGTTGAATTTAAATGGAATTTATGTAAGTTCAGAACTTGGAGCCGACACTGTAAAATCTCAGAGCCGACTCCAGAGAGTATCAGAACAGCGTTAATTTTTGGCATGCTTTGGAGCTGACACCTAAAATTCCGGAGCCGACACATGAAAAGTTAGAGTCGACACCTGCAGAGTGTGGAGCCGACTCCAGACCAATTACAGAGAGTGATGTTTTCGATCACTAGTGGAGCCGACACCTTTAGAAAGTTGGAGCCGACTCTAGATCTCGCCGAGCCGACACTTCAAAATCTTAGAGCCGACACCTTGACGGATCGCTTATTACTATTTTTAGGATCCTGATTTGGAGCCGACACATGAAAACCTGGAGCTGACACCTCCACGTCAGAAACGATTTTTCAAGTTTTCAACGGATATATTTTTCTTACCTAATCTCTAACGGATATATTTTCTTTTGGTAAGGTACATCCAAGGACATCTCCAACGGCTATTTTTCACCTACTCATGGATTGAAACGCCTATAAAATAGGATTGAATCATTTTTAAAAAAAGAGGAGAACGAAGAACACAAAATATAGTAAAACAAAAAGAAAAGAGAGAGAAATCAAAAATCCTTCTTCAAGAAATTTTCTGAGCCAAAGCTTATCCACTATTGAGAGTTAGAAGAGGAATCCAAAAGAGCCAAAAGAGTTATTTCAAAGGAGTTCCCAAGTTTCGAAGAAGAAGAAGAAAGCCCTAAATCTTCAACCGTGTCTTCACCAAAATCTCTTCAAGTGCTCTAATTCCATTCAATTCAAAAGAGAAGGAGAAGAGAAGAAAAGAAGAAAAGCTCAAGCCCTACATTGCTTCAAAATCAAGCTTTTCTATTTTCATTTACTTATTTTGCTCATTTGCTCAATTAATGAGCTGTTACTGTTATAAATTCTTAATTGATTTATAGTTTGTCTAATTCAATCAGGGATTGAATTAGTGGAGGTAGTATACCTCGGTACAAACTAAGGATAGTTTATGTTTGGGTTTTGTGCTGGTGAGCCCGGAAAACCAGCTGGGTTCGTTGTGATCCCGAGGGAAACAATAAGTTTTGAGTTGTGAACTTGTAAAACAACTCGGCTGTAATCAAGTGGATTATAGTGTGGGCCCAAGTGAAGCTTGGGAGTGGACGTAGGTGTTGGATACACCGAACCACTATAAAATCTTTGTGTTTGCCGTGCTTTGTTTCTTTGTCTCTCTCTATCTTATTTATTTGTGATTAGCATTTATTTACACTTTGCACTCAAGCTCTTTCATATCAAGCAAATAGTTCTAAAAGAGTTAATTTTTTTTAAGAACCCAATTCACCCCCCCTCTTGGGTTGCCATCTGGGCCAACATTGGTATCAGAGCTTGTGCTCATTGTTTATTTGATCAAACGATCAAGAGCTAAAGATCCAAATGGCAGCTCAAGCTGGATCTTCATTTGCTGAAGGTCATTCTACTAATAGACCTCCTTTGTTTAATGGTTTTAATTATTCTTATTGGAAAGCTAGAATGAGAATATTTATTCAAGCTTTAGATTATGAACTTTGGAGTGTAATCACTAATGGACCAAGCACCCCCACACATAGTAGATGGTTCAATAGTTCCTAAACCGAAAGGGATTGGAATGAGACGATAGGAAAATGGCTCAGCTCAATGCTAAGGCCATGAATGTTTTATATTGTGCTTTAGATGCTAATGAATTTAATAGAATTTCTACATGTATTTCCGCAAAAAAAATTTGGGATAGATTAGAAGTTACCCATGAGGGTACTAATCAAGTCAAAGAATCAAAGATTAATATTCTTGTTCATAAATATGAATTGTTTAGCATGGAACAAACTGAATCTATAACCTGCATGTATACAAGATTTACTGATATTGTGAATGGTTTAAAGAGTCTTGGCAAGACCTATACTAACTCTGAATTGGTGCGTAAAATTCTTAGGTCTCTTCCAAGGACATGGGAAGCAAAGGTGACTGCAATCCAAGAAGCAAAGGACCTCAATACCCTACCATTGGAGGAGCTACTTGGATCACTAATGACTCATGAGTTGACCATGAAACATATAGAGGAAGACGTCAAGAAGAAGAAAACAATTGCCCTCAAAGCTGCAGAAAATGAAAAGAGCAGCAGTGATGAAGAAGATGATGATGATGAGGAGACTGCACTCCTTGCTAAGAAATTTAAAAGATTTATGCAAAGAAGGAGACCCTTTCATAAGAAAAAATTTGGAACAAAAGATGAAGGTGAAAAAGAAAAAGAAAAGGATAAGGATAAAGAGAAAGACCCCCTCATATGCTATGAATGTAAGAAACCGGGCACTTTAGATATGATTGTCCTCAACTGAAAAAGGGGTACAAGAAAAAGAAAAAGGCATACGTTGCAACATGGAGTGACAGTGAAGAATCCTCATTCCGAGGAAGAACAAAAGGAAGTTGCAAACATTTGCTTTATGGCAAAAGAGACGATGAGGTATGTACCGAAACTCATGACTTTACCTTTGATGAATTGTTTGATGCATTTAATGAACTAGTTAGTGATTT
>UESW01004070.1:0-167797 GCA_900491605.1 Calamus simplicifolius | reverse complement strand
CTTTTCTATTTTCATTTACTTATTTTGCTCATTTGCTCAATTAAGGAGCTGTTATTGTTACAAATTCTTAATTGATTTATAGTTTGTCTAATTCAATCAGGGGATTGAATTAGTGGAGGTAGTATACCTCGGTACAAACTAAGGATAGTTTGTGTTTGGGTTTTGTGCTGGTGAGCCCGGAAAACCAGCTGGGTTTGTTTTGATCCTGGGGGAAACAACAAGTTTTGAGTTGTGAACTTGTAAAATAACTCGGCTGTAATCAAGTGGATTATAGTGTGGGCCCAAGTGAAGCTTGGGAGTGGACATAGGTATTGGATACACCGAACCACTATAAAATCTTTGTGTTTACCGTGCTTTGTTTCTTTGTCTCTCTCTATCTCATTTATTTGTGATTAGCATTTATTTACACTTTGCACTCAAGCTCTTTCATATCAAAGCAAATAGTTCTAAAAAAGTTAAATTTTTTTTAAGAACCCAATTCACCCCCCCTCTTGGGTTGCCATATGGGCCAACATACGTGACCCAATCGTTGACGTGGACAGTCAATAATGCAATGACAATTTTACCCCTCATCAGATATAATTAAGAAGGTTCTAATCATTGCAAATATAATATCTCATGCATAAATAATCTCATGTCGAATGAAAGAAGAATGGTTTAAAGAGTTATAACGCAGATTCACTTGCAACTGATTAACTTATATTCAACTTTTTAAAACTATGTGAATCGATCTGTTAATAAATTAATGGGAGAAGCATATGGGCTTGAGATATTGTAATAAATTTGGATGAGTTAGTGATGATATACACAGCAAAGATGCTGCATTAACAAGTCTTTTATATCGTTCTTTTTAAATGCCTTACATTGGACCTCTCTAGAGTAGTACCGTTTGAAACTTCTTGACACTAATTCTCTTGTTATGCTGTCCCATGCTGCAAATTGATCATCTAAAATTTGTCTTTGTTGGAGTCTGTGACATAAAGGGTTGCACCATCATTGTTTTTTAGTAGTTCCTTCTTTTACAATCTAATGATTTGAGATTTATATGTAATTTTTCAATCTTATATTATTTTTCTTAATGGCAAGACTTGAGATAAACACGTTCACTTGATTTAATCCTGCACTTTGAGATCCTCAATAGACCATCAGAATCTATGTTGGCTCTTGCATGCTTGCAATAGTTGTAGATCTTGAATGTCTGAAATCACCTCCATTTCCTAAATGTGACCTATTAATCAATTTGTGATTTCTTACTAGCTTATTTATATTTGTCTACTCTCTATACATACACAAGGGAGTACTATCTTTCGGGTTACCTAAATAAGAGGACATTTCATTAATCCTTTTAATATCTTTAAATATTTATATTTATGACGCATGTATGCTTGTGCCTAAACTTGACCTAAATCTACTATATGATTTATTTATTCAATTTAAAATTATTAATTTGAATTAAATTTGTAACCACCTTTTAATTGATTAACCGAGAGCTATTATTAGTATCACTGATTCTGTATAAATATTTAAGATTTATTTTGTACATAATCGATGTGAGATTAAATATATATCAACACAAACTCTTACTTACTCCTTTTGGTTAAGTTTTGGCATCCTTACCAAACTAAAGATCTAATTTCAATTCAATAAAATCCAATTGCAAACACTATCTGCTCATTTACAATACTCTTGATCTGCATGAACTGTAGGTAGAATCGACTTTGATACTATTTATAACAATCGAAAACCTCATCTAGAAAGTCTAGATAAAAGATACCATTGAATTCCTAAGTTTTATGTATAAGTTTCAAAGATTTACCTAGCACATAAAATTGTACATATGTTAACATGAACTCGCACAAAATCTCGAAGAAGTTAACCTTAGATCTATCATAAATTTCGAATTACTTCTACATTATGTGTCACCAAATACCAAATAAATGAAGAAAATTGCTCGTCTTCTTAAAAAGTAAAAACAATATTAGAACCATCAATTATGCTTGAACCCTAAGATCAAAAGTTGGAAGTGTGCTCAGTGTCAGAAATTGGAATTGTCTTAAGGTCATATTTGATGCCACTTCTACTTTTTTTTTTTAAAAAAGAAAAAATTCTTTAGAAACATTGCCATTGCAAAAGAACTTCAAAACGGAGCATTCTTCTTCTTTTCATTTGGCAAATCATAAAATAACATTTTTCAGCAAGTGAAGCACTTTTCAGCAGGTTACCAATGATGAAAGATTCAGTTAGAAATTGAATTGCCTGGATTTGGGCTTCGCATACAGAGTTTGACTAATTTAAATTGGATACAAATTTGAAATCAAGACAGAAGCATCAGTAACTGGAACAGGGGTGAGTCTAACTTAGTCTTGATTCTAGTTTGAGTTTTAGTCAGTGTGACTGAGAATATAAAGCAGCATCAAGCATGTTAGGCTGATGTGGGATTCAATTTTGCATGACTTATTCCCTAGTTAGCCAGGTTTTGGGTCTATAACAATAATTGAAGCCTGATTCATAGCTTAGAATCGACATGGCATAAGGCCAACAATTAGATGGACTAAATTTAGGGTTAAGTAATCCACTTGCATTTGATAATAGTTTCATCATTGGTGAGGTAGAGTTGTCATTTCAATAAGAATAAGATAATGGGTAGAAACCAAAATCTAATTTTTATAACTTATCCTCAAAATTGTGATTGTTTAGGTGGGACATCCAATAGTTCTACCATGCTAAATGTGAACACATTATATTCTGATTTGACTCTAATACATCTGGGGATATTGGTTTATGTTCTGGTTGGCCAAATGGACGTCACATCCTTTCCCTTTCACTCTACATTTACCAGCCAAGATGTCACACACTATTCAACATCTTAGGGTAATAAAATGGTTTCTAAAATAAAATCGTAATATTTGAACATATATTGTAATAAGGAACAACCTGATGGTAGTTGCTGTATTTTTTTTTTAAAAGTTTTGACCCAACTTTGTTGGAATCTAATCTAGTCAATAGCAGTGTATAGACCGAGTCCTGTTAACTGGCTCCAGATATATTTCACATGAAGAAGACCAAGAAAAACGCCACCTAGAAGATTTCCTAAAGATCTTCCCAGGTGTACCTGAAGGAGGAAATAGGTTGGAAGGGAAAACAATTTCATGAAATGAAACGATTATGGTTATGGTTGAACATCGCTTCTTTTTCTTGGATGGATGAAGAATGCTGTAAGATATGATGGAATCTTATGGAAGAATCTATTTTATAAATCCTATATGATATCACTGATAGAAAGTTAATGCCAAATGGTTGTCAACTTTGATGATGTACTGTTGCAAGTTGGTATTATTTAACAGAGCGAAGCATGGGTAGTAATTTGCTTTTGTTTATTTCACTCCAAAATAAATTTGCCTTTAAATGTTATTGTAATTAACTCACCGTCATCTCTGTCATCCCTGCTACTTCTTAGTATATAGTTGACCAAACGCTTATTTCAGATCCTAGATTAATTTATTTGTGGAACATTATTGGCTGATTACGCTCCACGGGCAGTGGATTAACAGACTGCATAATTTTTGGAACCGAGCAATAATATGGCAGCTAGTTCCGGCTTCGAGTCAACTTCAGCCTCGGTTTTGGCCCCGGACCTGGCCTCGGCCTCGAGCCTGGCTTCGGTTTTGGCCCTGGACCTGGCCTTGGCCTCGAGCCCGGCTTCGGCCTCGGCTTTGAACTCGGCCTTGGGCCTGACCTTGGCCTTGGCCTCGAGTTCAACTTCAGCTTCAACCTCGGCCTCGAGCATAGCCTCGGCCTCGGCCTCGGACCTGCTCTCGGCCTCTAGCTTCGGCCTTGGAACCAACCTTAAACTTGGTTCCCAGCCGCCTAACAAGTGCCCAGAGCTGCCACATGGCCCACTAACCCACTTTCTCTAAGATCACGGATAGTTACCGTTATTTACGGCACACGTCTAGCAGCAGTGCGCCACCTACCACTTACGGTGCCGCTTCTGACGAACGATGTGATTCAATAATCATCCACAAAGGATAAGAGGGACCTCCGAACAGGTATAAAAACCTTCACTCACAACAAGGAAGGTAAGGAGCTCATTCTCTCCTACTCGATCATCTCTATCGTTGTTCTCCAGACAACTAACCAGAGCATCGGAGGGTCCACACCGGTCCGGGACTTTTGTTGTAGGTTTCTGGCTAAAGGAGGCGGTCCTATCATCTCTCTGAAGATCCATAAAGCTCTCTTCTTACTCGGCGTTCTCTGAAAGTGATTTGGCAGCAACAGATTGGCGCGTTAGGAAGGGGCCAAACGTTCATTCAACGTACCTGCAACCCCTGTAAGGAAGAAGATGGCGGTTACACGTGCACAGGAGGCCTCTACCAGTCAGGTTGGGGGGCACCTCCCGCGGGCTGAGCAGCCGAAGGCTGACCTCCCTGCTCTGCCCCCCAAGCAGCCATAGGTCAGCCAAATTGATTGGCTCACCGCCCTGACCCAGCAAGTTCAAGATCTGATGGCGGTGGTTCGGGGGCTGCAGGAAGATTCCTTCAATAGACAGGTTGCTCGTCGAGCTGAGCGATGGTTGGACGAGTATCATCTACCGCTGGAGAAGCTCAGCTGCAGAATTGCCAACCCTCATGGAGTGGATTATGATCGCCGCCCCCCACTATCTTGCTGTATCATAGAGAAACCAGTTGCATCCCGATTCTGTCTACCCCAGTTGGACCCATACGATGACACCACGAACCTCCTAAATCACCTGGAGAGTTACAAAGTCCTCATGCAGGTTCAGGGGGCCACAGATTCTCTTCTCTGCATCGCCTTCCCCGCAACACTCTGAAAGGCTGCACGTGCGTGATATTACTGCATGTCACCATGCAATATTAATTCCTTCAGGCAGCTGGAAAGATCCTTCTTAGCTCACTTTGATGCATGCCAGAAGATCCCCAGGGTGGTTGATAGCTTATTTGCCGTCCAGCAGAGGAGCAGCGAAACCTTGACGGACTTCGTAGCTCGATTCAAGGAAGTTGCGCTCGAAGTCTATAATCTTGAGGACTCCGTGGCCACCCTAGTCTTGAAGCGGGGACTCCGTCCCTTCCGCTTTTCCTATTTTCTGGATAAGAAGCCTCCCAGCTCTTATGCCGAATTGCTGAGCCAGCACAGAAGTATATCCGCGCTGACGAAGCAGACTTTTTCAAAAGGGAGGTTGACAAGGGGTTCAGTAAAAAGACAGCGCATCTGGAGCCTGCTAGAGCGCGGCCTAGGAAGTTTGAGCCTCCTCGTCGTCCAAATAATTGGCCTCGGGCCCTGGCTTCCAAGGAACACTTTACCCCGCTTGTCGCCCCAATATCCCATATCTTGCTGGAGATTGAGGGCGAGCCCTATCTTCGGCGTCTACCTCCCATGAGGCCTGGAGTCCCCTGCAATAAAGATCTTTACTGCTGCTATCATTGGGACTACAACCACGACACGGAGGACTGCCACTTGTTGAAGAAAGCCATTGTGGAACTCGTTCGGTAGGGCCATCTGGGAAAGTTTGTCCAGAGAGGGAATCCCACTGCTTCAGGCCCATCGTCACCTTCTACTACCCAGATTGGCATGAATAATGCTCCGATAGAGAAGACGGTGGCCATGATCTCCTAGAGGACAGGCAGCAACCCTAAAAGGCATCGTAAGGATGGTGTAGACTCTGTAATTTCCTTTTTTAGAAGGGACCTAGAAGGGATGGACAACCCTAATGATGATGGCATCATCGTGTCAATGACGATAGCTAAACATCCTGTAAAGCGAATTCTCATCGATAGTGGAAGTTCAGTTGATGTTCTTTCGTATGAGACATTTGTTCAAATGAGTCTGTCCTATGACCGGGTCTTCTTCGCCCTATGACCACTCCCTTGATAGGTTTCATTGGGGATTCTGTAACGGTGGAAGGAGAGATCACCCTTCTAGTTATGGCCAGGACGGAACCACGCCAGAGCACAGTCTTCATAAAATTCCTGGTTGTTCGAGTTCCCTTAGCCTACAATGCTATTCTTGGAAGACCCGGTCTCAACCTCCTAGATGCCATCATCTCTACAAAAAGGTTACTGGTATGGTTTCCTACCAACAAGGGAGTCGAGGAGATGCATGGGGAATGGAACTTGGTACCCCTCTGTTATCACACTGCCCCTAGCCCTCATGAGGTGACTGCTCCGCCGACGCCTGAGCCACTTGACCCCAGAGATTCCAAGAAGAGAGGAGAACCAACTGAAAGCTTGCTGGCCTTCCCGCTGGGGGAGGATCCAATAAGGACAATCCGAAATTGGAATGCTTCTTCCTGCAGAAGCGAGAGATCGGCTACTCACTTTTTTGTAGACCAATGCAAACGTCTTCGCTTGGTCAGCCTCGAACATGCCGGAAGTGCCGCCTGAAGTTATCACTCATAGACTTAGCATCGACCCAAGAAGTTGACCAGTTCGGCAAAAGAAGAATTTCGCTCCTGAGAGGCAAAGGGCCGTGGACGAAAAAGTCCGTAAACTGATCGCAGTGGGCCACATACGCGAGACACATTACCCAGTATGGCTGGCTAATGTGGTCAGGGTTCGTAAGGCCAATAGGAGCTAAAGGATGTGTGTTAATTTCATCGACCTCAATAAGGCATGCCCTAAGGACAGCTTCCCACTGCCCAGAATCGATCAGTTGGTGGATGCCACGTCGGGCCATGAAATCCTTAGCTTCATGGATGCCTTCTCAGGGTACAACCAGTAAGGATGAACCTGACTGACGAGGAGGCTACTTCTTTCGTGACCGAGAAAGGCATCTATTGCTACAAGGTCATACCCTTCGGGTTGAAGAATGCAGGAGCCATATACCAGAGGTTGATGAATAAGGTCTTCGAAGACCAAATCGGGCGCAACATGAAGGTGTATGTAGATGATATGTTAACAAAAAGCATCCATGCCAACGACCATGTTGCTGACATGTCGGAAACCTTCAACAACCTTCATCGATACCAGATGAAACTAAACCCATGGAAGTGCGCCTTCAGAGTCACAGTGGGCAAATTCCTGGGCTTTATGATGACACAGAGGGGAATCGAAGCTAACCCCGAGAAGATCAAGGCCATCATCGACATGAGACCATCAAATAATAAGAAGGAAGTGCAATGGCTCACAGAAAGGATAGCAGCCTTGAGCCATTTTCTCACGAGGTCAGCAGAAAGATGCCTACCCTTCTTCAAAGCCTTGCGCAAAGTTGACAGCTTCAAATGAATGATGGAGTGTCAGGAAGCTTTCAAAGGATTGAAGAAATTCTTGTCCACTCCACCTTTGCTATCTAAGCCGAAGGAAGGAGAAGAACTCTTCCTCTACCTCGCTGCATTCTCCGAAGCGGTGAGTTCCGTGCTTGTCCGTGATGACACTGACAAGACGCAGAAGCCAGTCTATTACACAAGCAAAGTGCTTCATGATGTAGAGGTCAGGTATTCTAATACCGAAAAGATTATTTTTGCGTTAATCGTCTCTGCTCAGCGTCTCAGACCTTACTTTCAAGCACGCTCGATTGTGGTGGTCATGGATCAGCCACTCAGGGCAATTCTCTCTCGTCCTGATACCTCTGGCCGATTGGCAAAGTGGGCAGTCAAGTTGGGAGAATTTGACCTATCGTTTCAACCCAGGTCAGCCATGAAGTTCCAGATTTTGGCAGATTTTCTGATCGAGTGCACCTGGGCAGAGGAGCAGCTAGAGAAACCCCATACAAACCCCTCGAACACTACAATCAAGGAAAGAGGGAAAGACTGGATCTTTCATGTAGATGGAGCATCAAATTTAAGAAAGCGGGGCAGGCCTCCTCCTCGCAAGTTCAGATGGCATAGTGACCGAGTATGCCCTTTGTTTCCTCTTCTTAGCCACAAACAACCAAGCTGAGTACGAAGCTTTGCTGTCAGGAATGAGGCTAGCATGGGAGCTTGTAGTAAAATGCCTTAGAGTCTTTACCGACTCCCAGCTCGTCTCTGGTCAAATTAAGGGAGAGTGTGAGGCTCGAGATCCTACTATGTCTTGCTACTTGAGCATGGTGCAATCACAAGTCTCTCCCTTTACTCATTTCAGTGTCAGCTATATTCCCTGAGGGGAGAATGCCAGAGCCAATGCTTTGTCCTGGCTAGCCACTTCGGCCGATGGGACCCTGGGGAGAACCTATGTGGAACATCTGGAAGCCCCAAGTATCAACGTGATAGAAGAGTCCTTGCCAATCAATCAAGATCCTTCCTGAATGGATGCTTATGTCCAGTACCTCACCAACGACACCCTCCTGGTCAACCCTACTGAAGCTAAACTATTCAAATGGCGAGCATCTAAGTTCCTTGTGCTCGATGGACAACTGTATCGAAGGTCCTTTTCTCACCTCTCCTTAAGTGTGTTGGTCCTGCGGATGCTGACTACATCCTCTGTGAGATCCATGAGGGTATTTGCGGAAACCACTTGGGGGGCAAAGCACTATCACACAAGGCCATATGCCAAGGCTATTACTGGCCTACCATGCAAGGAGACGCGGCCGAGTTGGTTCGGAAGTGCGATAGCTGTTAGTGGCACGCTAACATCCAACGGCTGCCAACCTCCTAGCTGAGCCCCTTATCGGCTTCATGGCCCTTCGCTTAGTGGGGAATGAACATTTTGGAGCCATTCCCTCCAGCCTCTGGTCAACAAAAATTTCTGCTTGTTGCCATCGACAATTTCACCAAGTGGGTAAAGGCCGAAGCACTCGCCCAAATCACTGAAGCCAAGGTGAGAACTTTCTTTTGGAAGTCTGTTATTTGTTGGTTTGGGCTACCCCACACCCTTATTACCGACAACGGTCGACAATTCGACAATGCTCCCTTCAAAGGTTTTGTGCCGAATTGGGCGTATGCCAGAGGTTCACTTCTGTCGGTCATCCGCAATCAAATGAAGCGACCGAAGTAACAAACTGAACCATTCTTCAAGGGCTTAGGACACGCCTGGATGATTTTAAAGGAAGATGGGTGGAGGAGCTCCTGAACGTTGTGTGGGCGTATCACACGACACCATGAACCCCTACGAGAGAAACTTCCTTCAGCCTTGTGTTTGGATCGGAGGCTATCATTCTGGTAGAGATCGACATTCCTAGTCTCCAGGTACAATCGTACGATGAGGGGACAATCCAAGCCAGTTGCGAGCCAATCTTGATCTTGTTGAGGAGGCCCACGATCGAGCATGATTCAAAATGGCTGCTTACCACCAAAGGGTTGCAAAGGACAACAACACCCGAATTCGCCCTAGAACATTCCTCCTTGGAGACCTGGTCCTCAGGCGAGCCGAGGTCTCAAACCCACGGAAGGAAATAAATTGTCACCCAATTAGGAAGGGCCTTATCGAGTCACCGATGCACTTCATCGCGGAGCATACCAGATCGAAGGACTGGACGGGAAGCCACTTTCTCGCACCTGAAATGTGGACAATCTCCGTCGGTATTACCAAGCATCCTTAAGCAATCTTGCTTTTTCAGCTCAAGCCCGACTCCACATCGGCACCCAAGCCTGGCTCCACATTGGCACTCAAGCCCGGCTCTGCATCGGCACTCAAGCCTGGCTCTACGTAGGCACTCAAGCCCGGCTCCGCATCAGCACTCCGCGTCGGCACCCAAGTCTAACTCCGCGTTGGCACCTAAGCCCGACTCCGCGTCGGCATCCAAGCCCGACTCCGCATCGACATTCAAGCCCAACCCCATGTTAGCACTCAAGCGTAAAGCTGGATTAGCGCTTAAAATTCAAGTTATTTTCGCTTCGGTCTTGACTTCAACTTCAAGTCTCAGGCTCCGGTCTCGACTTCTCCCATGTCTCGACTTCGGCCTTGATGTCTACTTCGAGTCTCGACTTCGGTCTCAACTTCGAATTCAAGTCTCGGCTATGACCTAGGTTTTTACTCTGGCCTTTGCCTCAATCTCAGCCCTAACTTCGGTTTCGGTTCCTAACCGGGCCTATGTTCTCGGCCTCGGCCTCTACTCTGGAATGAGCACATCTTGGCCATTACGGAAGCAAAGCGCCAATAAAGAGCATAGCAAATCTCAAAATTTTAGAAGTGAATATTTTCATTGATTGTAAAAAGTATACAAAATTACCGACTTTAGTCGGACTTCATTACAAGGGAGAATAAAAAGCAAAAAGAAAAAGATACAAGGCATTCAGGGCTCGGCCGATGCTGGATCATTGTCGGAGGGGTGGCGTGCCGCTGGTGCCTCCCCATTACTTCATCCAGCTCCAAGTTGTCGAGTCCCTCGAGGCTATAGACTCTTTCCACTTTGGCCTTACAGTCTTGGAAGCCCAAGTTGTAGGCATAGGCGGTGGCCTCGGCCAGCTCTTTGCCGAAGCCAACAGACTGCCGGAAGTGATCTACAGCCTCGGTGGCTTTTTTCTCTGCTGCAACAGCCCTCCCTTCGACAGCCTTTGCAGCCGCCATCAACTCGGCCACCTGAGCATCGAGCGGCGGGCGATCTTCTTAGTGTTCTCCTCCTGCTCCTCAGCCGCACTTATCTGGATATTGGCAGAGTGTAGTCGAGTATGGTACATGAGCAGATCCGACTCCATCTTTTTATTCCTTTCCTCGTCTGCCCGGATGTTATTGAGCTCTAGGCTGCCCAGCGTTGGGCCTCCTCAAGCACCTTTTCGGCCCTTTCCACCCGAGCCAGGGCATTTCCAAGCTCATCCGCCTCTCGGCTTGGGCCATCTCCAATGCCTTCTTGGCCCTCTCTGCCCGGCTTGCTCATCGGCCCTCTCGGCTTGGGCAGCTCTAGTGCCTTTTTGGCCTCCTCTATCTAGGCCTGAGCTCTATTGGCCTCTTCATGAGAATGGCCAAGAGTGGCTTCGGCCTGGGAGAGGATGCTCTTCATGGCGACTAAGGAGTTTACCGCCTGCATAAGCAAGTTAACGTCAGGAATAGGTGATAAGGAAACTCTTATAAAGAAACTCTTAATGAAGTGGAAACACTTACCCAAAGGTGAGCCACGAAGGCGTCGTGGAAGAAGGAGGAGGTCTTTTGATTTTGGAGATCCCTTTGAAGCTCAGGTGCGCACACCTGTGCCATCATCCACTCTGCCCAGCGGCCGTTGTGCGCGAGGATGGACTGGAAAGAAGTTGATGGCTTCATCCTCCGCAGTCCTGGCAGGCACCGGGGCCGTAGGTGTTGTGTCAGGGCTGATGGCGCCCCTTCTTCCGATAACTCTGCCACCCTAGGAGGCTCTTCGGTCGTTGGTTCTTCCGCTGGTGGGGCAGCCTCCGGGCCGATCTGCAGTCAGCTCGGTCGACCCGCATATGGAATGACCGGCTGAGGCGATGACAAGACCTCAGTCGTCTCCTCTGAGGGCATGTCGGTTGTCAGGTTAATGTGCGCCTCCTGGTCCATCCAAGGCTTGCGGATTCGAGGACCGGAATGGAGTCGGCGATGGGGACCGAGGCCTCTTCCTTGACCCTTCGGCCTCTTCAGCCTGCTCCTTGGCTCCCTCGGCCTCGGCCTTCTTCTTGACCCCTTCGGCCTCGACCTTTTTCTTCTGGCCTCCTCGGCTTTGTCTCTCTTCTCAGCAGAGGCTTCATCTGCCTTGGCCATTCTTTCCTTAGCCGCCGCCTTCCTCACTGCCTGAGCTGGTGGTAGCATGTCTGCACAAGTCAGAAATGATTTAGTAAAAAAAAAGAAAAGAGAAGAAGAGGAGGTGGGTAAAAAGGGGAAGGGTCATGGCTGCTCACCACTACTTGGAATGAGGCCCGCGAGCCAAAGGTTCTCCTCTGCTAGGAGTTGGTTCCAGCAGGGGACATCAGCAGTCAGTAGCTGCCCGAATGCCTCTTGGTCCCTCGGAACACTGATGGATCCTTGTTTGGCTCGGTGTTTGGTGTCCCTAAATTGTTCTCACCCCCTCAATATGGGCAAAGAAAAATCTATCTTTCCACCCTTTGATGGATGTAGAAAATACAGTCTAAGGGCCCTGGTCGGTCTGGGAGCAAAGGACCACCACCTTGATTGTTTGCGAAGGGTATAGAAGCTTCGAAAAAGGAAAATCCTAGATTCTATCCCATGAAGGTGACATAGCACCAGGAAGCCAACAATAGTCCGAATGGAATTCGGAACTAATTGCGCCGGCGCCAATGAATATCTATTTAAAAGATTGAGGATGAAAGGGAGAAGAGGTAATCGAAGGCCGGCTTTGAAGAAGGTTTCGTACAGGGCGATTCTACTAGGTCGGGAGGAGGTCACCCTATCCTCAGGAGCAAGACGGAATAGAGGAATATTGGTGGAAAGGTATATTTATCCCTAAGGTTGACAATTTCCTGGGCGGTCATGGTGGAGGCAATCCATTCAGGGGACTCCCTCACAGTGAAAGAAACTGGGTCCGCGACGATCGGACAACGCCAAATAGGGGCCTGACCGGTGGCTGAGCGACTCCTGGCGAGAGATCGTCAGATGGCTCATCGCTGTGCTAAAGGAACCCTATCAGTGGAAGAAGAGGACCAGCTGGGTGTGGGAGATGGGGAAGGTCGCGAGGGTTCAGGGGAATAACCTCTGGAAACAGAAATAGAGCAGGAGGGAGATGAAGCCATGAAAGCAGGAAGGACGAACTGACCTGGAAGAAGCAGAGTTGGAAAGGTGAGAGCTAGGGCGAGGTCAAGACTCGGGAAGAAGGAGTAGAACCAAGAGAAGGCAAAAGAAAGTTTGAGAGAGGTTTAAACTGGGAAGAAGAAGCAAATGCAGTAGAAGTAAAAGACCAAGGTTAGGGACGACTTCCCTTTTAAAGCCTCATCGTTTCAAATCATCCTGCCTAATTCAGATTGGCCACGTGCTCGCCCGCCACTGGAGAAGAAATGTTGGCAACCATCCGATGCGCAGAATGCGAGGGGTGCAACCAATGATGAGACAACGGTGACCTCACTGCAATGATGATGCCCACCTTTTCGCAGTTCCGTACCCAAGGAGAATCTTTCTCTATCCCAACAGTGAAAGTAGACAGTGGTGGCGTTGCAGCACCCGATGCCTCAACATTAAAGAAGCATGGCCTTTGAGGACACGTGCCCTCTTAGCAATCGTTAGCGTACAAAGATCGCCACTAAGTAATATTACACCCCTTTCGCTAGTAATTGTGCGCCCACCCATGTCAGGAATGGGGGTGCATCTGATGTTGCTGATCATGCTCCACGGGCAGCAGATTAACATACTGCATAATTTTTGAAGCCGAGCAATAATATGGTAGCTGGCCCCAGCCTCGGAGTCAACTTCAGCCTTGGTTTTGGCCATGGACCTAACCTCGGCCTTGGCCTCGAGCCTGGCTTTGGTTTCGGCCCCAGACCTGGCCTTGGCCTCGGCCTCGAACCCGGCTTCGGCCTTGGCCTCGGCCTCGAGCCCGGCTTGGCCTTGGCCTCGGATCTGGCCTCGGTCTCGGCCTCGAGCCCGGCGTCAGCCTCGGCCTCGGACTCGGCCTTGGGCCTGACCTCAGCCTTGGCCTCGAGTTCAACTTCAGCTTCAACCTCGGCCTCGAGCCTGGCTTCGGCCTCGGCCTTGGACCTGCTCTCAACCTCTAGCTTTGGCCTCGGAACCAACCTCGAACTTGGTTCCCAGCCGCCTAACAAGTGCCCAGAGTTACCATGTGGCCCATTAACCCACTTTCTCTAAGACCACTATCGTTATTTACGATACACGTCTAGCAGTAGTGCGCCCACCTACCACTTACGGTGCTACTTATGACGGACGACGTGATTCAACGATCATTCACAAATGGTAAGAGGGACCTCCGAACAGGTATAAAAACCTTCACTCACAATGAGGAAGGTAAGGAGCTCATTCTTTCCTACTCGATCATCTCTATCGTTGTTCTTCAGACTACTAACTAGAGCATCGGAGGGTCCCCGCCGGTACCACCGGTCCGAAACTTTTGTTGCAGGTTTCTGGCTAAAGGAGGTGGTCCTGACATCTCTCTGAAGATCCATAAAACTCTTTTCTTACCCGGCGTTCTCTTGAAAGTGATTTGGCAGCAACAGTACTGTTGCAAGTTGGTATTATTTAACAGAGCAAAGCATGGGTAGTAATTTGCTTTTGTTTATTTCACTCCAAAATAAATTTGCCTTTAAATGTTATTGTAATTAACTCACCGTCATCTGTGTCATCACCTGCTACTTCTTAGTATATAGTTGACCAAACGCTCATTTCAGATCCTAGATTAATTAATTTGTGGAACATTATTGGAGGACATTCTTAATTAGTGCTTAAGTGATGTGAGTGTGATTCAAGAGTCAATAATTTATACAGGATGTCAGTTATGCTTTGGTTTGATAGCCATTATTAGTTCTTGGGTTGGGGAGAGATTTAGCGTGTAACTAGGGATGACAAATCATATCATAACGACAAATGAACCAATTTAAATTTAATTAATATTAATTGGATTAGAAATCTAAATCTAGATCCAACTTATACATTATATATATGTTACACGATAAGAATCATATAACTTGTTTAATAATTAGATTGTATTCAGATTGATATGGATGCATAACTTATGCAATCTATACAATTTATGTAACTTGTGTAATGCCTATGTATGCATACATTATTTATTATATTTTTAGTTTTAAAGATTAGAATTTTGAGTTATGAATTATGATGATATATCCATTTAGTATAATTTTAGTTATTCATAGTCCATTTTCATTCAACAATTGGATCCTATATGGTGATCAAGTAATCATTAATTAAATGATGACATTAACTTGGTTAAATAGGTTTGCCAGACCATATCTAGGTTGGCAGGTTTGGCTATATGATTGATGATGGGGCTAGTGGGCCCCCATATGCCACTATGACAATGTCTGGGCTCGACCTTAGTGAATCGGCCTTTTCTCCGCGGGCCCAACAAGTCCAGGGCAGCCTCTCTGAGTCTGCCACCTTTTCTCTCTCCTCGACATAGAGCCAGTGTCGGCCATGAACAGTGTCGGCCATCATGAACAGTGTCGGCCACCATGAACAGTGCTCGGCCACCTCAGCCTCAGCCTCAGTCATGAACAGTGTCGGCCACCATGAACAGTGTCGGCCATGGACAGTGTCGACCACCATGAACAGTGTCGGCCACTATGAACAGTGTCGGCCATGGACAGTGTCGGCCACCATGAACAGTGTTGGCCATGAACAGTGTCGGCCACCATGAACAGTGTCGGCCATGGACAGTGTCGGCCACCATGAACAGTGCTCGGCCACCTCAGCCTCGGCCTCGGCCATGAATAGTGTCGGCCACCATAAACAGTGTCGGCCACCATGAATAGTGTTGGTCATGAACAGTGTCGGCCACCATGAACAGTGTCGGCCATGGAATGTCGGCCACCATGAACAGTGCTTGCTACCTCAGTCTCGGCCTCGGCCATGAACAGTGTCGGCCACCATGAACAGTGTCGACCATGAATAGTGTCGGCTACTATGAACAGTGTCGGCCATGGACAGTGTCGGCCACTATGAACAGTGTCGGCCATGGACAGTGTCGGCACACCATGAACAATGTCATGCAAGTGTTCACCCACAGCCTTCTCTGAAGCTCATCCAAGGACATGAACAGTGCCATGCAAGCACTCTATAATCAATACTCTACAAGGGACAGCTGGCTTCAACTCCAAACTACATCTTCTGCCCCAATGGTTGTACCTTGGACCCGCATGCCTAACTTTATCACCCATCGTTGCTCGCGCAGGAATGCAAAAAAAAAAGAGATGACGTAGGGGACACGTCTAGCAAGCACTGTAGCGGTCGGCCATGCCAGCACACCCCATGCTTCATGGACATCAATAATGCTTTGACTAGTGGCAGCACCCCATGCTTCACAGACATCAATTAATGCTCTGACTAGTGGCAGCATCCCATGCTTCACGGACATCAGTTCTGACACTTCATCCATCAAGTCATCATTATGGAGCCTCAACCATTCAAGCCAGACAAACTCTTAAGCGTCTATAAAATGGGTAAGAGGACCCCCGACCAGGTAACGAACTCATTACACTCCTAAACGCTCACAGAGAAAGCTCTTCTTTGAGCCTCTCTCTCTCTTTCTCTTTCGAGCTTCCTTAAGCTCACGGTTGTTGCCCAGAGTGACTAACTTGAGCGTTGGAGGGTCCCCACCGGAGCATCCGATCTCCGGGGACTTTTCTTGCAGGAGTCCGGCGAGGAGGACGTCCGTTTCCCCGGTGCTTGAAGAAAGTGATTCGGCGTCAACAATTGACATGTTTAATAATTGGATCAATTCAATTTTGGATGAACGGATCAATTCAATTTTGGTTCAAACTTGCTTATGCTCAACTAACTTGCTTTTTTCCTTGCTTGGTTGGATTCATGTTTAATCTTTGTTGTTTCAAAAGGTTAGACACGTTATATTTCATTGGAAAAAAAGAAAAGAAAAGAAAGAATGAGAGATTGAATAGAATGAATTAGCTAGATTGTGTCCGATCGTGAGAAAATAGAATGAGCAAATATTTTCTGATAAAAAAGAGATTGGCGGGTAATGTATTACTTAATACCAAAACAAAGTAATAATCAAGAGGCAATGAATAAATTATCAATGTTATGCTGGCAATTAGTTATATAATCTAATACCAATGATTCTTTTCTTTTTTTTTTGCTTCCCAATTTCAACTTGTTTCCTTTCTTACAATATTTATATAATCTAATAAGTGCAGCAACAAGAACAGCACAATGTTGCATGCATTGTCCTGCAGGTTGAAAAAATTCATGGAGTTAAAAATCATGGAGATTTTGCATTGAAAAAAAAAATACTATCTATGTTTAAGGTGAATTTTGGTCCTTGGTCTTATTCAATATCCTGATTGATCTAAAAAATAAATGGTCCTAATGTAGTAGTGCTTAAACAATACAAACGAGTTAGCAATGTCTTAGTGCTTGTATGAAGATCTAGTGGTCTACTGATCTCAAATATTTTGAAAATTGTTTGGTTGCTACTGACGGTGGTTAGCGCATAAAAATGGATTGCAGCCCTGAGAATTGCTCCAAGAAAGAAAAGAAGGTTGACTTGTGGCTATGAAAATGGTTTACTGATCTTGATCAAAACCAAAATGTCATACTAAAGTCTTTTTTTTTTTTCCCTTGGAAGATAAATTCAACACAAAGCCAAGAATACAATTCTTCCTTTAGAGATGACGATTTTTTAACTTTTTTTCACTTCAAATCATTGGCATATCAAGACTTCCAAAGGCTTTAAATAGGTCCATATGTAGAGATGGTTGGATAACACTAACAAAAAGAAGCTTACGGTTAAAACACATAATTTTTAGGCTATTGCAACGTTAGTAACATGATATATTTCAACGTTTGTAACGTGATAACTTTTCTGACATTTATGATCATGGTTTGTTATTGTAAGTAGATTTCATTTATTATATATATATATATATATATATATATATATAGAGAGAGAGAGAGAGAGAGAGAGAGAGAGAGAGAATGTAATGCTGTCACTCCAAATAGTTAATCCTATACTCAACTCGAACTTAAACTGAATCAAAGTCAAACACATTAAAATTTTAAGATTGGGTTTGCGTTTTGAATTTTTTAATACCCACCTAAATCAAAACTCGGCCCAAACTTGCTTTAGTTATCTATTTTATCCCAGACATACATACATATATAATATTAGTTTTATTTAAAAATAAAAAATAAAAAATAGTGATATGCCATAATATATTTGAATATTTATACTTGATTTTTTATAATTAGTCTATTATTATGTAATTAATCATAAAATACTTGCTATTTATAATTAAATTTTAATAATATATATTTGATGTTTATGTGAACAATATATCTCTAAATACAATTGATTTAAGGTACACCGATCATTTCGGCACTTAGAAGGATGACTTGCCTTTACTTGGTGAAGCATAGATTATGGAGTTCGATATATAGTTTAGATAGAGATATTTTAATTTCTAATAGGCATAAGTAGAGATGGTAATGGGGATGAAAAAACTTATTCCCATAAAAATCACTCCAAAAAAGATAGGTTTGGAGGGATCAATTTGAGATAGAAGTGTGGATGGAGAGAATGTTTGAAAATTTGTTAAGTTTAGAGATGAAGACAAGGATACGAATTTCATCTCCAAATCCATCCTAAATTTAGTCATTTTTACTAAATATAAAATTCTCTTGCTAGGTATTGTTTTTGAGCATTTTTTATACAATACTGCTAATTATGTTCGTAATGAGATAGGTGGTATGTTGGATTTATATATTTAATTATATACATGATAAAAGGTGTAATTATGTAAATTCGAACCTTCTATCATTTTTAAATACTGGGTTTAAGCTTTTAAATTTAATCCTTTTAATATATATCAAATGTTCTGGTTGTCATCAACATACCCAAAAAAAAAAGTTAATAATATATTTTAAGCTTCAAATAAATTTTTTAACAATAGAATTAGATCTAAAATTAGAAAAATAAGGAGAAATTGGAGATTTTCATGGGGAATTGGGAACCACAGAGGCGTGGAGAAAAATAATTCATCATTTGGGAATGGGAGCCAAGATGGATTTGGAGACGGGAAAAATAAATAATAATAAAAAAATCCTCTGCACCAAATATAGCCATTAAACCACTTCCATGCTCAACGTAGAATAATTGTGGCTCGCTTGCCCCTCTTAAGTCCAGCTTCCAAGGATGGATCAGAGATTACATGACATACCATGCACCAAACAACGGCATCTAACCACATGGTGTGTTGTTTTCTTCCCCTCCTTTTTAGGAATCGTATTTATAAATTTCCTGGAGTTTTGGAAATCAAGTCCATTATTCTATGCTTGGTCCTACGTCCGCCCCAATTACCACTAATACAAGAAGTCCATTGTTAGAAATCCTGTGGGCTTCGAATTATATAACATTTGTTGCACAAACTTGGAAACTGTAGAGCATGTGAAGGGCTGCCTTCTGCTTCCTCACCATTAAAAAAAAAATCACTTACATAAACTCTCTCAGCCATAAAAATACAGTCCAGCCATGTAAAGACGAAATTTGGTGCACATAGTATATAGATAACGCTTTTTATTATAATCACCTTGTTTTAATAGACATTGGCAAGAGAGTGGCCGAGTGATGACGACCATGGCGATGGAACGGATGGCTCGGTATCCGTTATTGTTGACCTCATCGTCCTTTCCTCCCTCCAAAGGTATGGATGGGAGAGATATATAGGCTCTTGTGGCCAAAAGGACTACCAAATTTGAAGAGAAGACAAACTGTCCTTCCTTCAACAAAGGAAGAGAGGGTGAGGCATGAAGAACGGAGAGGGAGAAAAGATGGAGAAGTGGTCGGAGATAAGGGTGGTAGCCGAGGAGCTTTCTTTGGTGAAGCCTGAGGAGAACGTATCCACGTTGGCCTTATTAGCTGTCTCCAACTTATTACTCCAAGTCCTTGGTTTGCTCTCTTTTCTGAAAACCTCTCTCTTTTCTGACAACCTCTGAGTACTTACTTTGGTTCTTGAATAGAGAATGGTTTCTTAAGACTTCTGTGAATGGTCTAACTGCTTCAGTTTGACTGTCAAGGATAAAGGCCCTCTATATCAAGTGTTTCTAGGTTCTATGTGGAACTCTCTATGTCAAGAGACATTCTCATAAGCACATAACTATCTCCTCTCTCTCTCTCTCTCTCTCTCTCTCTCATATATATATATATATATAAGAATATATCTATGTACTCTCACTCACAAGCATTCACAAAAAGAGACTTCAGGAAAGAAAAAGGCATTCATAAAAAGACAACTAACATACACATGCTAAGGACTGAGAAGAGACCTAGTGGTATTCACGGGGCATGAGATTTTTTGCATCTTACTTTACTTGTTGTGAGTTAAGGTTTAGGCCACGGGCTCACATCCTCCATGACAAGTAAAATATAGGCTGGGGTTCATCATGGAATAATACCTTACGCTATAATAGTGGGGTTAGGATTGTGCGGCTTTAAGAGAAGGCTGTGATTTGTATGATTCATTGCGCTAGGGAGTTTTTATTGTCTTCAGAATCTTTGGAGTGTTGCAAAACATTTGCAATTTTTTTGATCTTATACTGTTTGATTGACAAAGAGAGAGAAAGAACAATGAAATTTCCACATAAAATGGAATTTATGAAGATGACTAATATCTCCCTGTAGCGTTACAAGCATTTGTAACCAGAATATTTATATTTTTTTAAATTATCTTTAATTCCATTTTCATATTGATTTCTCAAGTGACTAAACACACAGCCTAGTGCTGGGATCATGATTCCTGATCCTAGACTAGTTTACTTGTCACACTTGTACCATTTCCCCAGGAAATAAATCTCATTTTAGTTTGATGACTTCTGAAAATCACTTTTCAGATTTCTTTCAAATAATTTGCTCACATTTAATATCAACTTTAGACCTGGATGCAGGCAATACATCTGCCGAATGGACTACTCTACTCAAAATATTCTCATTCATTTGTGTAATGCATCACTTTTCCTCTAATTATAACCCAAGAAGATGGGGGATTGGGACAGTATAGAAAATGGATCAGCTGCACATATTGTTTCATGTAGTCCATCAGGACCTAAGCTTGGATCAGTCTCCATCTATATGGATGAAATAAGACTAGAAGGGCCGGGTCAATTTATCAGTGCAATTAAATTTTACTCATTAGTGGCAAATAATACACCCATTTGCACCTGCCTTGTTACTGAGATCATGTATTTGGGCATTTTTAGATTTGGATAAACTAACTTATAAGCATAGCTCTCTTAGCATACACCTATCTTTCGTATATTTTGGGTTTGGTTGGTGCAGATAAGATTGGACCTACAATGTTAGTCTTGAGGCAGGACATACAGCGGAATATCAAGGTAACTAATCCATCCTTCCAAGAAACCTTAATATATATGTTTATATGTTTTATAATTAAGATGCATTAGTCTATCTTTTAAGCTTGCCTAGCTTATTTGTTCTTTGTCCATATAATTACTTTCTTTTGAAAATGGCTTCAATTTTTTTGTAAAGCTTGAAATGTGATTAACCAGCTGATAGATTTCACATTTAGTTGTTGCAATCATTTCTATTGTAAAATCCCTGAAATTATGATGGAAACTATGAACAATTTTTTGTTTTTAGTAAACAATCTTTGGACCAGAGTTCTCTAATATGTGAAAACACAAATTACCTGGACATAATACCAGCAGTCAATCACAACTAAGT
Organism: Calamus simplicifolius; assembly: GCA_900491605.1. Taxonomy (NCBI): domain Eukaryota; kingdom Viridiplantae; phylum Streptophyta; class Magnoliopsida; order Arecales; family Arecaceae; genus Calamus; species Calamus simplicifolius. The sequence continues at coordinate 146,581 of UESW01004070.1, read as the reverse complement.
AGTAATCTGGCATAACAAAAACTCATGCCAAGGTAGCTTAATCTAACTTGAGATTTTCAATGAGCTTGTATTGAGTTCTTTGATAGAAAGCTTTTATATATACCAAGTTACTAGCATCATGCTGTTTCACCTGTAGAGAGAAGGAACCCTGTCTAAATGTATCTATATTTACTAGAATACATGCCCAACCATATAAGGAAAATCAAAAAATGATATAAATGTAAGAATAGTAAGGATAGAGAAGAAAGAGCTAATATTTCATTATCTTTTCTTCTGCACACTACACTATACTTTTATTCCCTTCATATAGATGTGCTTGCAATTCTTCATATGTCTTACATTAGCTAGCACATTACTTATGACATGACTTTCCATTTCCCCATACAGACGTTCATATATCTATAATCAATTTAGTACATTATCCCTGAGAAGCTTTTGTATCTCTCTCATACAACCTCTTATGTACCTCTTATCAATTTGATATGTTGTTCTAGAGATAACTTTCTATCTTTTTCTATATAACCTTTTATATTACTAATATTATTATTCTAGAATAGTATCTTTTTTACTTAGCACAAATTTTAGAGCTCCCCTTTGCTAAATTGGGATACCAAGCACAATTTCTTTTTAAATTTTTCAAATTTTTCCCTGATCAATGCTTTGGTGATAATATTCGCCATTTGCTCATAGGTGCCTATTTTAACAAGATCAGTTTCCCTTTCCAACACCTTCTCTCAAATAGAGTGATAGTGAACTTCTATATGCTTTATTATACATAGAACATGGATTCAAGGCTAACTGAATGGTACTTTAATTGTCACAATAAATCTTGATCGAATCATCAATAATATGGAGGTATTCCAAATAAATTTTCTTAGCCATGTGCATTCTTGTGTGACAAGTATTGCTGCATTATACTTTGGTTTGATGCTAGATAATGCTACTATTTCTTGCTTTTTGCTGCTCCATATAGCAGCCCACTATCCAATGTAGAATACGTACATAGCTTGAAGTAGATTGACAAGAATATAAATCACCTATCTAATTGGCACCAATGACGCTATATAATAGAGTATTAGTTGTATTTTTCTTATACAAGATTCTATGTATGATAGTATGAGCAAGATATCAAACAATTCTTCACTGTTCTGAAATGTGGCTTTCTAGGCTTACGTATAAATTGACTTATAACCCTTGCAAAAAAGAGAGAGTAATATTTAGTATACTAATTTACATATAGTAAACTCTCAATAACTTTCTACGAAGAATAAAAATCCTTCAATTCTCTTCCTTCAGCTTCTGTCAATTTAAGATTTTTCTCCATTAAAGTTGCCATAGACGTGTAATTTATCATATTAAAATTTTTAATTATTTTCTTAGCACATTGCTTTTGAGAAATAAAAAGTCTTTCCTTGCATTTTATCACTTCTCATTCAAGAAAGTGACCAAGCTCAACAAGATTCTTCATCTCCAATCGAATCGCATGCTCTTCCCTAAGCCCTATAATTTCTTACTCATTATATCTGATAGTTATCATATTATCTACATACAACAAAACTAAGGCATGCACCTTTGAATCCTTCTTGATAAAGAGGTTTGCATTAGCATTTGAAGTAATAAAACCAGAAAAGGTTAGATATTGGGCAATTTTGCCATACCATATTCTTGGTGCTTCTTTCTGTATTCATATAATGCTTTCTCGAGCTTACATATATAACTAGGCTTTAATTTATTGAATCCAAGTAGTTAGTTCATATAGATGTCATGGTCGATCTCATCACATAAGAAAGCATGATCCATATCTAGTTATCAAAGTCTATATTTTCTATATGTCGCTAGTGATAAAATGAACCCAACCGATGTTATTTTGACCATTAAACTATTTTTTTATAGTGTATCCTAAACTTTTGTGAAAAAACGCTGAGCCATAAGCCTTACCTTTTATCTAACAATTGCACCATTCACCCTAAGCTTTATCTTGAAAACCCACTTATAAGAAATGGGTTGAACTTTTGATGGCCTTTGGACTAAATTACATACTCATTTTCTTTTAGAAATGCCTCCACTCTTCCTTCATAATAGATTCCAATTCTAGAATCTCTTTGGCTTCTTAATAAGACGATGGCTCCTTTTCGTCAAATGATCCTACAAAAAGCATTTAATAACATTGCAATGATCCTTCTCCATTTGAAAGTCTCTTTGTGATCTTTTTAACATCAATCCATCTTGCTAGTTTGGTGACTTGGTGCTCCCCCTTGATGCTAAAAAGACGCTTTATTAAAAGAATATTATAGAGATTTCTAGCCTTCATCATCTTTGAAATCTTCATTGTTTGTAGGAGCTACAAAAGGGGTTGGCGTAGGCTACAAATAATAAGAAGAAATTTCATAAAAGACAGTATCGCAAGATGTGATAACTTTGAGTTTTTGGATCTATGCATCGTTAGCCCTTTCTTTATGAATCATATCCTACAAAGATGCACTTCTTGGCTTTTTTCCTCAATTTTGTTCTTATTTGCACATCCATAACATGAGCATAGCATATGGAGCCAAACACTCTGAAGTAAGCAATTAAATGTTTCATTTTGTATAAGACCTTAAAAGGTATCTTCGTTCCAATACTCCTAAGACCAAGCCTATCGATAACATGACATGCACATTGTGTGGCCTCCACCCAAAGTTCCTTAGGCAAGTTTTTAGAGTGAATCTAACTTCTGCAAACTTTTGCCAAGTGTCTTAACTTACACTTTGTTACACAATGTTGCTCATATATCCCAAGACAAGACATTTTCCTTTTAATGTTATGATCAAAGCAGAATTTGGAGAACTCATTTGACATGTGTTCTCCACCATTATCGGTTCTTAAGCACTTTATCTTTGTTTGATATTTCTTCTTCATAATCTTCTTAATTATTTTGAAATGAAAAAGAACTTTAGACTTTTCCTTCGTAAAGAAAACCTAGTGTATCAAGCATAATCATTAACAAAAATAAGCATATAACAACATTTGCTATATTTAGCCATTCTACAAGGGCATCTAAATGAATAAGCTTTAATGGCTTCTAGCTTTTTTATAAAAGAATGCCTAAATGGTAGGTACTGTCTTCCCAAATTGACATACTTCACAAACAACATCATAAGTGTTGGTCCAAATAGCAACCCAAGAGGAGGGGTGAATTGGGTTTTTCAAAAATTAAACTCCTTTTAAAAACAATCCACCAGCGGAAGTGAAAACTTAGATGTATACGAATTAAAACAGAGTAAGCAAGAATAGAGAGTAAGAGACAAGGAAACAATCATGGCAAACACAAAAAGTTTTATAGTGGTTCGGTGTACCTATACCTACATCCACTCCCAAGTACCTCTTGGGTCCACACTATAATCAATCTGATTACAACATAGTTGTTTTGCAAGCTCACAACTCAAACTTGTTATTTTTCGGGTGCACAACGAATCCAGCTGGTTCTCAAGGCTCACCAGCATACAACCTTACAACACAAGCAAACTGCTTGCTCAAAGCTAACTGCCTCAATGGAATCAATCCTTTGATTGACCCAGCAAACAATAACATTTTTACAAGTTTAAAAACTCCTCCAATGAGCAAATATACAATACTAGAATAATACTAAAGAGATAGGAATCAAATCCTGATTTGCAGATCTTGGTGGCTTGCTTCTTCTCTTCTCTTGAGTGGATCTTCCTTTAGAATGCTCTTGAAGCTCCGAAGATTAGAAAGCTAGGGCTTGCTTCTTCTTTGTGATTTCTTCAAAATAGAACAAGGAATGCTAGAAATCTCTCTCTTTTCTTTTGGAGAATCAGTATAATCTTTCCTTTCGAATCTTTCCTCTTTTCTCTTTTGATTTTCTGATGGATTTCACTCTTATTTTTTTGATTTTTCTCTCTTGTTTTCTTGTTTTTCCTCTCTTTTTTGGATACAATGAAACCTCTTCTTATAGATTCTTCTTAATCCAAAAATAGCCTAAAACTATCCGTTAGAAACAAGTGTAAGAATGATTAGAACCAAATATAGTAATAGCCGTTGGGATTAAAAAGATAAAGATACAGTTTAGAGACGTTCTGATAGTTTTGGAGTCGTTTCTGACAAACTGGAGTCGACTCTAACTTTTCTGGAGTCGGCTCTAAATCGAAAATTCCAATCCGCTCGATCTAGAGTACTCGTCTTTGACTTTTCTGGGGTCGATACGAAAATCTTCTGGAGTCGACTCTAACAGTCCAGGAGTCGACTCTAAGTCGTGACCAGAAAAATCATCGTTCTGTCTTTTCTGTTGGAGTCGGCTCTAACAATCCAGGTGTCGACTCTAAGTCTGTGCCAATTTCGGAGTCGACTCTGCGATTCCATGTGTCGACTCTAATGTCTGCAATCTTACCTTGACATTAGATTCGAACTAGAATTTGATTTGTCTAGTGACTTTGATTTATGAATCAAATCATAAACTGAAAAACTTAATCAAAATCATTAGTAACTTCAAAGGTTATACTCAAATAGTTTTGTTAATCATCAAAATCAACAATTGGGTCAACAATCTCCTCCTTTTTGATGATGACAAAAACTTTGAGTATATGCATTAAAAATTCATTTGAACTAAGAATTATAGACATTGTTAAAGCTTTAAAACTTCATAACAGAGAATTTGATGCCAAGTTTCAAAATGAACTTTAAAAACATACTTGAGTTTTATTATAAACAGCAATCAAGATGATTTAACTTTTTCATAGAAGATCATTAAGCTCCCCCTGCATTAAATAACTCCCCTATGCAAGGTATATGTAAATAAACTGAAATATGATCAATTGATTAGAATTTAGAGATTTCTCTCTCCCTTTTGAGATATGCCAATTGATTAAAATATATTGAAATCTTACAAATCTTATATTCTTTCATTCTCTCTTATTCATGCTCTCTTTTTTATTCTTTTATGCTCTCTTCTTTATTCTTTCATGCTCTCTTCTTTATGCATATACAATTTTCTCTCCCCCTTTTTTGTTATCAGCAATAAGGTAAGTTTAAAAATAATAATGTAGGTTATCAGAGCGAGGTTGTTGGTTCATTCAATCGTAGAGATAGTAATCTTCATCCATGGTAATGCTCGACATAGATAAATTTGCAATAAAAAGATAATTGAATTTAATTTCAAGATGCATTACATGTGTCTATCAAAATACATTCTCAGTAAAGTACTAAATCAATCAGACAATCCTAGATACATGCTAACAAAGTATAGTAAACTAGAAATCCTAAGATACAAACTATGAAAAGCTACTCTTAGGTTTCTAAAAGGTTAGGGTAGGATAGGCTTAGATAGGGTATCACTATAGGAAATGGAAGGTCAATCAAATATGCTTGTATACAATTTTCTTCAGATGGCCTATCATTTCCATAATCTCATCTTTTTATGATTTCTTAAAGCCTTCAAGACAACTCTCAACTTGAGCAACAGCAAGGTCTAAATCTTTCTTCAATTGTCCAGTAGCATCTAGATAAGCTCTAGATCCGTCTGCAATCCCTTTCAGCCTTTCAAAAATCTTTTGAAGCTCAGTGCCAAGGGACTCTACAGAGCAGCTAATGAAAAATGAAATCAAGTCGAGTCTGGAATTGATCTCCTTCTTAAATTGTCTGATGTCATCTCTCAACTGACAAATATCATTGCTCCTCTGACTATCATACTCAGCTAGTAATGCTCTGAGCTGACCAATCTGCTCATCAGAAAATCTCTCAGATACAAAAGCTGTCTGAAGTGGAGGTGAAGAATATGTACTCGGTCCAGCCTCAGAAGGTCCAGCAGTAGATGATCCCGCAATAGATGGGTCAGGGACTGATGGTCTCGCAACTGATGGTCCAAGGATGTCCTCTACTCTGGCCTCCTCAACTCTGGCCTCCTCTGCTCTAGCCTTTCGTCATTCTTTTATCCAATTACCATTTACCTTTCTGAAGCCCATACGGTGAATGGTAGAGACACTGTAGTAGTCTGTATGTCTTAATTTCCTCAGTGGCTCATTGTCCATGATTAACACACCTTGGCTTCTGAATACCAAAGTCAAAATCATACCATATGGCAATGTAGATCTCTTCTTGGTTGCTGCCTCTGCCATATAGCCTATCATCATCCCAGCTAAGTTTACTGGCTACCCGGTGATGATGCAATCCATCAACAAGATGTCTCGCTCTGAGACATACTCAAATCTGCCTATCTTTGGAAACAATATCCTCCCGCATATGTTGTGAAGAAGCCTGAGTTCCAAATTTAGTTGATTTGCCAAAATCTCCTCAAACTCAGATACTTCTCTCCCCAACATCCTAGATAGGGCACCACCACGATCATCATGCTGATACTCATTTATCCCAACAGTGGGCATCTCTAACAAATTTTCAAGTATCTCAGCAGTGATCACAACTCTTGTTCCTCTCACATAACTTACTAAACCTCCCTCTCCTCTACTCAAATCATTGTAGAACTCTCTACAAGGGCCGGGTAGGTAGGAACATCCAAAGAACAAACTTTCTCCCATCCCATTTCTTTCAATTGACGCCCAATAGAGAAATCCTGCGAAACAAAGAAATCGAAATCAACTTTTCTTCCGGTAGTGATGGCCTTACCCGCTAATTGGTCAACACGTGAAGAAGATGGAGAAGGTGGAGAAGCTTCTTGAGTGGCAGACGATGAAGATGATGCCGCTTGCCTCCGAATCATCCTTTTTCTCGTGGGAACGGCCGAACCTCCAACAATCGCACGCCTTTAGGAGCCATGGGATTTGATTGGAATGAGTAATCAAGAGATTTGAATAGTTTAGAGGGGTTGGAATAGGTTTGGAATGGCTCTAGAGAGGATTGGAGATGATAGGATTCGTTTAGGTGTCGACTCCACCTTTTATTTTGACCTAGGTTCACTTAGAGTCGACTCCCGCAAAGCGAGGTGTCGGCTCCGAACCAGAAAATCTGTCAGCGCCCGAATTAGAGTCGGCTCTGCAGAAGCCGGAGTCGGCTCTAATTGCCCAGACAGAACATCAAAAATAAAGGTGTCGACTCCACAAACTGAAGGTGTTAACTCCACAATAGTTTTAGAAAAATTTGAATTTCAAGGATCTGAAACTGATCAAATTAATCATCAAACTCTAGATAAGTGTTCCTTAATCAATTGGGGAAACAATGAATCAAATTTCTAGATAAATTTCCTTATTGGACATAGAGGATTTTCAAGAAATTGATGAAGTCTAGATAGTTGTTGTCCTTAAGAGTTTCAGAAAGTCATTCTAAAGGATCACAAACTCCTAATTCTCCTCTAAGATAACAAAATCTTTCTTCACTTAATGGTTTGGTAAAAATATCAGCTAATTGATCATTAGTATTCACATATTCAAGACAAACATCATTGTTGGAAACATGTTCTCTAATAAAGTGATGTCTAATTTCTATGTGTTTAGTTCTAGAGTGTTGGATTGGATTCTTAGTTAGATTGATTGCACTAGTATTATCACATCTAATAGGAATTTTATCAAGTGTGATACCATAATCTTCAAGTTGTCGCTTAATCCAAAGGATTTGAGCACAGCAACTTCCAGCTGCAACATACTCTGCCTCAGCAGTGGATAATGCAACCGAATTTTGCTTCTTGCTAAACCAAGAGATTAAGTTATTTCCTAAAAGTTGGCATGCACCACTTGTACTCTTCCTATCTAATTTACAACCAGCATAATCAGAATCAGAATAAGCAATCAATTTCAAAGTTGAGTCTCTAGAATACCATAATCCTACATTTTTAGTTCCATTTAAGTATCTAAAGATTCTTTTAACAGCAAATAAATGTGATTCTTTAGGATTAGATTGATATCTTGCACATAGGCAAACAGAAAACATAATATCTGGCCTACTTGCAGTTAAGTAAAGAAGTGATCCGATCATACCTCGGTAATGCTTCTGATCTACTTTCTTACCTTCTTCATCCTTGTCCAGCTTGCATGAGGGACTCATTGGCGTACCAAGGGGTTTAGCAGATTCCATACCAAACTTCTTGAGTATTTCCTTTGTGTACTTTGTTTGGTTGATGAAAATTCCCGCTTTCTCTTGTTTGATTTGAAGTCCAAGGAAGAAGTTGAGTTCTCCCATCATGCTCATCTCGAATTCTCCCTGCATTAACTTAGCAAATTCTTGACAAAGGAGATTGTTAGTAGCACCAAATACAATGTCATCAACATAAATTTGAACAATTAAAAAATCCTTTTCTTTTTTTTAAAAATAAAGTTTTATCAACATTTCCTCTAGAAAAATTATTTTCAATTAAGAATTTACTCAATCTATCATACCAAGCTCTAGGTGCTTGCTTTAAACCATAAAGTGCTTTGTGTAGTTTGAAGACGTGGTTTGAAATTCATGATCTTCAAAACCAGGAGGTTGTTCAACATAAACTTCCTCATTTATAAAACCATTTAAAAATGCACTTTTAACATCCATTTGAAATAAGTTGAAATTCATATGACATGCAAATGCAAGCAGTAGTCTAATGGCTTCTAATCTAGCAACAGGTGCAAAGGTTTCATCAAAATCTATACCTTCTTCCTGATTATATCCCTTTGCAACTAATCTAGCCTTATTTCTAATCACCAAGCCATTTTCATCCAATTTATTTCTAAAAACCCATTTAGATCCTATTATAGGGTGATCTCTAGGTCTATCTACTAGAGTCCAAACTTGGTTCCTAGTGAATTGGTTTAACTCTTCCTGCATTGCTAACATCCAATAACTATCTTTCTCAGCTTCCTCTATAGTTTTGGGTTCTATATGAGATACAAATGCAAGATGATTATTGATATTTCTCATTGATGATCTAGTCCTTACACCTTGAGATGGATCACCTATGATTAGGTCCTTAGGATGACCATAAGCATATCTCCAATCTCTAGGTAGATCTTTATCATTATGAGCAGTATCAATACCATCATCCTTAGCTTCAGGTTCTTGATCTGAAGATACATTTAATTTTTCAATACCTCTTTCAATCAAAGATGTATCTTCCTCATCATCAATTTTACCCGAACTTGATGCTAAAGACTCATCAAACACTATATGAATGGATTCTTCTACAACTAAGCTTCTTTTATTAAATACTCTATATGCCTTGCTAGATGTAGAATATCCTAGGAAAATGCCTTCATCAGACTTTGCATCAAACTTCCCAAGATTGTCCTTACCATTGTTATGAATAAAGCATTTACAACCAAATGCATGAAAATAACCTAAATTTGGTTTCCTATTATGCCATAGTTCATAGGGAGTCTTCTTAAGGATAGGTCTAATCAGGGCTCTATTTAGGATGTAACATGCTGTGTTTATAGCTTCCGCCCAAAAATATTTTGGAAGTTGGCTTTCACATAGCATGGTACGGGCCATGTCTTCTAAAGTCCTATTCTTTCTTTCTACAACTCCATTTTGTTGAGGTGTCCTAGGTGCTGAAAAATTATGATGTATGCCTTTTTCAAAACAGAATTTTTCAAATAAGTGATTTTCAAATTCAGTTCCATGATCACTTCTAATAGACACTATGGTAGTGTTTTTCTCATTTGTGACTTTCTTAACAAATTTCAGGAATATTGAGAAAGTCTCATCTTTGTGAGCCAAAACATTACCCAAGTGAATCTAGAGTAATCATCTACTATCACAAGACCATATTTCTTTCCTCCTAGACTTGTGGTTCTAGTAGGTCCAAAAAGGTCCATGTGTAGTAGCTCTAGTGGCCTAGTAGTTGAAACAACATTCTTAGATTTGAAAGAAGTTCTTGTTTGTTTTCCAAATTGACATGCATCACAGATTTGATTATTTTCAAAATTTAAACTAGGAATACCTTTAACTAAATCCATTTTCAATAGTTTAGAAATTAGTGTGTGCTTGCATGACCTAATCTACGGTGCCATAGCCAACCAATCTCATTCATCTTAGCATTATTAGCAACTAAGCAATGATTACTTGGAGATAAATTACTCAAATCAATTAAGTACACATTGCCATAACGTTTACCAACAAGAATAATGCTGTTATCAATGGGATTAGTAACAGTGCAAATAGAAGCTTCAAAGGAAACTTTGAAACCTTTATCACACAGTTGGCTAATACTTATCAAATTATGCTTAAGTCCATCAACATATAAGACATTATCAATATGAGTAGATGGAGTAATTTGAATCTTACCAATACCCATGATATGGCCTTGACCATTATCACCAAAAGTAACTACTCCACCTCTTTTCGATTCAAGGGTGATGAATTGATCTTTGTCACCCGTCATGTGTCTTGAGCAACCACTATCAAGGTACCACTTTCTTTTCAGTCTGATGGCTGCAAGACACTCCTGCAAAATATTCATATCTTAACTTTAGGTACCCAAGCCTTCTTGGGTCCTTCATGGTTAGATGCAATAAATATTGTTCCTTTGGGAACCCAAATCATCTTTCTTTTATCATGTGGAGTTTTACACATATAAGATTTATGTCCTTTGTTTCCACATTTAAAACAAGTAATATTTGATGATTTTTCAGCATGTACAAAAATATTTTTCAAGGATTTTTGCTTTTTAAGTGGATTATATCCTAATCCAGCTTTATCAAAAATAGCCTTTTGATTGTCCAAAATCATATTAAGTTTGATAGAGCTCAAAGTAAATTTATCAACTATAGGTTTAAGTCTATCAACTTCATTTTTCAAGCTTTCATTTTCTTTTATCAAAAGTTCTTTTTCTACAACATGCTTTTCATTTTCTAAAGATAGATTTTGCATTTGATTTTTCAGATCTTTGTTCTTTGAACTTAATTTTGCAAAATCATCCATCAATTCATAAAAAGCACTATGCAACTCATCGAAAGTAAAATCATCAAGAAAACTTGGACTTACCTCATCATTGTCGCCATGAAGCATAGATTGGCCATTTCACTCTTTTCTTCCTCTTCGGAACTTGAGCTTTCCGAATCACTCCATGTGGCCATCATTGCCTTCTTTTTGAATCTTCGGTGCCTTTCTTTAGTTGTGGGCATTCAGATTTAAAGTGTCCCGGCTTCTTGCATTCAAACAGATAACTTCTTTTTCTTTGCCCTTGTCCTCATCTTTTCTAGCAAAGGGCTTTTTCTTTTCAAACTTCTTTTCTTCATGAATCTTTTAAACTTCCTTGTGATGAGTGCCATGTCCTCATCATCACTTTCATCTTCAGATTCATGAGGCTCTTCCATATATTCAGAAATCTTAAGAGCCATAGTCCTCTTCTTCTTTGACTCATCATCATCAATATGTTGCTTAACTTGAAGCTCATGAGTCATTAAGGATCCCAATAATTCTTCCAAGGGTAGGGTACTTAGATCCTTTGCCTCTTGTATTGCAGTTACTTTAGCTTCCCAAGTCCTAGGCAAGGAACGCAAAACCTTTCTCACAAGATCAGAATTATCATAAGATTTACCAAGACTTTTTAAACCATTAACTATATCAGTAAATCTTGTAAACATATCAGAAATAGATTCACATGCATCCATTTTAAACAATTCATTTATGAACTAGCATGTTAATCTTGGATTCCTTGACTTGATTTGTTCCCTCATGGGTAACCTCAAGTCTATCCCAGATTTTCTTAGCAGAAATGCAAATAGATATACGATTGAATTCATTTGCATCTAATGAATAGTACAAAACATTCATAGCCTTGGCATTAAGTTGTGCCAATTTTTTATCATGTTCATCCCATTCCATTTTCGATTTAGGAATCTCCATGCCATTAATTCTAGTAGTGGGTGTGTGTGGTCCACTGACTATAATGCTCCATAGATCATAGTCAAGTGCTTGAATAAAAATTTTTATTCTAGCCTTCTAATAACCATAGTTTAAACCATTAAACAAGGGTGGTCTATTTGTAGATTGGCCTTTGGAAAAAGATGAACCAGCTTGAGTTGCCATGTGGATCTTTGACTCTTGATCGTTAGATCAAATCAAATGAGCACTAGCTCTGATACCAATTGTTGGTCCAGATAGCAACCCAAGAGGGGGGTGAATTGGGTTTTTCAAAAATCAAAGTCCTTTTAAAAATAATCCTCCAGCGGAAGTAAAAACTTAGATGTATACGAATTAAAACAGAGTAAGCAAGAATAGAGAGTAAGAGACAAGGAAACAATCACGCAAACACAAGAAGTTTTATAGTGGTTCGGTGTACCTACACCTACATCCACTCCCAAGTACCTCTTGGATCCACACTATAATCAATCTGATTACAACAGAGTTGTTTTGCAAGCTCACAACTCAAACTTGTTGTTTTCCGGATGTACAACAAACCCAGCTAGTTTTTAAGGCTCACCAGCACACAACCTTACAACACAAGCAAACTACTTGCTCAAGGCTAACTGCCTCAATGGAATCAATCCTTTGATTGACCCAGCAAACAATAACATTTTTACAAGTTTAAAAGCTCCTCCAATGAGCAAATATACAATACTAGAATAATACTAAAGAGATAGGAATCAAAGCCTGATTTGCAGATCTTGGTGGCTTGCTTCTTCTCTTCTCTTGAGTGGATCTTCCTTTAGAATGCTCTTGAAGCTCCGAAGATTAGAAAGCTAGGGCTTGCTTCTTCTTTTGTGATTTCTTCAAAATAGAACAAGGAATGCTAGAAATCTCTCTTTTCTTTTGGGAATCAGTATAATCTTTCCTTTCGAATCTTTCCTCTTTTCTCTTTTGATTTTCTGATAGATTTCACTCTTGTTTTTCTGATTTTTCTCTCTTGTTTTCTTGTTTTTCCTCTCTTTTTCGGATACAATGAAACCTCTTCTTATAGATTCTTCTTAATCCATAAATAGCCTAAAACTATCGTTAAAAACAAGTGTAAGAAGGATTAGAACCAAATATAGTAATAGTCGTTGGGATTAAAAAGATAAAGATAAAGTTTAGAGACATTCTGACAGTTCTGGAGTCGTTTCTGACAAACTGGAGTCGACTCTAACTTTTCTGGAGTCGGCTCTAAATCGAAAATCCCCAATCCGCTCGATCTGGAGTCGTCTCTGACTTTTATAGGATCGACACGAAAATCTTCTGGAGTCGACTCTAACAGTCCAGGAGTCGACTCTAAGTCGTGACCAGAAAAACTATCGTTCTGTCTTTTCTGTTGGAGTCGGCTCTAACAGTCCAGGTGTCGACTCTAAGTCTGTGCCGATTTCGGAGTTGACTCTGCGATTCCATGTGTCGACTCTAATGTCTGCAATCTTACCTTGACATTAGATTCGAACTAGAATTTGATTTGTCTAGTGACTTTGATTTATGAATTAAATCATAAACTAAAAAACTTAATCAAAATCATTAGTAACTTCAAATGTTATACTCAAATAGTTTTGTTAATCATCAAAATCAATAATTGGGTCAACAATAAGGAAAGTTTCTTAAATTTGAAATTTTGTTCACTAATTAATGCACAAAGATTTTCTTCAGTCATCATAACCAACATGGGTTAGCTAAGCTTGCCATAAGGAAGTTTTATCATGTCAGCTTGTCTTTTCTACATATGCATCACTAGCTGATAAAATATATAGAAAATTTATTTATTTATTTTTCTAAAACAACGTCAACTTCAACTTTTCTAACATTCCCTAAGACTTTGACATCATGTGAACCAAATAAAATATATTTTCTAAATAAAAAATTTGACAAATAGAGACAAGATTTTTAGGCATATCCTGAGCATGATAGACACTTTTTAAGATAATGTTGCCAGATGTTGCCCCTTCATTTGCTATATTTATGCTTCCTTCATTTTCCACTAAATCCATGGAATTATTAGTGGTCACTATCATACCGTTGCCATTCTACTTTTAAAGATGTGAAAATAATGGGCCATCATCGTCGAGCAATCAAATCAATAATCTACTCTTTTCCATAGTCAATTGCTATTGATGCTACCATCTTAATATTTTTTTCCATAAGGTTAATACTGGTTCTTTATTGGCTCTTTATTCTTCAATTATCATGGTAGCGGACATGTCTCCCAGTCACGAACAACATCATTTTTTTTTGAATGCTCTCACATTGCCTCATGATGCTTGAATATGTAATACTTCTTTGTATGTCCAATTTTTCCATAGTTAAAACATCAGACTTTTTAATGTAAGAAGGCTTATCATTATCCATTGAGTCATCCTCTGATTTTAACTTAATTTTGAAGATTATTTTCTCCTTAAAATTCTTATTATTTTTCTCCTTGAAATTCTTACTCTTCTAATTTTGACTAAAGTCCTTTTCTTGATTTGAAAAAAATAATGCTTCATCTTTTTCAAATATTGAATGTCAACCATTTGCATAGAAAGAGTTTTTTTTATTAGTAAGCAAATTTTTTGACTCAACTATAGTAGCTAGAGTTTTTTATCTTTCGGTAGAAGTCAAAAATGCAATATACTCCTTTTCAATCCCTTGAATTAGATACCAACCTAGCCTTGCTTCTCTAATCAGTTCTTCTAGATCTAACTCTGAGGTTTCAGGAAATATGCTCTTCACTTTATGAAAATATTAAGCCATAGTTATAATGCCCTGTGTAGTGTTCGCTAACTCATTCTCAACTATCTAAAGTCTTGCCATATCCTTCCTTGTTAAGAGCTTCTCTAGTATCTCCTACACTCCTTTTGGTGACTTGGTTCCTGAATGTGAACCATTGAATCTTCGTAAATGGAGCCTTTTAATGCAAACTTAGAATTTCCGTATTTTATCCTCTATTTTCTTCTAACTTTTGCATTCTTTAGCGTATCAATCAGTATCACCGCATTGGCTCTAGCAATAATCTCCCAAAGATTTTATCCTTAAAGATAAGCCTCATGCAAAACCTCCAATATTGATAGTTGGAGTTGTTGAGTTTCTCCACACTAAAATGATTCAACTTATTATTGAAGTCCTTCTTTGGTTGTAAGAACCAATCCACCAAAATTGACCTTGGTCTTCTTTCTGATCTTTCCTCCTATTCTGCTTCACCAAGCAATCACCACCAAACCTTCTTGTATGGCTCCAGTACCGTGTAAAGCGAAGGAATACTCTCTAAGTACATCTATATATTTACTAGAATACATGCCCAAGACTATACAAGGAAGATCAACAATGACTGATATGTAAGAATGACAAGAATGGAAAAGAAATTAAGAACTATTATTTCTTTATCTTTTATTCCATACACTACATGATACGTTTGTTCCCTTAATATACTTACAACTCTTCACATGCCTTACACAAACTAGTACATTGCTTATGACGTGACTTCCCATTTGCCTATACAACCATTCATATATCTATAATTAATTTAGTGCATTGTTCAAGAGAAGACTTTCTACCTCTCACATACAACACTTCATGTGCCTCTCGTTAATATGATGTATTGTTCAAGAGATAACTTTCTACCCTATCAATACAACCTTTTATATTACTAATATTAATATTTTAGAATAATGTGTTTTCATGTACCAAGTTAGCTTAAAATTCAACAACCTGCCTCTTGTCACATTTGTATTTCAGCAGGCCTGAATTCCTGACCGGTTTATATACATATACCTCTCTGCAAGCTGACAAAATGAACTTGTTCTGAGCTGTGTCAAACACCGTTCTTATGGACAAAGTAATCAGAAGCAGCACAATGCTGCATCTCTATTCAAAAGTAGGCGATCCATCTTTTATGATGTACTAGTTACCATTCTCTGTTATCCATTATAAAGTTGCCATCGGTTGGAAGTTTGAACCATTAGATGATTTCACTTAGTACCTATATTTTACCTCATATCCTAAACTGCCTTGACGTGTATGGTCTTTTTAGTTCCATTCTCTTTTATTTTCACAGCATGTATGCCTTATTTTCATACTTCAAGTACCTTTTGACACAATTATAACTGGGTTCTAGCATACTAATTTTTGTTTGATTGCAGAGAGTGGAAGAGCTCTATGTATCAGATCCGACAGTTTATTCAACCTTGGTAGCGATATTGAAGAAGGAGGTGGCAGAAGGGGGTACACGAAAAAATGAAAGCTGTACCAGAGCTGTTGTATGGCTTACCAGGTAATAAAACATTCGAATTTAGAAAAAAATACTCCAGATATTAGTCTCTAATGCCAGAATATTTTTTCACAATTGGGCTAATACGAGCTTTGGCAGTTGGCCACAAAGCTATTGTGATTTTATTCCTATATTTCTTTGTTCTTATCATAAGATTACTTGGTGGCATCAGGTCCATTGATTTCAGTGTAAGTTTGTGGGAAAGATTGGACAAGGATCCGAACTTGAGTCTTGAACAAGTAGTCGAAGAAGCATACAAGAACACACTAAAGCCATGGCATGGTTGGATATCTTCTAAAGCTTATAAGGTAATATATTTCACTGAATTATCACTGCTTTCTTAATATGATTGGTTGGTTAAGAACGAAAAATAAGTATTGTACAGCACATCATTTCTGTCATTGCTGGTTGAGTCCATGTACATATATCTAAATTGTTAGGATACCTCTAGGGATAAAGCAAAATGAACTTTAGGGTAATACAATAAACTTCTGCATCATTGTGTCATTGAACCTTGATAAAGAGAGATACTGCCTAATTTGGTAGTGCTCCCTCCAACTACGGCAAGTATTTCATGATCTTTATTTTTTGCGACTGTTTCCTGGTTTTTCTTATCATTCTAATGTTTAATGAAAACATTTTTATCAAGATTTACATATTTACAAACATAACCATCAGAACCATCAAATCCTTAAGTGTTCTAGTATCTCAGGGACCTCTTTTTGCACATCAATCCAAATTGAGCTTGCAATCGTAGTTGTTCAGTGTATCTATGTGGTCAAATTTCAGTTGTCATTGGTGCATTGCATGAAATGTTTAGTAGACTTGGCCGTTAAATTCTTCGTTTGACAATTCCAGTTGGTTAAGAACTAAAGATTTATTTGAAATTTTTTACTGCTTGACTTTTTCTTGTAGCTCTTAGAATTTGACAAATTTTGACCATTTATTCTCCTCTCCTAACTGCCTAACCTCTCTCTGTTTATGAGTTTAGATGGCATGCCATTAGTTGCATCGAAAAAACACCACAGAAAAATCAAAACCCTCTATTTATATTCCATGCTGAAAGATAAGAAAATACTGTTTAGTCTGAAATTGGAAATAGCTTAGTTATATGGACATGGTTTAGCTATTTTATCAAGTTGATAATACTCAAAGAATGGCCTAACTAATTTAATTTCAAGACTTTGTAACAGAAAACTTGTCTCAGATGCTGCACTTGACTTTGAAATCTCTCAGAAAACTTGATAGCAGGCCCACTTCCTAAGTTCTATTCTCTCTCTCTCTCTCTCTCTCTCTCTCTTTTACTTGAGAGATCCACTTTCTCTCCTCTGCATCTGAATTCACTCAAACTTCATGTGAGGCGGATTAAGGTCTTATTTTCCCTTGAATTGTGTAATTCGTATATTGTTTTAGGAATTTGTAACATCTTTAACATGGACATTTAGACTGGACTCTGCTGAGAAAACATATGATGAATGAAAGATTATGATCAAACGTTGAATTTAGAAGATATTGGATATTGCAACTGGTCTTCAAGATGTAGTGTCTACCACTTATTTCTTGATGATGTACTCTTAAACAAAGTTGTGAATGAACAGGTAGCTTTGAAGCTCATTCCAGAGCGAGAAATCTTCATCAGCTTGCTAATGGGTGAAGGGCAAGACTATGATGCTCTGAAAAAAGATATCATGAACTTGGTAGCCCTACTTCAGCCTCTTCTAGATGAAATATATACCCTTCTGGTGAGCACGAGACCTTTTTTTTTTTTTTTGTCTTTTTCATTTTCTTTTCGTTATGGTGACAACTATATGCTTAATTGAGTTTCTGCTATGTATTTCTGAAACTGTTGCAGAGAACTCATCGATTGGACCGGTTGAAGTCTATATAAAAGAAGTCTTCCTAAAGTTGGAATCATATAATCTTGTATGCATGTATATAGTCTAACTTCAACTATTAAATTATCTGTTACCTAATTATCTTCAGACCTTCATAACTATGTAAATTAAATGTTATTTTTTTAAAAAAAAATTACTTGTAAGATATTCTTCAACAAGTTTTGAGATGTCATATATAGTGGAAGAAGCTGTAAATTACTTAATTGCTTATAACAAGATATAACCTTATTATGGCTAGCAGTGCATAATGATACTATCAAAATCTGCTGCAAATGTATATGAAATTCTTCATTATATTTTCTCCATTTTCAATATTCAATCTGCTGTAACATTATTTTGCTTGTCCTTAACTTTTCTTAATAATAACAAAGTTTTTCCTTGGGCTTTGACAGTTCTTAGTTGTTGACTGCTGGCCTGGCATCAATACCAGGCTATGCATCCATAGTGATTGAGGGAGTAGCTCCCTCTGCCATCAGTATGGCAAAGGGAGAGGGTGTTTGTCACCCCATACCGGAGAAGAGAGGAGAATAAATTCCTCCTCTCTCTAGTTAGTGAATAAGGAATCGAAGGCAACTCTCTCTCCTCTAAGTTTCTCCTCCTCCTTTCCTTTCAGCGGACAGTGTAACTAGGGGCATGATAGCACAAAGAACTCTGATAGCTCCCCCACTAGCCAACGATCATTGTTTTTGCATTCGAACAAAGGTACATCTTTTGTCCCCATCCGACAATGATATCAGAGCTCTATTATGGTGCAAAACCTAGTTTCAATCATTTGTGTCCATAGAGTTCAGTAGGATATGTTCACAATACCTCCTATAGATTGGAAAAGCTAAGCCCTAGGGCTAGCAAAGAGGTATTTATCAGATATTCTGAGAGTTCTAAGAGCTATGTAATGTATGGTGAATATCTTGATGGAAGAATGACAGAAGTATAGTCCAAAGATATAAAATTCATAAAGAATGAATTTTTAAGCATTGATGAAGTAAGGAAGGACCTGTGATTATATGAATTATAAGAGGACTCAACCACTATCTTTGGTGGAGGGGAATGACAATCCTTTCCAAGATTGCCACAGATAGTGGGAGTGGCTTACCCTATGTAAGTGCACCAGTAAGTGAGTGTGCGCCAACTGAGCCAAGTGAGAGCGCACCTACAAATGGTGGTGCACCACCAGAGAGTAGCTCTCAAGGCCCTAGTTTACAATTGCGGAGGAGTAAATGTAGAAGCGCCACATTGCCATGTTGAAATCAAAGGAGATGTGTTCCTGTGCACTCTGCTAGATAAAGATAGGCTAGCTTTTTTTGCTGAAGCACTTGCTTCATTGGCTCGTAATGAGTGGCCAACAATTATGGGAGATAATATGGAATCAATAGCTAAAAACCATGTGTGAGAGTTAGTTGATCTTTTGTCTGAGTGCAAATTGATAGGAAACGAGTGTCCTAAACATGAAGCACAAGACAAATAGGTCAATTAACAAGTACAAGTCCTGATTCATGGTGAAGGGCTATACCCAAATAGAGGGTATTAATTATGAAAAGACATTCTCTCCTATAGTAAGGTTTGCTTCTATGCATTTAGTTTTAGTATTATAGCTCATTTAGAATTGAAACTACATCACATGAATGTTAAGACTACATTCCTCAATGGAGGACTAGACGAAGAGATTTACATAGATAAACTTATTAGCTTTGAAGTTAAAGGACAGGAGGGAAAAATGTATTGCCTAAAATGATCTATATATGATTTTAAGTAGTTGTTTAGGCAATGGCATTTCAAATTTTATGAAGCCATTACATCGATTGGCTTGAACATGATTAAAGAAAACTACTGTATGTACATTAAAAAAATCAAAAGATGGAATTCTAATTTTGTTGTTGTATGTAGATGATATTCTTTTAACTAGAAATAATATAGGGTTAATCAATGCCACTAAAGAGTGATTGTTCTCTATCTTTGAGATGAAGGACATGGGTAAAGCGAATCATATGCTCAGAGTGAGAATCATAAAAGATCGTTTTAAGAGGTTTTGATTTATTTTAAGAAATTTATATTGAGAAACTCTTGGAGCGATTTTGGATGCACTATTTGAAACCTATTGACATATCAATTGAGAAATGTTATAATTTGATCCTCGATCAGTGCCTATGATAAATAAGAAAAAAGAAAGAATGAGAAGGGCTCCATGTGCTAGTGCAGTGAAAGGCTTGATGTACGTTATGTCTTATACTCACCCTAATATTTGCTTTGCAGTTGGCTTAATTAATCAATAACAAAGCAATCCAAGACTTGCTCAATATAATACAATAAAAATAATCTATCATTACCTTCATGGTACTGCCAATTTAGTTTTATGCTATCAAGGAGAGGATTTGAAATTAAAGGTTTTTGTAACTCTGACTGAGCTAATAATAGAGATGAACGTAGGTTCATCTTAGGATATGTGTTCATCATTGAAGGTAAAGCCATCTCTTGGTATAGCAAAAAGTAAAGTTGCGCCACCTTGTCCACCATAGAAACTGAATATGTTGCTTGTTCAGCTATTGTCCAAGAGATTATGTAGCTAAGAAGGTTTTGGAGACGACTCGAGATATCAACCAGTGCTCATGAGGCTATTTAGATACATTTTGATAGCATAACAACATTACAATATTCTAAGAATCCTAAATACTATGATAGGACCAAGCACATTGATATAAGATATCACTACATTCGAGACATGGTCAAGCAAGGTGAAGTCACCATTTATCACATCTCCACTAGCAGCATAGTGGCTGATCCATTGACTAAGCCTATTGCTATATATGTTTTTCAGACTCATGTGAAGAGTTTGGGTCTGTATAGAGTTTGATAAATAGGGACTGGATGTGTTACGAGTTGCAGAATGCATAAGTTGCAGATTGCATGGGTTATAAAATAACATCATGCAATTGAATTGTATGAGTTGTAAGAAAGTTGTCTCAGTTAGGACGAAGATGAGACTCAACAGAATCAGATATAGACTACATATGTATTATGTTCATAAATTTGTATCGAGCCTAAAGTAGCCAAATGAGAGTATATGCATATGTGCTTAGCCTAGATCTTTTTGTGATGTTTGGATTTGAGTTCATACAATATTTGAGTTTGACATGACCCATTGAGTGAAAGCTTCGTCATAGCATGCATTATGTGTTGGATGTACTAAAGGCAACCTCATTGGGGTGACATGATAAATTTTCACTTTGTCACCGTGTAACCCTATAACTATGATGTCCTTAGACTTGAACCTATATCATAAAGTTGGAATTTAAGATAACTTTCCTAGCTTTATTATCTAGGGTCATAATATATACGACACATGGGACAATACGTGGAAGCTAACTAGATAAAGATGGACTGATATGAGTGCTCAAGAAAGATTATTCGCAAACACATCTTGAGATTGTGATCCATAACATGGCGATATATATATAAGTTGCATATAAGCATGGACACAAACATTTGACTTAGTGATTTCAAGTACTGCTCAGGGTTAAGTCTCTTGAGGGGCTGAGAGTTCTTGATCTGGTGTGATCAAATTATCTAAAACATAGACAACATTAGATTGCTTTTATACTGCGTTAGTTATATATTAAATTAGAGCAGCACTTCCATTAGGTGTTACAATGTCTGTTTCGTTAGGTCGCATGCCCACTGCCGAGTGAGGATAGAGATATATGAGGTTGAGAATTCTACATTCTCTATGAATGAGTAGGAGATTATTGATTACTGGCCTGGTATTGATGCCACGCCATGCGTCCACAGTTAAACGAAGGGAGTGGCTCCCTCTGCTATCGGTATGGCAAAGGGAGAGGGGCATTCGTCACCCCATACCGGAGAAGTGGGGAGAATAAAATCCTCCTCTCCTGGGTTGGTGAATGAGGAAACCAAGGCAACCTCTCTCTCTCTCCCTCTCTCCTCTAAGCTTCTCCTTTTCTTTCCCTCTCTATGAATGGTATAGCCAAGGCATGGAAGTACGGGAAACTGTGATAGCTCCTCTCTTAGTCGACGACGATCATGACTTCTACATCCATGCAGAGGTATGTGCTCTGTCCCCGTTCGACATTAACTTTGATCAACCAAGCTAAATTAATGATTGTTTGGAAGTAGTATACTTTCATATCAAAGCAATAATACCTCCGATGGTTCTTCCTCTAATGTTTCTGTCACGCCCCAGACCCTATATTGGATCTAGAGGTGGCAACCCGCCGCATGCCGAGCATGCAAGGCGTTCCGAAATATAACATTTAATACAAGAAGGGGTAATAATTATAATTCGTCCAATTTAAATGGTTCTTAATATAAATCATAATCATATGTTTTAGACTACATGCCAAAATACATAACTCAATGGGGTTACAATAAAGTACTGGATCTAAGTCACTCTGATAGCTGCTTCAACTACCCCATATTCCCATCTTCAGTTCTATGGCTCTGAAAAACATTGTGAGATTTAAATGAGCTCACACTCAATAAGTAAGCCAACTATAATGTAATTTAATCACTTCATGCTTTTATAAACTAAATTTTTCCACAATAAATATCTGCCAAGCTCCCATATTTCAGATACATTTACCATGTTATCAAAACATGCATCATATGCTCAAAATAAATTTTGGAAGCAATTGCCATATATAGTATATCAAGAATATACAATTTCAGGATAAAACCACTGTAAATAGCATGTAAAAAATGTATTTTTTATACCAATGTCCCACGGCCACACACTATGTACACAGAACACCCCCCTCGGGTGTAACACCCCCCTCGGGTGTATCCTCCCTAAATATCTCCTAGGAGTCAGGGTTCTGGAACTAGTGTCATGCACTCACATCCTGCCATATCCGGCTACAACACACCCCAAGAGTGTGTTCTCCATATACCCCCTATGGAGATGGGTCCCGGTGCCATGTGGCATAATATTGTCATATCCTATCACAGCACACCTCCTGGGTGTGTGTGCTCCATATACCCCCTATGGAGTTGGGTCCCGGTGCCAAGTGAGTCATGCAACATATCGCATCATACCATATCATAGCGGACCATAGTGGGACATATCATTATATACACAAAGTATCATTTGCTAAATAGCATGTATTATTGCAAAAAATGCAATCCATATACTTTTCATAAAAACATGTCACATACACATGTATATTTATAAAACCTTTAACAATTTCAAAGTCATGCCAATTGATCAGTTGTCCACATAGATACCCAATATAATAAATAATAAACTAATCACAGCAAAGGCTCATTTACAAAAATAATACCAATCCATTTTCTTATTTTTCAAATAATGCAATATATAACAATATAACATTTAAATACATAATTTTTATATTTTAATAATTTATGAAAATTATGATAAATGACTTACTTACCTCCTGGCGCTAATCCAAAGATGTAATTCGGCTATTTAAGCACCTGGGTACCTACAGCATCAATTTCTCAATTTTTAGTCCCCAAAAGTAGCATATCAAAATAGCTTTTAGCTCTACCCAATTTTAATCCTGGGGCCAACTTGGGGCTTGAATATCTCCCACTACATAAGCCCAAATGGGAAAATAAAAATACCCCCAGAAACTAGAATCAACACTGATCCGGGGCATACTTTTATTTTTCTATTTTTGACCCAATACAGGGTTCAAATCGTGGCCCAAAAATGGCTCGCAAAATGGCCCAATAGGGCCCAAAAGGGAGGAACGGCCTGAACCGGCCCGCTCCCCCAATCTCCCCCGCCTCCCTTGTTTCGTCTGAAACAGAGGAAGCGTGTGCCAGCGGCCGGGGCCGCCGCCAGCCACTTCCCGGAGGGGCCCAGCCACCGCCGACCGGCCCGAAGCCGACCGCCGCCGTGGCCGAGCTCCTCCCCCTCTCTTTCTTCCTCTATTTCTCTCTCTCTCCCGTTGCCCGCCGCGGCCTCTACCCATGCCGGTGGCATGGCCGGCCATCACGGCCGGCCGGACCTCCACCAGACGCTGCCCCGGCGCCGGTGGAGGCCGCCGACTGCAGCCCGGGCCCGGTGAGCCGACGGGCACTCTGCCGAGTCCGAACCAAGCCGCAGAGCGGCTTGGTTCCGCGATGAAGGGAGGGCCGCCCGGCGGCCCTCCACTGCCCCACTCCGGCCGCCTCGAGCGGCCGGAGCCTCCTCCTCCTCCCTCCTCCGGCCGCCTCGAGGTGGCCGGGCATGGAAACGGGAGGAATCCCTCCCGATTCCCTCTCTCTGTCACCCGTCTCTCTGTCGAC
This sequence comes from Calamus simplicifolius, assembly GCA_900491605.1. Taxonomy (NCBI): domain Eukaryota; kingdom Viridiplantae; phylum Streptophyta; class Magnoliopsida; order Arecales; family Arecaceae; genus Calamus; species Calamus simplicifolius. The sequence goes on along the minus strand of UESW01004070.1, from coordinate 122,368 downwards.
ACAGTGGACGAAGGGGAAAGAATTACCTAAGCTTGTTGATGGTGGTGAGTGGAGGGGAAGGCTCCCTCCTCCCTCCCCATTTATAGCTGCGTGGGGAGGCCTTCTCTGCACTTGAGAGAAGAGAGCGCCGCCCTCTTTGACCGGCGGAGCTGGGGAGCCGCTCGTGTGCGGTATGGCTGCGGTGCCTCCCCCTCCTCCGGTCCAAGAAGACGGATCCTCACATGGTGAGGATCCGGGGCTCACAGTTTCACTGCCTTTACTCCAATATAAGAAGCAGGGGAAAGATGGGAGATATATGAAGCTGAAAAAATTCAGTAGCAAGATGTTTTATTAAAATTAAAAGAAATGTAAATAGTTCGATTTTAAACAGGAGACCAAACCACTGTACTTGTTATGAAACAAGAAACTGCTAAACATTTGCTTTTCGTGGGTTAATTAGTAATTAAAACTTTCTCTAAAGCGATTATCATTACTTCTACCATGGAAACTATAGAGTTGCGGTTCTATCTCCATGTTATCCAAAACACTTCTTTTTATGCTCCAGTTTTTTCACTTTTTAAACCATTTCAGTTCTACACCCATGCATTGCATAAGTTGTTTGACGTGGTCATTGAATGATTCCGGATTCATAGAATGAATGTAGACCGGATTTTTGCTGGACCAGTAGGAGCAAATGAGAACCTCAGAAGGAATAACATTCACATTCCCCCGATCGATGTTGTGCAGAAAACCCCTTCGACCCTCATTCCAAGTGATACGAAGTACAAATACAAGCTATTGGTTACGATCCCAATGAATTTTATCAGCTGCTCTAGGTGACACCACAAAAGTAATGTATAAAATCAATATGACCAAAAAAATAATAGAAAAGCGTACATGTTTACTGTGCTTACTCCAAATTACGTAGTATCCAAATTGTGCCTCAACCAATTTGTCAAGCATAGTATACTGATCATATGGCAGTATCAACTTTGCAGTTGAATGAATAAATTATTATGTTAATCTAGTCCGACTTTGCACTAATTACAACCGCTCTCTAGCTCATGCAATCACAATGTCATACTCTTGCCCTTGACAAAGCTATCCATATTACCATGTGTCTACTCATGACCGACTTATCTACAATGCCATGTTCTTGCCCATGATAAAGCTATTTGGAATACCATGTTTCTACTTGTGATGAGGCCATCTACATTATTATTTTGCTGCCTGTGATGAGGCTATACATACTATCATATTTCTATCTACAGCGAGGCTATCTATATTATCAAGTTTTTGCTCATGATGAGGCTATTTATAGTGCCACATTCCTACTCATGGTGAGATTATCCACAATACGTGATTTGTCTAATAGTGTATTTATTAAATCTATAATTCATTTAAACTTAATTATGCTATGCTACATCATACCCATCGTGTATATAAACAACGTATACATTACATAAATTATACCATACAATTTCACATAATGGTATAATTTGTTTAATTTCAATTTCACATGCAGTTGCTATATCATTAAGAAACATGCAAAAAAAATCTTCCTATGCAAGAAATAAACTAGTCACGGCTATGCTTTAATTTGTGATAGTAATCAGAATTTGCTATACTTTAGCTTGTGATGATAATCAAACCTAGTCATGTTTCATCTTGTGGTGGCAAACATAATAAATCACTAATTTGTCATCTACTATCATCTATACGATTATAAATTTAGATTTTTTATGAATTAAATTCTATTTTATAAGTAATTAAGCATGTATTCCAAAATTCTATCGCATAACAATAAATACCATTAATCATGTAATGCCCAAAACATGTACACATATACCAATATGCGTAAATAAACTTGTTTTTAACACTTTTTTTTCCATATAAGATTACTATGGTCAACATAGCATATTCTCAAGAAACTTATGTTCAAGGCATCATTCACACATACAAATATGGAAGAGGATTCTTACCTATGGATATTCATAGTAATCCTAGGGTTACTTTTTTAATGCCTTGATTGTTGTCTACCTACAATGATAATATTAATTTTCAATTAAAATGATAAATTTTATTAATTTAAATTTTGGCTTTAGGTCTAATGTTTAGGGCCTACAACCTTAAGGTTCAAGGTTCAGGTCCAAGGTTAGTGTAGATCAGGCTTCGATGATCAAGGAGCCAGGTCATAAAATTGTGCATTTGATAGGTTGGCAGATATAATGGATCTTTAGAAGGTCATGAGCTTAATCATAGAGCTAAGCTCATGATAGGACTGTAGTAGAGGTCCTCTTGTGGGCTCCTAGAGGTTAAGGAACCGGAAAAGTCTTGCTACACCGCGCATGGTGCAGAACAAGCGGGCGCATGATGATTGATCATGGCACATGCATGCGTATCAAGGACAAAAATGTCTTTTTCTTTTGGCATGCGCGTGCACATGCGTTGCGCGCCAATCATCTTGCATGGTGCAGTTCCTTCTGCACTGCATGCGATGCAACAAGACTTTTCTATGAAACTTGTTCATCGCGTCGAAACTGCAATGAGGCCCCATAAGATGGTAAAGAGGACTTTTTCTTTCTTTTTTTTAATGTTTCTAAACGTGGTCTGGCAGCAACTGGTCCAGCTAGCGGCTGACCCAATTGGGGGACAAGTTGGCCAAGGGTGAGGTGGAAAGGACCTTAGGGCTAGGGCCCATCTCAACGCACAAGAGAGGCAGGGTTATCGCTATCGAAAAAAGTCTTTGTATACCGCCTCCGATGCAGCAAATCCTACATGGGCTGCACCATCCCTCCTTATTGGTCCATATGGATTCCATGTGGCCTAACGCTGTGGGATGAGATAGCAAGAATATGATGTAATGTTTTGATCGTGATGTCCATTAAAAGTTATTTTGAAATTGGTGTGTAAACGAAAATGCCCTTTCCCTCCATCCTACTTCTCTTTTGCAGTTTTTATACATAAGGCGAAGGATATTTTTGTCCTTCAAAAGTTTTCTTGGAAAAGGATAACTAGGCTCTTCTTTTTCTTCTTATTCTTCTTTCGAAGGTAGACGGGTGTCATTTCTTCTGTTCCGGATGTTGTTTCTTCTACTTCTTGACACACTTACGATATCCTAGGTTTACGTTTATGATGTCATGTTACAAACCTACGATACTCCAGCTAAATGGATATGCTTGACGACATACCAGAAGAAAATCATCCAAAAAAAGATTTACGACACCCCAGATTTACTATTAAAATACCGTATTTACAAACTTATGACACCCGTGCATAAAACAGACGTTGAAAAAAAGCCTCGCGATATTGCAGGAGAAAATCGATCGAAAATTAGTTACGATACCCCAGCTGAAATATTATGATACCCCAGTTTTCACCTTATGACGCCCCAGCTGAATGGATATGCTTGATGACATACCAGGAGAAAATTGCTTAGAAAAAGATTTACGACACCCCAGATTTACTATTAAAACACGTAGTTACAAACTTACATCATCCGTGCATAAAACAGACGCTGAAGAAAAGCCTCACGATATTACAGAAGGAAATTGGTCAAAAACGAGTTATAACACCCCAGTTGAAATATTAAGACACCCTAGTTCTCAACTTACAACACCCCAACTGAACGAATATGCTTAACGACATACCTGAAGGAAATCGCTCGAAAAAAGAAATATGATACTTCAGATTCACTATTAAAACACCGTAGTTACACATTTACCCATGCTTAAAAAGCTCCAAGCTATCTAAATCCTTATGAACTGAAGCTCTTAAAACTGCTGCGTATATGCTATTTTCAAAACACTAATTAAGTTATTTAAAGGTTGGAAACCAAGAGAAAAGCATCGCGACATTTCAGAAAAAAATTGGCCGAAAATCAGTTATGACACCCCAACTGAAATATTATGATACCCTAGTTACAAACCTACGATACCTATTTACTCTTAGGGAAAAGCTTTACAACATCCCAAGAGAAAATTGGCCGAAAATCGATTAAGACACCTTAGTTAAAATATTAAGACACCTTAGTTATAAACCTACTACATCCGTTCACGCTTAGGAGAAAAGCTTTACGACATCCTAGAAGAAAATCGATCGAAACAAAGCTACGACACCTCAGCTTTACTATTAAGACATTTTAGTTAAAACCTACAAAACCTGTGCTTAAAACACATGCTGAACGGACATGCTTTACGACATACTAGAAGAAAACCAGCCAAAAAAAAGTTACGACATCCTAAATTTACTATTAAGACAACCTAATTATAAACTTACGACACATGTGGCCTTACGACACCCTAGGAGAAAATTGATCGAAAAAATAACTACGACACCATAATTTTACTTTTACGACAACCTTGGTATAAAATTATGACATCACTATAATATATTTGAAACAGACAAAAATTGTATGTCACCCTAGTTGTAAACCGACGATACCCTATTAAAATAGCTTTGCCACCTGTTTGAAAACATGGGCTTCACGTGGTCGTACGGTACGGGATGCGAGATGATATGGTTGCGGATTCGTGATATGATTGCGCCGCTTCTGCCATCTTTTCACACAGAAGGCACATAGGTGTCCTTTCATCTTCCTCTAAAGGCGGCATATATAACTTTTGAACCCTAGTGTTCCTTCCTTTGTTTTAACCTATGCTTTTTCTCTTCTCTTTGATGGTCGATTAGCCATTTGCATCCCATATCTTTTTCACTATTTTTTCTTTTCCCTTCATGGAGAACAGTGGTTTTGTGGTTCAACGAAGACCGCAAATACAGAAGCACTGCAAGAAGAAAATGGTGGAAGAAAGCAAAGAAATTATTCTTTATTCAAATGAGGATGAGGCTCCTTTAAATATTGTCTCATATGAAGCTATAGAATTAGAAAGAGATGAACAACATGATGACTCCTTGATTCAGATATTATGACATCCTTTCTTAAAATATTGTGACACCCTGCACATGACTCCCTAGTTCAGATATTATGACACCCTGCACAAAATTTTTTTTCTTAATCTGACAAATTTGTTTATCCCATCTATTTTAGGTGACTTGGGAATTATTTCAGTTCCTATAGTGAAGGTTTTCCAGTTATTTAAGAACTGTTGCAAGCCGGCAGTTTACATTCAGAATGTTTGAAAGATGGCATTTAATACACTACATATAGAACTTATCCAAAGGACTCTATTTGGTGCCTTCGTCGACATGCAGCCATTCTCAGTCGATGGGCGACTTCTAACAGACATAATATGATGTCACAATGAAGGTGAGGAGTTTATTTTCTATGGCAAGATGATCATATTCAGTGCCAACAAAGTCACACTAATTTTGGGTCTTTCAGCTCATGGAAAGAAGATCGACACGTCCTGCCAATTGTATAACGGAAGGTTATTCAGATGATTTGGCCGAGCATTAGATCTTTGCTAAAAGAGGCTGAAGAAGTTAATAAATGGACTCCAATCATCCAAGATACAAAAGGATGTCAATGATACTGTTAGACTTTGGATCGCCTACATGTTTGCAATATTTTTGGTTCCAAAGTCTAATCAGACATATCCACGATATCTCATACAGTATTTGGATGATTTAACTTAACTTGAGAGGATCAACTGGGCTTTCGCAATCAAGGAGTTGATCGTTCTGGGTCTTTCAGAGTTCGCTGCTTGCTTGCGATCCAAGAAGCCAGTCCAATCAAAGAGAGGGGACAAGGTTAGGAGGCAGCCTATCCTATTCGGATGCTCAACAGCACTAATGGTAAGGATTATTGATATGTAGAATGAGTGTCGTAATTATCTTTTTTTATAAATCTTTATTTTATATATCATAAAATTATTATATGCAGGCATGGTTCCTCGAACATACCTTAATAAGATATCCCAATAAATTACCCTGGCTGTTGAAGTGGTATGACAACCAATTGAAGGTGCAGTCTATTCAGGTTGCCAACATGAAGCCTTATAACTTGGTAAGATAATCCATTTACCATAAATATTTTAAAATTAATTTATTATTAAATTTTTTAAATAAATTAATTTATCATCTTGGCTTGCAGTTGGAGGGAGCTACTGTACTAATGACATAAGAGCAGTGGCTTCTCACTCCACTGACAGTAGCATTCCTTGATCCAACAGAAAGATGTGCAAGCTGTGCCGAGTTGAGGATTGAACTAGGGTGTATTAAGAATCAACTCAACGATGTTACGCACAAGCTTGCCATAGCTATAGACCTTCTCAAATTATTGCATAGAAAGAAGAGCACTGCAAGTAATAAGAAGAAGAAGAGAGAGGAGGGTCATTCCTTGAGGGCCAAGAGGAGCCCAGGATTGTAGATAAAGAGGAGGAGGGGAGGGAGGAGAAGATGGAAGAGGGGCATTCCTTGGGGGGCCAAGAGGAGCCCAGAAATGCAGAAAAAGAGAAGAAGAGGGAGAGGCATTCCTTAGAGGGCCAAGAGGAGCCCAAGAATGCAAAAAAGAGGAGGAGAGAGGGAGGAGGGGCATTCCTTGGAGGGCCAAGAGGATCTCAGGAATACAAATCAAGAGGAGGAGAAGACGAGGGAGGGTCATTCTATAGACGGACAAGAGGAGCTTAAGTCCGAGAAAATAATTGTCACCCTTGCTCCCTATGATAATAAAATCGTCACCCTTGCGCCTAAGGCCAATGAGGGGGATATACAATTCTTTGGAATGCCTTCGCTTATTAAGCGGGTTAAAAAAAGAGCTCAGGAGGTGTAAGGCCTCCAAGTTCAGAGAAAATTCTTATGAGACATGCCATCTCAAAAAATTGTTGAAGATAGTGGGCACAACAAAGGCCGACATAAGAATCGAAGAAGACCATATTTTGATCAAAAACTTTTTGAGCGAAAGCATCAACAAGTAAGTGATTTTCTTAATTTTTTTTATTTCGTATTCTATTTCATATTCTAAGTTGTTTGATATCTTTTATGCTTAAACAATTTAGCGACGAGATTGTGTTCACAAATCAATTAGGTGGCGGCATTATAAGAAAAAGTCTTAAGGATCTCCTTGCCAAAGATATGACAATTGACGATGTAAGTATCTTAGTGAATCTTTTTTTGATTTTGATTTTAGAATGACATCACATAATTTTTTAATTAATCGGTTTATATTGCATTGTCAAATTATTGATGCCGGGTAGGAATTTTTGATGAAAACCTAGGCAAAGCATCCGGAATGATATCATAAGTACATCATTGCACCTGTTATGACATCCAGTATGTGTCTGACTTCTCCATCATCTGGTCATGAATTCACTGGAATGGCTGGGTGCATGATCTTTGATAGAGTTAGCGATGAAGAAAAGTCCTAGTTTTGGTTTCTTTTCTCCATCATTAACTCAGAGAATTTGTATTGGCACTTGGTTGCGGTCGACATGGAAAGAATAGTGTTGATGCACCTTAATTCATTGAAATGCAGCTCTAGGCACAAGGCCCTTGCGAAGAAATGATATAGCATTCTTAGGTCGATCTTTCATATCTACTGTGATAATTCAGAGGTGACGAATTGATCGATGGAAGAAATTTTAGATTGCCCAACTCAACCTCCCAGATCATTGGATTGCGGCCTCTACTATCTGAAGTACATGGAATTTCTTGCTCATCAGAATAATCCGGATTTGAAGATAGGTTTCATGAATGATGATATAAGAGATTACCGACGAGAATTAGCAGCAAGGATATTGAGAGAAGGCCTCAACCAAAAGATCATCGATATTGCTTCAATTTTTTTGATTTTTTCAAACATTATTGATTCAAATTTTATGTAATTTTTTGATATAGATAGTGCTCCAAATTTGATGTAATTTCTTCATAATGATAGTGTTTCAGAATTGATATAATTTTTTATTAATAAATAAATTAATTTTAGTTTTTTTATATAGATGTCATGGTGCTTTACATGGATATCAGAAATCTTATCATTATACTTTGCCTTAGCATATTCTGATATAATTTTACATTCGAGTCTCTTAAGTTTTCAACGGAGATGTCATAATGTTAAAACTAGAGTATCATAATGGTACAACTACGGTGTCATAAATTTTTTTCCTATGATATTAGAAATGTTAACATTTTTAGCTATGATGTCGTACTATGAGAACTAGGGTGTCATAATTTTTGTTCTGGGATGTCATAACAGTTTTTCTGGAATGTCATCATTTTAAAGCTCGAGTGCCGTAAGATGAGAACTGGGGTGTCGTAATAGCCTTTCTGGGATGTTGTAAGTTCCTACCGTAAGTGTTTTTGCTCGGGTGGCATTATTTTAAAGCTCAAGTATCGTAAAGTGAGAACTGGGATATCGTAATAGCCTTTCTGAGATGTCGTAAGTTCCTATCATAAGAGTTTTCGCTCGGGTGTCATCATTTTAAAGCTCATATATCGTAAGATGAGAACTGGGATGTCGTAAGTTCCTACTGTAAGTATTTTCACTTGGGTATCGTCATTTTAAAGCTCGAATGTCGTAAAACGAGAAATATGGTATCGTAACAGCCTTTTTGGGATGTCGTAAGTTTCTATCGTAAGAGTTTTCACTCAAGTGTCGTCATTTTAAAGCTCGGGTGTCGTAAGCTAAGAACTGAGGTATCGTAACAAACTTTTTGGGATGTCATAAGTTCCTATCGTAAGAGTTTTCACTCGGGTGTAGTCATTTAAAGCTCGGGTATCATAAGGTGAGAATTAGGGTATCGTAACAGCCTTTCTGGGATGTTGTAAGTTTTGCCATAAGAGTTTTCACTCGGGTGTCATCATTTTAAAGCTCGAGTATTGTAAGCTAAGAACTAAAATGTCGTAACAGCTTTTTTGGGATGTCATAAGTTTTTGCCGTAAGAGTTTTCGCTCAAGTGTCATCATTTTAAAGCTCGAATGTCATAAGCTAAGAACTAGGGTATCGTAACAGCCTTTCTAGGATGTTGTAAGTTTCTGCTATAAGAGTTATTGCTCGGGTGTCATTATTTTAAAGCTCGGATATTGTAAGCTGAGAACTGAGGTACCGTAACAGCCTTTCTGGGATGTCGTAAGTTCCTATTGTAAGAGTTTATGCTCAGGTGTTGTCATTTTAAAGCTCAGGTATCATAAGGTAAGAACTGAGGTGTCGTAAAAGCCTTTTTGGGATGTCATAAGTTCCTACCATAAGAGTTTCTACTTGGGTATCGTTAGTTTAAAGCTTGGGTATAGAATTGGGGTATTGTAACAGCCTTTCTAGGATGTTGTAAGTTCCTGCCGTAAAAATTTCCGTTCAGATATCATCATTTTAAAGCTCGGATGTCGTAAGCTGAGAACTAGGGTGTCGTAATAGCCTTTCTGGGATATCGTAAGTTTCTGCTGTAAGAGTTTTCACTCGGATGTTGTCATTTTAAAGCTTTGGTATCGTAAGCTAAGAACTGGGGTATCGTAATAGCCATTTCTGGGATGTCTGATATGTCCAAGATACTCCAACTCTTTTTCAACAGACTCACATTTTGTCAACTTGATGAAGAAATGGTGCTCCAACAACCCAAGCACCGTCTCCAAATAACCAACATGTTCTTCCATAGACTTGGAGTATATAAGAATGTCATCAAAAAATACTAGCACAAATTTGCGCAAGAAAGGCTTGAATACCTCATTCATGGCGGCTTGAAATGTGGAGGGGGCGTTGCATAACCCAAATGGCATGACAAGGTATTCATAGTGTCCCGAGTGTGTTCTGAAAGCTATTTTGTGCACATCATCTTTCTTCATTCTGATTTGATGGTATCCCGCTCTCAAATCCAATTTGGTGAAGACCACCACACCATGTAACTCATCCAACATCTTATCCACCGTGGGAATGAAAAAATGGTCCTTCACTGTAGCTTCATTTAGGACCCTATAGTCGGTGCAAAACCTCCATGGACCATCCTTCTTCCTTACCAACAACACCGATGAAGAGAAGGGACTAGTACTGGGTCGAATCAACCCTTGGTTCAGCATTTCTTTCACTTGCCGCTCTATTTCTCCTTTCTAAAAATGGGCATAACGATAAGGGGGAACATTCACCGGTCTTGTCTCATCCCGTAGAACAATTTGATGATCAAAGGACCTACTTGGTGGAAACCCATTTGGTAGCTCCAAAACATTTTTGTGCTCTTCAATCACACGCCTTATTGAAGTAGGTAGTTGCTGTAATTTTTCTGCTTCACCCTCTTCACCTTGCTTCCCATCATCCTGTGCTTGATTGGTATTTGCTAGTACAATGGCAAAACAACATGCACTACTCTGGTATAATTTTTTCATCATATTTGTTTCATATTGCTGAATTTCTTTGAAAATTAGTGCTTTTCAAACCCTCTTTTTGCCACCAAATTTGAATTCCATTGTCATAGACCCATAGTTGGTCAACACCCTTCCAACACTCTTCAACTAAGCACTTTTAAGTACTACATCTAAGCCCACAATAGTGATGACATGCAAATCCGTAACAATCTTAACACCTTGAACATTGATCTTCGCATCCATGAAGAAACAAGTCACATCTACCCTCTCATTTCTAGGCACCTCATACACATGAAAATAGTGTTGGGCTTTATCCAACCATTCATGAGGACCTCCACCATCAAAGCGAGGAAAATCAATCTTTGGTTTTCTTGGTTTCTGATCATGGTAACTCCCCTTCCTTCTATCGTGTCCATCTCTATTTCCACGCCATCTATGTCTCCTTCATGGCCCATAGTGATGCCCATGACCAACGGCCCTCCTCCTACGCAATGGCTGCCCATCATCAGAAGCCTCACTGTCCTCTTCCTGGGAGTCCGAATCATACTGCCTACACCTATGGTAAGAATCCCATGAATATGCTAAATTATCAAGCCATCTCTCCACTGCGATGTACTCTCAATGAAAGTACCAAATTTGTTGGGTTTCCTCACTTGGGCTCCACAACAATGGGTTCAACAACCTCCAACCTCACAAAATCTGGTTCAGAAATTTGATCAAACACCTGGAGTGCACCCAGAATTTGTTCCCTTTGTGAGTGAAGATTCAGTCCTTCGATCCTTGCCTCTGTTATAAATGTTCTTGCCCACCTTTTCAAGCCTTTTTCTGAAGAAAAGGTGCCCCATGAGCCTCCAACCGCTGCTCCAAAGCCTCCTTCACCCAAACCGTCCCACACCTTGGGCGTTCCACCTAGACAACAAAATGCCCAGCTTGGACCCGGTCTAGATATTGTTCGAGAGGTAAAAGAAAGCTTCTGACCACACCAATGATTACCCTTGGTTCCTTGCACACTTCACACAGATTTGAGAGGGTTTCCACATCAAGATCAAGCACAAAATGAGATTTAACATGAACAAACCAGATTTGACAATAATGAAGAACACCACTTTAATAACCAATAAATCCCACCTATTATAAGCCTCCAAAATAAAGAAAAATACAACAGTAAAGAAAGATGATAGATAGATGAGATCTCCCCACTACAGCCCGTGGTTTGATCTCTCTAGCTCGGGAATAAACCTACCCCTTTGCCAGCCCAAGTAAACACCGTATTGCTAAGCCGCTACCAATCTCAAGCTCGCCGATGAAGATAAACTCAAGCTGCCACAAGCACTCTCAAAGAGCTCCTAAAATGTTCAAGATAAAAAAATCCTCTTGCTCATTCACACATCTTTTTTATATGAACTCCCATAATGACTCAAATACTCATGATCCAACAAAATCATACAAACATAACAAAAGACCCATACCAACATGACAAAAGACAATATAAGATAATATGAAAGAGATCAACTAGTAGCATCAAGCAGGTCCAATGTTCTTCCTCTCGCTTTGTCCCAAATTCGTACGCTCTATGCCGGGTGCTTCACCACATTCTTGAGTAGAGGCGCTAGCTGACTAATGTTGTCTAAATTTAGTTTGACTTAGATGTGTGACGTAGCCCCTCAACTTTTTGGAGCTTGAAGCTTAGGGGTCATGTACAATGTAATAGATATAAATTATTTAATCAATTCAAGTTTGGTTGTGAGCACATGATGCTTTTGGTTCAGGTCTGAGGTGTCTACGCAATGGGCAGTTTCTTTTTAGCTTGCAGTAAAATCCAGCTGATGGGCGTACAATAAATGGTTTATATTCTTTTATGGTTGCTTATAAGCGTTATGGATGCAGGTATGGCGAAGGATAAGCAACCAGCTGATAACCCTGGGAAGGGGTTCCAATCCAAGGAAGGACAGAAGCGAAGGCAAACATCACAAGATTTAGCTGGGGACATCGATCTACAGCTGATAAGCAAAAGCGTTATGGATGCAGGTATGACAAAAGACAAGCAACCAGCTGATAACCCTGAGATGGGGTCCCAATCTCAGGAAGGACAAAAGAGGAGGCAAACATTACAAGATGGATATAGGGACATCAATCTACCGCTGATAAGCAAAAGCATTATGGATGTTAGCATGGCGAAAGATAAGCAATCAGTTGATAACCCTGAGAAGGGGTTCCAATCTTGGGAAGGACAGAAGCAGATGCGAACATCACAAGATGGAGCTAGGGACATCGATCTACAGCTGATAAACAAAATTGTTATGGATGCAAGTATGATGAAAGATTATAAGCAGCCAGCTGAAAACCCTGAGAAGGGGTCCCAGTCTCAAGGAGGACAGAAGCGGAGGTGAACATCGCAAGATGGAGCTGGGGTCATCAAACTGCAGTTGATGAGCAAAAGCATTATGGATGCAGGTATGGAAAAAGATAAGCAACCAGGTGATAGCCCTGAGAAGGGTTCCAATCTCAGGAAGGACAGAAGTGGAGACAAACATCAGAAGATGTTGCTGGGGACATCGATCTACAGCAAAATATAAGAAACCAGCTGATAACCCAGAGAAGGGGTCCCAATGGCAGGAAGGACAGAAGCAAAGGCGAGCATCACAAGATGGAGCTGGGGACATCAATCTACAAAGTCGATTGATTGAAGTCCTAGATAGAAACAGTAGAATGCTGACAGCACAGCTTGAAGCTCAGAATATTAACTGCCAGTTGGATAGAGACCAAAGGAAGGACCAGGCCAAGAGCTTGATAAGTGTTATTGCCAAACTTGCAGATGCACTTGGAAGAATTGCCGACAAGTTATAGGGAGTGGTGGAGATTAAGCATGTGGTGAGGCTGCTGGAAGAGGAGTTACACCAGTTTGTAGCTCGATAGGTGTTAGAGGTGGATAAGAATGCATTTCTTGGAGCATATTCGTTGGCTTTATTTTTATCTTTTTACCTCTAGATTGTGGTAGAGTCGATATCTGATAGTAATTTACAGGGTGAGATGAAAGTTTGACAGGTCTCTTCACTGTTTATATTTTTGAAATTGCAATATTGATGGTATCAAAGATTGTAACTCGGCTGATTTTTAAGTTATTGGGGTAGGAAACATCGAACTGTCGTTTCCTTGGGTGCTGATAAAAGACATACCATCTTTGTAGATTCTGCCGTGGTGTCTGCAGGTCAGCTGATTATTTTTCACTTTAGTTCTTTGAAGAGAGTTGGTAAGCCTTGTTGATGGCAGGCATCAGGTTCTTGTTTAAAATTTGATTTTAGATCAATGGAAGATTGAATAACATGGTCATATTTTTGGCTTTACGCCAGATTATTGCGTGCATGCCTAAACACATTAGTCATTTGGTCCCAATTTATTCATGGCAGCAGGAAATCACAGTTTCTGCAAATCTTAATGCATAGTGATGCCATAAGAGGTTACATAGGAAGAGAATGGCCTCTTATCACTGCAATGAGTGGCTCAAATTTCTGGTAATTGTTTCAGTAACTTCCAAGCCAAAATGTCGGTTTCATGAAGGCAGACAGGTACGCATATCATATTAATTCAGCAGTGGACTATCACTAATATTTTCATATTCCGAGGTAAATATTCCTTTGCTTTATTGAATGGCTAGTTCTTAATGTCTTTAATTCTCAGTCACAGGCAGTACCTGGTCAGTTGGAACTTCAGTCGGGACTCCTGGAATGCTAGAACCTGATCGTTCATGCCACCTAGAGGAGATCATAAACTATGGTGTTCGAAGATTAAACTGCAATGGTCGCAATAAAGGGCTTCTGGGCGAGACACAGGCGCGCTGCTCTTGATTCCTTTTTCTGGTGGTTAGGATAGGGAATCGAACCGCCTCCTCCAGGGCAACAATTGTCGCTCCCTCGTACGTAGTCTTAAACCTCTTATAGTCTTTTTATCAACCCAAGTAATAGAGATAGAACTAATTACAAGACCATAATTACAACACCATACCAAATTATGCAGGACCCAGATGCTTTTCATAAAATAGGCTTAGCACTCAAAAGTTTGCAACGTATGCAACGATGCAACGTCGCGCATCCTGAGTTGAATCTGCAGTAGCCTATCAAGATGACAAAAATAGAAAAGAAAGAAGAAATAAAAATTTTTAAGGTTGAATCAAGGACATGACTTATCTTGTTATCGGTGGTGAAAACGAAAACAAAGAAGTGAGTAAATAATTAAATCCTCTGTGGCCTCCTCCTCCCATGAAACAACATGAAATAACAACTTAAACATCCTTACATACATGGTGGACAACTCAACCCAATGATCTAACATAGACCATCTAATTGCATGTATTAGCCAACAACAGTTACAGTAAAACAGGACAATCAAACAGAATCATCTAAGGTTGACTTAGTCCTATATATGCGACCTGCCTTCCTTGAGCTCATACTGGCTACAATCATGGAAGCTTCCACATCATCTTCCTCCATATCACAAGTGTTGTTCTCTTGGTCCCCAGCTGCAATGCCTGTGGAACAAGCTGATATCTGACCCAACTCCTTAGAAGAGTCCTGAGTATTTTCCAAGCTATCATCCACTGACATAGTATCACCTGACTTCTTTCGGGGAGTGAATGCCACAGATTTTGAAAGGTCAACAGGAAACTCAGCCTGCATCTGATCAGGGTTTGACCTCTTCACCAAATTAAGAAAGTCTGCGAAAGCCTGCCCGTTAGTTTTGTCATCAACCTCCTCTGATGAGTCAAGAGCATAGCGGGTATACTTAGAGGGATTTCTTATATAATCAGGAACCTCTGGGGACTCTTCAGGTAAAGACACTTCAGTGGCTGAAGTGGTTTCCATAGAATGTAGGACCATGCGAAGACCTTCACATTCTTCATTCACCTCTGCATGGACATCTTTACATCCAGGATCAAACCTAACACGTTTTTTGGGCTTTAAATCATTTCGCTCTTCCTTTCTTTTCAGGATGGGTTTTAAATTGGTATCATCCTCAGCTATCTTTACTTGCAAATTACACCAGGCTCTCTGCTATCATGTGTTTGAAGGGGATGGGAACTATCAGCAGCTTTCTTGTCTTCTTTGAGCCTTACACTCGCAGCAAAGTGATCTGCACGTGGATCCCTATAGAAATCATGCATTTCCTCAAATGAATCCTCAGGTAAATCAGGAACTAGGGTGTGGAAGTTTATGCAAGGGCCATGATCCATGACATCCCTCATATACAGACGATCTCCATCATTCCCCATGCCAACTGCTGTTCTATCATATTCATCCTCCTCATCCTGCAAGAAATTTTTATAGTCAAAAATTTCTTGATGCAATTATTGAATTCAAATTCAATGCTGCTCATCTTTAAAAAAATAAAAAATAAAAAGAAAATAAAATTAACACGGTTAGAGATAGCCATTTAAGTAGTGAAACCTACATCACCCAATGTTGACCACATGTTAGGTCAACTTGTGACACTGACCAGCAAAGCTAACCACCACACCCCACCCCACCCCACCCCCATCCAGGTCAAGGTAAAAATACATTTTCAACAAACAACAGGGTTATGACAGGCTTGGCAGCTCCAATTGAACTGTCCTTGGAGGTTCATTTATAATTGGAACAAGAGATGAGTTCACGATGACTGCCACCAGCCATAACCAAGAGCCTCATCATTCTTTCCACTAGGAAAACATGAATATGCCCAAAGAGCAAAATAAATTATAATGATCATATGCAGAGTCAAACCATTCAAACTTCAGTTGTGTTTTTTATTTGCTTAAAAATTTAAATATGTGGAGGAAGGATATTAACAAACCATCTATTTCTTTCTCATGCATGAACTCTCTCTTTTTATTGGGCAAAAGTCTTAAACTAATGATTAAATTATTTGGGAAGACATCACCGATTCAGTTTCCACTGCTTCAGAAGCTTCTTGTACTTTATTGTACTTATAAAGAGTCAAGGAAAGAATGAATTACCTTGCCCATTCAGTCAACCTACATTAAGGAGAGACTAGTTGACGTGGAGGATCAGGCCTCGGTGAATTCATCCACAACTCCATCTTCCCTTCAAAATGAACCAATGGAGCATGCATGCATACATACATACAATCTCATACGCTTGAATATCACAAAATATACCCTTCTTCAAGACTCCTTTTTAGGAGTTGATAAACCCAATAAATAACACATAATTCAAGACACATAACACAAAGAATCTTGGATAGGGAATATGATAAAGAATATAACTCTTCTAGTTGCTTAGCATAAACATTAGCTGCCACTGTAGACGAGTTGTTTAAAAGGCTAATTAACCTAATGCTTTTCCAGGTCCACTTCAACACTTTATGATAAGGCATATTTTGCACAATTTTCAAATCTCAGACTAACCAAAATTCTTGGAAAGTTGACCCATTTCTTGATACTATTGAATCAAGAATCTTGGAATAAGCAAAAGTCGGGCAACTAGTCCAGAAGCAGATAAGCAAGATCAATTTTCTCAATCTCAAACTATTCCATTTAAAGAGTACTGCCTATTACAATAAAACCAAGCAGTCCAAACCTTTGATTGAACTCCAATCCGATCTATTTTTAGCATCTTGTACAAGGAAAAGTACAAGGAAAGGTATCATAATGATATGCTTATCTAGAAATTCAGAACTCTTAGTTTATTGCCTCTAGTGATTTTATCTTTAACCAAAGATTTCATTATTCTACCCTTCCTCTGTCAACAGTGACTTGCCTCCTCTAAATCACCAAAAAGTTCAGATCCTAGTAACACAATTTAAAATCCTATCCTGGGAAGGCCTTTTTCTTTGGTTCTCAAACTCCAAACTTTTCATGCATATCAGAACTTAAATTTAATTAAATCTTTTTCATTAAATTCTTTGGTAATCCTGGTTCCATGACTACATACTTCCAAAATTGAATAATATTAATCCTTTCCTTACTTTCAATGGCTATGAAATGATAAGCATATGGCATGAAACAAGTCTTGAAAGAGCAGACAAAGTCACATTAAGTGGTGAAGCAATCTTAAGGATGAAAGAATGATAATGAGCCATGCAGTGGGGTTCCAACAAGTGAATAAACCATCTCCAAGATGGAAAAACGAATGCTCTTTATCACATCACTATTATAACTTGTTAAACCATCATTTTTGTCTGCATTAAGTATTCCCTCAATCCTTTATAAAAGCTACTCTGATAGCACCAAAATTCTTAATGTTGTATTCTGAATGACTCCAATACAATCTTTCTTCCTAGCTGTCCAATAAATGTTAAGCAGAAACTACACTTTATTGAGGCTATTTAATTGGTGATTAACCCTTTCGACATTACTCCCCATAAACTTCATATCTGATAGCACCAAAATTCTTAATGCTGTATTCTGAATGACTCCAATACAATCTTTCTTCCTAGCTGTCCAATAAATGTTAAACAGAAACTATATTTTATTGAGGCTATTTTAATTGGTGATTAACCCTTTCGACATTACTCCCCATAAACTTCATATAGCACACTATTGCCTAGAAACTCAGCTGTCTACGTGCCCCATGTGTCTGATTATTCAACAATTTAAAAAATGACAGTGCAAACTGGCACAAAACATAAGGAAATTGCACGCTTATATATTGGATTGCATACTAGGAATGACTCTCTAGTGGCAATTCAAAATACTTTGTGAAACATCAAAACTCCAAACACTCTAAACTAAAATAACAAAGTTACTCTATTTTCAGACTGTTGCACTTTGAAATATCCAATGGTCAATAGAGTCAACACCATAAATTGCGCTAGAACTGAAGTGCCCCCTTTCTACCACTGTTCATCCATTTAATCATTTAGAATGAGTGGTCCCAGAACACTTCATACGATATCATTCCCTAAATGCATCATCTTTGGTTATCAAAGGCAACTCAAGGCAATATTGTTCAGGTTACTATGTACAAATTTCATTCTACCTAAACTCTTCCTTTCAAGCGCAAAAGGTTTCATCGTAGGAGTTTGATCAAGAAAGGTAATCAAGTTATCATTTCCTGTAGCACACCCTTCAGTAGCTAAATGGTCCATCAAATCAAATATCAAAGTTATTTAATTCCCTAAACTCTTTTTTACTCTCATTTTTTTAAATTCTTCAACTTTTTTCCCTCCCTGACTAAGATAAGAAAGTAGAAAATTCGATGATTTCAATGTGTGATTATTTACAATAAACCACCTCATCCATGAGATAATAATACAACCAGGAACAGGACTATCAGTTGACTGCATTTTCAAAAAAAAAAAATTCTTGAATTAGAATATTAAGCAGTATTTCTAAAATTTATTTTGCCATCATTGCAGGTGGCAACCGGTTGCATACAAATACTGCACCATATGGGAGTGACTTTCTGTAATTGACCCCCAAAAAAAAATGTAGATCTGATGTTGCAAAAGGAATCTATGAACTCATAGACATCAAATAAGTAAATTTATACCATCCCTAACAAAGAAAACTAAAATAAAATTGCCTACAATTCTCACAGAAAATCTCCTATGAACACACAAGGCAACTTGCAGAATGTAAACGCATACAATCAATGTCACAAATCTTTACTCATGACTCATTCTATCAGTAGTGATTGGTTTCATTCAACAGCAGTAAAGAAAAAGTGTACCATGGGTTGTTCACCCGGAAGCAAAACAAAAGAAAGTGAAGAGGCTATAAGAAGAGAATAGAATCATACTTGGTTAGTTAAAATAATTTCCAAGATAATTAATGGACATTGACAGTCAGATTTATCTTCACAATACAAACAAAAGAAGGATATGAATTATGAAAAGTACTTCAATTTCTAAAATGACTACCACCACTACAAAGTCCCTCATCACATCAAAATCCAGGCATTAAAATGAGAACTTCTATGGCCATCACATCGTCCATGCCTTGAAAAATGATAATGACACCTCATCTAACCCTAGCAAGAACTGATATATATCCACATTCACTGTGACCAAGTAATCAAAATACTCATTCATAACCATGCAGTAAACACGAACTATTTCGAACTCCTTAAATCTTGCCACACTGAATCCAAACTAGAATAGTGCATTCGTGTATATATAACTGGATTCGAGTTTCAATTTTTATAAAATTAACTGATACATCAGGCAGGCAGAACAAATCAGAAACCAAAGAAGACACCAACAGCACAAAAACAAGAGAAACATAACAAAAGTTCAAACAATTAATCTCCAATTACAAGCATTCGTCGAAAGGTCAGGTCAAGGGATTTTAAACAAAGGGGAAATCAGAGGTACAAGAGAAGCGAACCTCATATCTAAGGCTGGATCCATCCCGATGGAAGATCTGATCTCCCTCTCCTCTCTATCCTCATCGTCCCCGCTATTATCCTCATCGTCCCCGCTATTATCTCCGCCGCTTTCTCGGCCACCGCCATCTAGCTCGTCGATATCGTCTTCGAACCGATCCTTCTTGGGGTCTCTCGCGCTTGAGCTTCTTGGCGAAGCATCACCCTCGGCGAGGCAGAGGAGCAGGGATTTTCGTCGCGGCCGTGGCCGGCCCCGCGCTCCCGGTTCCACTCCCGGCGCTCGACCTCGCCGTCGGCAACGGACCAGGACGACGCCGGGAAGAGTTTCCTGGGACGGAATCGAACAACCGGGAGCCGAAGAGCCGCTTCACTCGCATCTCGAAGCTCTCGTCCATAGCCCTTCTCTCTCTCTTCCCCTCCTCCACCTCGAGCCTCTCCGATGGAAACCTAACGACGAACGCACCGCCTCGGCCCTTATATCGAATTAAATAGCGAAGGGATAGATGGGCCCTTTCGATGAGGGTATGCGATATCGTTACGTTCATTAAAGTAGTGTTTTAAATAGAAAATAAAAGAAATATTTTTTAAATATTTTTTTTAATTTTTAAAATGTTATAATTATAGAAGATAATTAGAAATAAAGTTAATCAAAGAAATAATTCATGATTAATTATGATTAATTATGAATTATCTTTTTAATTTATTTCCTAGAAAATGTAGATTAATGAGCTAGCTAGGGAATAAACTCTATCTCATACACTTATCCATGGATAATATTTTTCTACCAAACACTACATAATGTTTAATACAAAGGATAAGAAGGATATTACTTAAATATTTTTTTTACCCTCAAAAATTATAATTAAAAAAATAATTTTAAAAAAATAATTCAAGTTTAATCGTGAATTATTTTCTAAACTTATTTTTTGAGGACTTTATGAATAGCTAGAGTTATCATTGATGAAAAAGTTATTATTTAAAAAAAATAATTATTTTTTGAGCTGTTTTCAAGATAAATGCTACCCTGCACATTTATTCAGAAATAACTTTTATGAATCAAATAATGTAAAAATGTATCAAAGAAAAATATGTTGATGGCTAACTGTGAGCTGATCTAATCAGGAAGTCTTCTCTCGAAGCTCATGAGTTTCTTTTTTTCATAGAATATTAATTTCTTTTCAATAATTTTTTTATATTAAATTGTTATGACAAAATAAAAAAATATATATTTATATATTTTTATTGATTTCTAATTTATCTTGTAAAAAGAAATTTATTAAAAAAATTAAAAAATTTTCTTAATTATGTATAATAAATAATGTTTTTATAATTTTTTAAAAATTCATCAATATTGACACATGTTGTTTAAGTTGTTCATAATTTTTCGTATAATTTTGTTTTAAATGATTCAAAATGTGTTGTAAAATTAATTTGATGTTGAATATTTTTATAATTTTGAAAATATAATTTTTTTTATTAAATAATTTAAAATATAATGATAAATAAATATAATGATTAATTTAAAATAACAAACATAATCGAAATTTCATTTTATATATATAGATGTGGAATCTTGACCCGAGCTAGGTCGAGTTAATTAAAAAAAAAAAAAAAGAAAATTTTCAGTGAAAGAAGCCGCGGCCGGAACGGAAACAGGTTCCTCCCATGAACGGCATAGAGAGGAGATAGGGCGTATCCCAAGCCCAACCATCCTCTTATATCCTGCTAGATTTGAGTTCCATCGGAGAGCGAGCGAACGGGAGTTCACCGGAGGTTGGAGGAAAGCAAGCTTCCTCTTCTTCGTTCAGGCTGAACAACTACGCTGATTCGCACCAAAACATTAGGTAATTCAAGTGTTTCCAAATCTTTTGCAATTCCCATGGATCCAAGAACGGTTAGGATGAGGTTTATTTTGAATTTCATTAGGAATTAAGGTTTGCATTGGTGTGGATTATCTACAAGATAGATTACCACTGATGGATTGTCAATAATGTTGATCTATTGTGTTTGGTATACATATGTAATGTTAGTAATATTGATTAATTATATTGGTATGACAAACAGATTACTAGTCATATAAGATCAATTCTTAAAATACCCTATTGCTGCTGGATCTGTACTTCGACTCGGGCACGGTCGGTCTCCTGATCAGGCTTCCATTGGGCGGACCTCACATAAGTCCTCGCACGAGAGGCGTTGGGGTGGCCCTCCGCGGAGACCCTCCGACGCTCAAGTCAATGGGGATCGACGATCAACAGAAAAGAGAAGAAGGATCTCTCTGGGGAGTCCCTCCCAGAGGTGGCCAATCGGGAGCTCTAGAGGAGCGCGACAGGCAGTGAAGGAGGAGGGTAAGCAGTGAGAGAGAGTGTGAGAGTGAGCCAGAGCTGTGTACGGGATCTTGTGCACATACCTGAGAAATCTGGGAGTATACATATTTATAGGCAATCACCTGAATCTTTGAGCGCGTTCAGGAAGGTTCGAAGGTTGTTGGGATACGGAGATGATTCGAATCAAGCGTTGTAAGGCCGGTGGGATCCGTATTTGTTCGTTGAAGGATCGACGGCTGGGAGGGCTCTCTGATGGTCTTAGATCTGATGAGTGTGTATGGTCCTAGGCGTTTTGTAGATCCTAGACCACTCCTCGATATGATTATTTGCTTGGGATTCTGTTACGCTAGGCCTGGGCTCTTCCGCGTCGGGTCCACGGAGGTGTATGTCGAGCCATAGATTGCTCGGGGGTTGCCCGGAGGGACCGAGTATGGNAAAAGTTATTTTTAAAATTTTAAAAAATAATATAATTAGATGTTATCAATTTTAAAAAATAATAATTAAATTTTTTAATTTTTTTTAATTTTTTAAGTAAATTAATTTAAAATTAGTAATTAAAAATAATTTAATAAATTAATTTAATAAAAAATAGTAATAAAAGAATTAAATTAATTAATTTATTAACATAATAAATTACAAATTGAATTACTTTATTTAATTTCTTTTAAAAAATTTATTTTTAAATATAAAAAAATAAATTATTTTTTTAATTTATATATAAAAATTTATTTATATATTTAATTTATTTATATATTTAATTTATTTTTTTAAATAAATTAATATATTTTAATTATTTATTTATTAAATTAATATATTTAATTTATTTTGTAATTAAATTAATATTTTAAATATATAAATAAATAAATTTGAAAAAAAAATAAAATTTTAATAAATAAATAAAAGAAATTTAAAAATAAAGAAAATATATTAATAAATTAATTTATTTAATTAATTTATAAAATATATAAATTAATTTATTTTAAAAAATATATTTAATATAAATATATATTTTTAATATATTTAATATATTTTTTAAAAAAATAATTTATTTTTTAATTTTATTGTTTTAATATTAATATAAATAATTTAATTAATTAATTAATTAATTAAATTGAACAAATTAATTTTAAAAATAATTTATTTATATTATTTTTTACATTATTTTTTAATTAATTTTTCAAAAATATTTTTTGTTTTTTATTTTTTTTAATATTAAATTAATTAAAATTTTTTATTTTCTTAATAACTCATAATAGATTAAATTTAGCATAATCCTCTGTTTCATTTCCAATTCTCCGGTTTAGACTGATCAGAGTTCTAGGATTCTTGATGTGAAACCATGATCAGCCCTAGACGTGTCACCGGATATCAGCGAGCTCAGATAAGCCTCGGCTATGGATCATTTTAGGGTTTTGCAGTGGATCACAGGTCAGATAAGCCTTTAAGCTTATCGGTTGGAGGTTCGATGGAGTGTTAGTGGAATTCTTGAGAGCTCATGGACAAGAGGAATGCCAGCTATTGAAGAAGAAACGAACCACGTACGTTTTTCCTTCAAAACTGTGCGACCAATTTGTTGAACCAGCCTAAATCTTCGGGTAATTCCAAGAATCTTTAATCCTCTGTCTCTTGTTTATCTTGAAATTGCATCAAGTTATTGTTAAACATAAAAAAAATCATACTGACTGAATAAATATCATAAATTGATATAATTAATTAATTAGTTAATTAATATCTTATTAAATTTTTAAATAAATTTATGGACTTTTAATATAATATTTTATTAAATAAATATAGGTGTTGCGGGATCTAAGCATGATGTAAAACTACTAAAAACTTTTGAGGCTGGTCACTTCTCTCAAGGCAAAGTCACTTGATTTTCAAACAACTAAAACCGCCTCATAAAAATCTATCTTTGGAATAGCAGCACCGGCATCTCATAGCATGGCCAAAACCAAATACTTTTATCAATGGAGCACGCATTATACGTGTGATTGGATAGCCTTCGAACATATATAAAGTGCTACAATTATATTTAAAAAATAATATAATAGTTATTAATGCTGACACAAACATAAATTATAAATGAACAATAGCCTTTCATATTCAAAATAAAACACATGGCAATCATTCAAATATATAAAATACTTTACAAAATTTACCTGTTTCTTATGTCTTTTATTTGATGTATTCCCCTCGTTGACCTAACCTAGCTTGGCACCTTGCAAGTCTATTTACGAAGCATGCTAAGACCATGATGATCTAAAAATTTTGAAGGGGTTAATCTTCAATTTCATCTAAGCTTCAATTTCTACACCTCAACATTTCTATTTCATGTACAGCCGCCGCATCATCCCTATACTTTATTTTGACGACTATTACTTCCTACCGCACCTTTGATCCATACGTGCAATAACTAGAATTACTCGTATAATATCAACAGGAATTTAAGTTACATGCTTAGAGAATGAACTCTGGTCTAATACTTCATCTTATCAATATCACTTGAATCTGTTACTCCTTTACAAGTTGCGACTCTCCGCTGCAAGTAGTCCTGCAATAATTATCAAATACATGATGGCAATTATCACTGTTAAGGCTTGGAAAGCAAAGAAAATTAAATTAAAGCAAAAAAAAAAAAAAAAACTGTGTGTGGGTTATATACCACTAGTTTTAGACATCAGGCCAAACCAACAATACATCATCCATTATCTACCAGAAGCATGGTCATTATTACACATTACATGCTATCATGGCATGTTCATCGTGTTGGATCATTGTTGAAAACTATTTTTTCACACTAAAGTTATTATATCAATTCAGAATTTTCAAACATATCTTGCATGAACCCATGTAGCCGATTCATATAACCGTAAATAGAGCAGAGTGGAGAAGCAGATTCATATAGTTGGCCCCATGTAGTTGAAAAAAAAGGCTTAGATGAGTTGAAGTTGAGTATCCGCATGAACCCAAAAAAAATACAAAATATATTGATAAATTTTATGATATTTCGTTCTCTAAGGTAGTATTTGATAGAAAAAAATATTATCCATGGATAAGTGTACGGGATAGAGTTTATCTCCTGGTTATCCCTAGGATATCCCTTGGTTATCCATTGATCATATCAAATGCAAAAAAGTAAATTAGGATAACTTTTTTTTACTCTTATTTGAAGGGATAATCAGCTATTTCTGCATTTTCTAGGAAATAAATTGAGGGATAACCATGAATTATCACTCTGGTTAACTTTATTCCCAACTATCCTTTATAGTTATGGCTTTTGAGAATAAGAAATGATATCCCCTAGATATCCCCTCTTATTCTCTATTTCAAACACATCTAAATAAATATTAAGATATTCCCCTTTTTTGAGAATTTCTAATCCTAATATATTGATAAATTTTATATAATTTCCAGAACAAGCGAGAATCTTAAACCAATATATAAAGAGTTCCTTTCTAACCAAGAAGAAGCTCTAAAGCGCTTCACCCCAGGTCTTCTGATTTAAGAGAATTCTCAAGTTTTGATAGCTCCATTGGACAGAAGTGAACCTCAACTTGATATCAGCCTTATTTTAATTCAGATTGCATCTCTACTATCTTCTTGTCAAGCAGCATTAAATAAGAACATACGGCTAAAGAAAAATAAATAACAAAGGTAAGATTCAAATACATTCTCTTTTAACAACATGCTGCAATCATTTCATCCATAAAGGTTATTCACAGCACTCTAATTAAACAACTATGCTCTGGAGAGCTACAAAATGTGTGGGTGCCAAAATACTCTATATATCCTCCCATACGCAGATGAAGCCAAAACCATGCTTTCATTTACCAAGCCAATTAAAAAGAGCTGTTCAGGAACGAAATCATTTCCATCCATCAGGGAATGAAAGATGCTATTACTGTCAAACCTATCCAACCCACCCAAAAATACATAGAGGCGTTCCCTGTTAAAACCTTGGAACAAGCTTCACAGCAGAGACTGACCCTAGAAGTATACAAATGTTTCCCTTTTCAACAGACTGTGCAGGCCAAATCAAATGTCAAAACTGGGAATGATAACTCTCTCTAGAACCAAACCAAGAGTTCTGTTAGACATGCACGCCATTACCATTGGAGTAGAAGCTCCCTTCTACTAGGCTCTTTGCAGCATTCTTGGTATTCCCAATTTGGCAGGCATTCAGCTTTGAAGCAGCATTGCTTGGAGTATTTTTTGTGGTTAGCAACACGTTAGAATGGCTGGTACCTTGCAGCAAGGCATCCAATTGCCCACATGAGGCTGCTACAAGCCCTATTAAAGAGTGAAAAAAATGCAGGCTTGTCAGGCAGTGACCGTAAATGGAAGTGAATAAGGACACACAACAATGCCCGATTATTGAGTGTAAATAAACCATGGACCTCCAAAAGTTTGAACCAGATATGCAAGGAAAAACAGGAATATGAATTGAAAAAATGAAATAAAAAATGACTGCCATGACGTATACAGGACAGGTTGAGCCTAATATCTATTAATAACAGCTTGGTGCATCAACTTATGCAAGCACATTACTTGTAATACTGCAGTAGTTAAAAATATTATTTTTTTTCAAATGAGCATAGAATGTCAAGTCTCTAGATACTGATAACAAAATGCAATGAAATCGAAGATCCTTGTATGCAACAACAGCTATTAACAACATGCATGCCTTTGAAGATAACAATGAACACAACTATGATCACTAGAATGAGATAACAAAGTACCTTTTGACATTGCCAAACTAATAGATCTTAACTTTAGCCCTCATTCACACACAGTAGAAATTATCATTGCCATAGAAAACAAATTCTTAAAAGGTAAACTTCATAAATATGAAGAAAAGAAGCTACATTACTATCTGGTTCGATGATGCCAGTTTTAGCACACTCAAATGACAGATTGTACATGTTGATGTGTCTAAAATACCAGATTGTACATCACTACTGTAAATTATTACTAATGAGGCTCATCAACTGTTCTATTTGTTCATGCCTCACAGAGACTCTCTCGGCATCAAAAATAGGCGCAACATGTCAGATTCTCTCAACCATAGATCAGAGAATTCAAGTGCACGCACATGCGTTTACATTTCCACATACTGATGCATGTCCTGGTTGAAACATTACGTATGATAAATAAAAAGGGCGTTCAATGAAGAAGGCTCCCACCACTATGGAGGGTCCAGAGAGGGTTAGATATACGCAACTTACCATTGCATGAAGGCCTGCCCCCTATTACATACAATGAATAAGTAACAAAAATTTCGAATTTATATGCTCATCAAGGAAACAAAGCATATAGCATAGTAATCAAATAGAGGAAACTGTTGCACTCAGATTGAGATTAATTTTCCTAGGCCTTTGTTCAAGAATCACAAACTGTCAAGAAGAGTCCCAGGGTCCCAACTGCATTAGAACTGCTATTTCAGAAAATTAGGGATATACTAATGCATATACCTTGAGTGTCAATCATGCACCATCTTCAATACTGGGAACCGTTTGCAAATAGCTTGGTTAAGCATCAAATATTAAAAGGGTGGAGAAGTGCCAGATCAAGCAAACATGTCCACGAATGTTAGTATTTTTCCAATTACATTATTTTTTATCAATCTACTCAGGTGAAGAAAGCAACCAAAATTGCTGATACATGTACAACAATACAGCAAGCCAATCACTGAAATCATGCAACGTGCTAATTTCATGTCAACATAAATAACTGCTTGTGTGCCAAATTTAGGTTTTTCAGCTCCCAGATGGCCAAAATGGTTTCTGATGGGGCCAGTTGACCCCATGGAAAAAATAAAGACAATAATTTTTGGACGGCCCATCTTGACAGCGGCGTCGGTCTCAACGTTGGCCACGTCCCACCTCGATCTTGGCGTCGGCCGCGGCCCACTTCGACCTCAACGTCCGCGACGGCCCACCTCGGCCTCAACAATTGGCCTCGCCCTGCTCGGCCACCTTGGCTCCAGCCGGCCCCGGCACTTTCCTAGCCGGCCCCCTACGTTTTCAAGCTAACCAGCCCCGGCACCTTCCCAAGCGGCCCGGCATCTTCCTAGCCGGCCCCCTACGTCTCCAAGCTGGCCGGCCCCGGCACCTTCCCAAGCGGCCCGGCATCTTCCTAGCCAGCCCCCTACGTCTCCAAGCTGGCCGGCCCCGGCAACTTCCCAAGCAGCCCGGCATCTTCCTAGCCAGGCCCCCTACGTCTCCAGCTGACCGGCCCCGGCACCTTCCCAAGCGGCCCAGCATCTTCCTAGCCGGCCCCCTACGTCTCCAAGCTGGCCGGCCCCGGCATCTTCCCAAGTGGCCCGACATCTTCCTAGCTAGGCCCCCTATGTCTCCAAGCTGGCCGGCCCGGCACCTTCCCAAGCGGCCCGACATCTTCCTAGCCGGCCCCCTACGTCTCCAAGCTGGCCGGCCCCGGCACCTTCCCAAGCGGCCCGGCATCTTCCTAGCTAGGCCCCCTATGTCTCCAAGCTGGCCGGCCCCGGCACCTTCCCAAGCGGCCGGCATCTTCCTAGCCGGCCCCCTACGTCTCCAAGCTGGCCGGCCCCGGCACCTTCCCAAGCGGCCCGGCATCTTCCTAGCCGGCCCCCTACGTCTCCAAGCTGGCCTTCCCAAGCGGCCCCGGCATCTTTCTAGCCGGCCCCCTACGTCTCCAAGCTAGGCGGCCCCGACACCTCCCAGTCGGCCCCGGCACTTTTCTAGCCGGCCCCGGCATGTCCAAGCTGGCTGGCCCCGACACCTCCCAGTCGGCCCCGGCACTTCCTAGCCGGCCCCCGGCGTGTCCAAGCTGGCTGGCCCCGACCCTTCCTGGTCGGCCCCGGCGTCTCCAAGCCCGCCGAGTCGGCCCCGACCCTTCCTGGTCGGCCCTTCTCGGCCCTCCAAGCCGCCGAGTCGGCCCCGGCCATTCCTGGCCGGTCCCTCTTGACCCCGGCATCTCCGAGTTCTCCAAGCCCATCGAGTCGGCCCCGACCCTTCCTGGTTGGCCCTTCTCGGCCCCGGCGTCTCCAAGCCCGCCGAGTCGGCCCCGGCCATTCCTGACCGGCCCCTCTCGGCCTCGGCACCCCCGGCGTCTCCAAGCCCGCCGAGTCAGCCCCGACCATTCCTGGCCTGTCCCGCCCCGGCACTTCCTGACCGGAGAGGTCGGCCCCGGCCGCCCTGGCCAGCCGGGTTTAGCCTCGACTTCCCCGGGAGGGTCGAGGCATCCCAGTTCTCCCCAGCATGGGCCCAGCAGTTCAAGAAACCGCCTCTCTGACTCGCGCCGCCTGACAATGCCAGGTCCACCTACTGCTGGCCACGTTGTTGATGGGACTAGACCCAACAACCTAACAACCCTGCGAATTGATGGGACTTAACCCACCAATCGCCGTTTTCTCCTTTCTGATGGAACAGGACCCCACCAACCAGCCTAAATCCACGCAACTCCCAAGAACTCTGCAGACATTCCCTCCTCACGAAATCCCACATGATCATGCCAGGGTCAACCCCTATAAAAGATGATCATGCCAGGGTCAACCCCTATAAAAGGTGAATCCACCCAGTAAACAGGTATGCGCGATAATCCCCAAAAATCGCTGCCTTAGCATTCAGGAAGGAATCCCTCCTTCCTGAGACCTTTTTCATACTAAAAAGGGCTCACTCGAGCCCCTCTTCAGCTGTGACCTCAGTTGCTCGGAGGGTCCCACCGGAGAACCCTCTTCGGTCCTGAGACTCTTCTGCAGGTAACCTGGTGAAGAAGAGCCTGGAGAAGCATTCCGTTCCCGACGTCCAGGATAGGTGATTGAGCGTCATCAAATTGACACGCCAGGAAGGGGGATAAGAAAAAGTAGCGAACGTTCTTCCTGCGCTACATCTCGGTCGGCGAGACTCTCTCCCCCTCTTCTCTTCGAGAAGCCATGGTGGTGACGCGAGCTCAGGATGCCTCCGTCAGCTGTCCAGCAGGGCTCCCCCTGCCAACTAGGCAGCAGGAGGCCAATCCCCTTGCTACCAATCCTCCAGTCACCTGCCCGCCGCCGAAGGCCGTTGATCAAACAGCGGAGCGGCTGGCGACTCTTTCCCAGCAAGTCCAGAATCTCACCGCCATGGTCCACGGGCTCCAGCAACAACAGTCCGTGGCCACCCAGCATCAGACTGCTCCCCCGCCAGTCAACAGTCGGCGAGGGGAGGTTCTCCTCGGCGGGAGGCCGATCGGCGAGAGACCGGCCGATGTCAGGTTTTCCCCTAGGAAGCCTCGATGCGAGCCCTCCAAGTGGCCACGGTCCCCTGACCACGGCCCCAACAAATTTCCTCCCGAGCCACATCATCACGAGGACCCAGGCGAAAGTCCCGACTTCCGTCTCCATCTCCTTCTGCCTCTTCTTCTTCTTCCTCTGATCCATCTCGGAGGGCCCCGACGATCAGCCGCCAGGCGGAGGAACGCCTGGAGTACAACAGGCGCCTCGACGAGCTCGCCAAGAAGATCAACCATCAGCCGAAGGAAGAGTTCAACACTCGTCCTCTTTATACCCGCCGGATTGGAGGAACCAGTCCCCTCCAGGTTCTGCTTTCTCAGATAGACCCGTACGATGGTACGACGGATCCTCTCGATCATCTCGAGAGTTATAAAGCAATGATGCAAATCCAGGGCGCTTCAGATGCCCTTCTCTGCAAAGCCTTCCCCGCTACCCTGCGGAAGGCCGCCCGTGCATGGCACTCACGCCTGCCCCCTCACAGCATCGACTCCTTCCGAGAGCTGGAGAAAGCCTTTCTGGCACACTTTGACGCCTGCTGACGAATCCCAAGGGTAGTCATAAGGAGGGAGAGTCTTTGCGGGACTTGTATCCCGGTTCAAGGCCGCTGCCCTCGAGGTCTATCATCTCGACGACGCGGTGGCAGCACTGGCGTTGAAGCGGGGACTCCTCCCGTCCCGCTTCACTTTCTCCTTGGATAAGAAGCCCCTAAGCTCTTATTCCGATCTCCTCCTCCGAGCTCAGAAATACATCCGCGCGGATGAAGCCGACTTCACCCGTCGGGAATCTTCAAGAAACTCCAGCCACAAGCCTGCTTGCCCCGAGCCCAGCGGGCCCCCTCGACACAGGCGAGCTGACCCGCCTCGTCGTTCCGAGAACAGGCATCGTAGCCCCATCCCCGACGAGAGTAAGCTCACGCCTCTTCTAGCCCCTCGATCCTACATTCTGATGGAGATCGAGGGTGAGCCTTATCTCCAATGTTCTCCTCCCATGAAGAAAGGTCCTCCTCACAACAAGAGCCGCTACTGCCGTTTCCACCGGGATTACGGCCATAATACCGATAGCTGCTACAATCTGAAGCGGGCCATCGAGGAGCTCGTCCAGCGGGGCTACCTCGGCAAATATGTCCAAAAGGCGCCGCAGCCGCTACGAGCCCTCATGGGGGCCCTGCCTGTCCAAGCCCCGGTCGACAATGCCCCTACTGAGCAGACGGTCAGGATGGTATCCTGGGGATCAGCTTCTGCACCTAAACGGCCGAAGGAGGAGGAGGCGCCGAGTAATGTACTTCCTGGGAGGGTCCCTACCGCATCACCGAAACACTTTACAGGAGGGCATACAAATTAAAGGAACTCAACGGGAAACCCATTCCACGTACCTGAAATGCGGATAACCTCCGCCAATATATCAATGATGTATTCCCTTGAAGCGTGAAGTAATAAAGGAGGCCCTTTCTGACACAGCAGCCTGTTCTCCCTTGCGCCAGAGGACCAAGTCTCCCAAAAGGAGCTCACCGGCATCGCGGCCCATAGGACACCACTCGGCCCCGGTACGGCGGTGCCCCAGAGTAGGTTAAGACCCTAAAGGCTTCGTACCCGGCTGAGTCGCCACTTGGTGGCACACAAACCCCCAAGTTAGTTCAAAAGGAGCTCACCGGCATCGCGGCCCACAGGACACCACTTGGACCTGGCACGGTGGTGCCCCCGAGTAGGTTAAGACCTTAAAGGCTCTGTACCCGGCTGAGTCACCACTTGAGCGGCACACAAACCCCCAAGATGGTTCAAAAAGAGCTCACCAGCATCGCGGCCCATGGGACACCACTCGGCCCTGGCACGACGGTGCCCCCGAGTAGGTTAAGACCCTAAAGGCTCCGTACCCGACTGAGTCGCCACTTGGGCGGCACACAAACCCCCAAGTTGGTTCAAAAGGAGCTCACCGGCATCGTGGCCCACGGGACACCACTCGACCTCAGCACGACGGTACCCCCGAGTAGATTAAGACCCTAAAGGCTCCGTACCCGGTTGAGTCGTCATTTGGGCGGCACACAAATACCCAAGTTGGTTCAAAAGGAGCTCACCGGCATCACGGCCCATGGGACACCACTCGGCCCCGGCACGGCGGTGCTCCCGAGTAGGT
The DNA here is from genome assembly GCA_900491605.1 of Calamus simplicifolius. Lineage (NCBI taxonomy): Eukaryota > Viridiplantae > Streptophyta > Magnoliopsida > Arecales > Arecaceae > Calamus > Calamus simplicifolius. Next base: position 90,119 of record UESW01004070.1, on the reverse strand, counting down.
TAAGACCCTAAAGGCTCCGTACCCGACTGAGTCACCACTTGGATGGCACAAACCCCCAAGTTGGTTCAAAAGGAGCTTACCGGCATCGCGGCCTATGGGACACCATATGGGACACCACTCGGCCCCGGTACGGCAGTGCCCCCAAGTAGGTTAAGACCCTAAAGGCTCTGTACCCGGCTGAATCACCACTTGGACGGCACACAAACCCCCAAGATGGTTCAAAAGGAGCTCACTGGCATCACGGCCCACGGAACACCATTCGGCCCCGGCACAACGGTGCCCCCGAGTAGTTAAGACCCTAAAGGCTCCGTAACCGGCTGAGTCGCCACTTGGGCGGCACACAAACCCCCAAGATGGTTCAAAATGAGCTTACTAGCATCGCGGCCCACGGGACACCACTCGGCCTCGGCACGGCGGTGCCCCCGAGTAGGTTAAGACCCTAAAGGTTCCGTAACCGGCTGAGTCGCCACTTGGGCGGCACACAAACCCCCAAGATGGTTCAAAAGGAGCTCACCGGCATCGTGGCCCATGGGACACCACTCGACCTCGGCACGGCGGTGCCCCCGAGTAGGTTAAGACCCTAAAGGCTCCGTAACCGGCTAAGTCACCACTTGGGCGCCACACAAACCCCCCGAGTGGTTAAGACCCTAAAGGCTCTGTACCCGACGAGTCGCCCCTCGCAGTGGTTCCCACACCCCCGAGGCGGTTCAAAAGGAACCTGACGACTCTCAGCTCTCAGGTCACCTCTGGGGTTCAAAAGGCTTCCGACAGCCACAACTTATCTCAGCGGTTTCAACTCTGTATCAGCGGCCGACGGCCAATCGGCCTCGATGGCTCTATTTCTGCTTCGGCAATTTTGTCTCGGCCTCAGCAGCTTTATCTTGGCAGCCTCAAGCCGGCGGATAGCCACGAAAAGACTTTCAGACTCCGTGTTGGGAGAGGATTGTTAGCTGCCCTCAGCTAGCCAAAGAAGGCATGCAGATGTCCCATACAAGGCAGCGCAAGAGGAAAGGGGTTTCCACACCTAGAAGAAATCATGGTTGAAGTTAACATGAAAGAGCAGATGCCAAGGTAAAAGTTCTACACTCCTTTCGCTTAGCTAATGCGGGGCACGCAAGCTCAAGGAGTGTGGGGGGCATTTGATGGGGCCATTTGACCCCATGGAAAATAAAGACATAATTTTTGGACGGCCCACCTTGACAGCGGCGTCGGTCTCAACGTTGGCCGCATCCCACCTCGATCTTGGCGTCGGCCACGACCCACTTCGACCTCAACGACCGCGATGGCCCACCTCGGCCTCGGCAATCGGCCTCGCCCCGCTCGGCCACCACGGCTCCAGCCGACCCCGGCTCCTCCCAGCCGGCCTCGGCACTTTCCTAGCCGGCCCCCTACGTTTCCAAGCTGGCCGGCCCCAGCACCTTCCCAAGCGGCCCGGCATCTTCCTAGCCGGCCCCCTACGTCTCCAAGCTGACCGGCCCCGGCACCTTCCCAAGCGGTCCGGCATCTTCCTAGCCGGCCTTCTACGTCTCCAAGCAAGGCGGCCCCGGCACCTCCCAGTCGGCCCCGGCACTTTCCTAGCCAGCCCCTGGTGTGTCCAAGCTGGCTGGCCCCGACACCTCCCAGTCGGCCCCGGCACTTTCCTAGCCGGCCCCCGACGTGTCCAAGCTGGCCGACCCCGACCCTTCCTGGTTGGCCCTGGCGTCTCCAAGCCTGCCGAGTCGGCCCCGACCCTTTCTGGTCGGCCCTGGCGTCTTCAAGCCCGCCGAGTCGGCCCCGACCCTTCCTGGTCGGCCCTTCTCAGCCCCGGCGTCTCCAAGCCCGCCGAGTCGGCCCCGACCCTTCCTGGTCGGCCCTTCTCGGCCCCGGCATCTCCAAGCCCGCCGAGTCGGCCCCGACCCTTCCTGGCCAGCCCCTCTCGACCCCGGCATCTCCGAGTTCTCCAAGCCCGCCGAGTCGGCCCTGACCCTTCCTGGTCGGCCCTTCTCGGCCCCGGCGTCTCCAAGCCTATCGAGTCGGCCCCGGCCATTCCTGGCCGGCCCCTCTCAGCCCCGGCACCCCCGGCATCTCCAAGCCCGCCGAGTCGGCCCCGGCCATTCCTGGCCGGCCCCTCTCGGCCCCGACATCTCCGAGTTCTCCAAGCCCGCCGAGTCGGCCCCGGCCATTCCTGGCCAGCCCCTCTCGGCCCCGGCATCTCCAAGCCCGCCGAGTCGGCCCCGGCCATTCCTGGCCTGTCCCGTCCCGGCACTTCCTGGCCGAGGAGGTCGGCCCCGGCCGCCCCTGGCCAACCGGGTTCAGCCTCGACTTCCCCGGGAGGGTCGAGGCGTCCCAGTTCTCCCCAGCATAGCCCCAGCAGTTCAAGAAATCGCCTCTCTGACTCGCGCCGCCTGACAATGCTAGGTCTACCTACTGCTGGCCACGTTATTGATGGGACTAGACCCAATAACCCAACAACCCTGCGGATTGATGGGACTTAACCCACCAACCGCCGTTTTCTCCCTCTCCGATGGAACAGGACCCACCAACCAGTCCAGATCCACGCAACTCCCAAGAACTCCACAGACATTCCATCCTCACGAAATCCCACGTGATCATGCCAGGGTCAAACCCCTATAAAAAGGTGAATCCACCCAATAAATAGGTATGCGCGATAATCCCCAAAATCGATGCCTTAGCATTTAGGAAGGAATCCCTCCTCCGTGAGACCTTTTTCATACTAAAAAGGGCTCACTCGAGCCCCTCTTCAGCTGTGACCTCAGTTGCTAACTTGGGCATAGGAGGGTCCCACCGAAGAACCCTATCCGGTCCTAGGACTCTTTTGCAGGTAACATGGTGAAGAAGAGCCTGGAGAAGCATTCCGTTCCCGACGTCCAAGATAGGTGATTAAGCGTCATCAGTTTCCATGTTCCTAAATTAATTTGTTGTTTTAACTCCAAGGAAAATAAGACTATCAATATTTCCCAAAAAAATTGAAATCACAGAGAATCAAGATTATGCACATCTTTCTGATGCTTAACCTAAAAAAGAGAAAATAAGAGCTTTAAATGGGGAAATAAATAAATAAACAAATGTATTGGCACCAATGAAAAGAACTAGAACCGGCCTTGGCACAATAGTAATATTGCTCTATTATAACCTGAGTGCCATAGGTTTGAAATATGAAAATAGCCTCTTCATACTAAGATATAAGGCTGCGCACATATGACCCTTCTCAGACCACACAGTGGCATGAGCTTCATGTATTAGGATGCAATTTTGTTGGTAAAAAGAAACCTTGTTTTTTTTTTTGTTTCTTTTAATGGAAGTAAATTAGATCAAAATAATTGTATCTCATCATTTTCTTGGTGCACCAGAAAAAGTGTCACCACCTAAAAATGGAGCTGAGGGTTTTCCAGGTCTTGACTTGAACTCTGGATGAAATTGCACTCCAACAAAATATGGATGCGAAGGCAGCTCAAGTATCTACAAGGACCAAATGATTAAAACAGATACATCAGCAATGCAAAAGGCATCCACAAAAGCAGGAAGAAAAAATCAATTGCATAAATTCACATGCATACCTCCATACGTCTTCCAGATTCATCTTTACCTACAAATGCAAGACCGTCTCTTTCAAGTTCCATGATCATATCAGGGTTTACCTGGATTGGTATATAAACGTGTATAAATTGATAATATAAAAACCTAATACCACAATATAAGGCAGGGATGCTCAAAAAAAAAAAAAATTCAGCATGAAAGAGAGAACTTTTCATATTACTAGAACAGAAGTCAACAGATACAACAGATACCAGACAATCATGCCATTACAAGATCAACAATAAGCTATACATAGCAATGCGATAAAACAGACCTCATATCTATGTCGATGCCGTTCATCAACATAACTCACATTGCCATACCTACCAAAGAAAGAGGAAAAAACTACAAATCAAGTTCTCTTTTTTCCTTTCTTTCCCTTGTAGAAGCAAAGGGATAGACTCTACCTGCCAAAACATGCATCATAAAAGCAAGTAAGATTTAATGAGGGATGTTTAGTCCTTACAATTTTGCAGATTTGCAGTCAGTGACATGGAAAAATGTCCTCCTTAACCCAAGTCGCATGTTCCACCCATATGAGTTTTTGAACCCTGCAAATATCACTCCCAAATCATAACATAGAAAGACTTATCATAATCAAACGAATTTCGAAATATAAATGAGTGATTTTGAAGATAGTTTTAAACCAAGTTGACCTCTGGCATAAAAATGACACATGGACTTCTTGTGCAAGGGTCAAACTCTGTGCTGTTGGCATCTTGTATATTGAGAATAGAACGTGCAAACTCGATAACAGCAATTTGCATTCCAAGACATATGCCAAGATATGGAATATTGTTTTCTCGGGCATATTTTGCTGCAAGAATTTTCCCTTGAACTCCCCTGTCCCCAAACCCACCTGGAACCAGTACACCATCTGCACCCTGAGATGAAATACTATTTAGATGACTGCAAGAGAAACATGAAATAATAAGCACAATGCAAGGGAACTAGAAAGACAGCATTAGCAATCTGGTTCGACAATAAAACACTAGCACCATTGGCAAAGGAGTAGCTCACCTTCAAAAGACTCCATGCCTTCTCATAAAGATTATGTGCCTATACACAATAAATAAATAAAACATTTCCAATACTAGAAGTTGAGAAAGATAAAAATATGAGGGAATAGGGACTTAGTCAAAAAATAAACCTCTTTTGCAGTAGCATCTTCAAGGTCGCTAGCAGGAACCCAATCAACCACAAGTTTCCGATGACAGGCAATAGATGCATGCAGTAGAGCCTGGAAACAGGTTTACAATTAGGACTGATAGAAGGTACTTGAAAAAACACATCATCTGAGAACATCATATCCATCATTAAAGTATATATGGTCAATGATGTGGCTGATCAAGCCGCGTTACAGTTGACGGAGGAAGCAACTGACGAAACCCCTGCTTCGGCTTCCAAGGCCCCTTCGGTTTCGGCCTTCGAAGTTCCCTCGGCTTCGGACCTCAAGTCCCCTTGGCCTCCGAGGCCCCTTCGGTCTCGGCCTCCGAAGTCCCCTCGACCTCAGACCCCAAGTCCCCTCAGCCTCCAGCTGCGGGTCCCCTCAGCCTCGGACCTCGAGTCCCCTCAGCCTCCGGCTGTGAGTCCCCTCAGCCTCCGGCTGTGAGTCCCCTCAGCCTCAACCTCAAGTCCCCTCAGCCTCCGGCTGCGAGTCCCCTCAGCCTCAAACCTCAAGTCCCCTCAGCCTCGGACCTCAAGTCCCCTCAGCCTCGGACCTCAAGTCCCCTCGGCTTCTGGCTGCGAGTCCCGTAGCCTCGGACCTCAGGACCTCTCTATCTTGAGCCGCACTACCATGTGGCCCACCAACGTTCGCAGCTGCCACGTGGCCCACTAACCGTCTGCAACTTCGCATGACCACTATCCGTAACGACGCATGCCTGACACAACTAGGCCCACCTGCCATCTATGGCACCGCGCCTGGTAGGTGGCTAGTGGGGCAAGACACCTCTGACATGCCCAGTGTCGGTTGCAACCTGTCTATGTCAGCCTGGCTACCTATCCGCTACCGAACAACGGCACCTCGGAATTAGCCACTTTCTATAAGCGGAAAAGGAAATCTTCGAACAAGTTAAGAACCCACGCTCACAATGAGAAAAGGGATCTAAACTCAAGCTCTCTAGCTATTTCTCTGCTAGTTCTTTTCTTCACTGTTTCCGAGTCGCTTACTTGAGCGTCGAAGGGTTCCCATCGATGCAACCAGTCTCCAAGAACTTTCTCGCAGGAGCTTCTTCGAGGAGAAGGATCTCCATTTTCCGGCATTAGAGAAACGTGACTTGGCGGCAACAGTCAACCACCACAAGATGCAACAAAAATTGAAACTCAATTATATCCAACTAAACAAATTGAATGGTTCATACTTTGGATGCCTATAAAAGTTTGAGGCATCTACTTTAGATGCTTCTTCTATATACGCTAAAAATTTGAGGCTCACAGCCTGTTTGAATTAGTGGCTGAAACCCCAAAAAATTCAATTCTGGCTAATTATCAACCCTATCCTCATAAAATATCAAAGAATTCTTCTACCAAGAAATTACGTGTTAAAATAAATGGGAAGATGACCAATGAACATAATATGCATTAATTCTCTCATCTTTGCAAAGCAGCAATTCCATGCGTATGGCATGGCTTCCAAGATTTCGAAGCACTTCGTTGGATAGCAGCATCACTTGGGTGTTCGAACATCTACACTTCACTTTACAGTCATGAGTTCTTTTAAAATTTAAAACGTGCCCCTTGATTTCAACATTATACTAAGCATCTAGTCTGCATCAAACAAGAACAAGCCAAGCAAAAGCAACAGACAAGCACCCAAAATTTAATGATTGAAACCAAATTAAAAGAGTATTAATGCCTAGCAAGCAATGTAACATTTGATGTGCATTTTTAGTAAAAGATGTATTATCAATGGGCCAAGCACTCTTAACCTTGACTGCCAACCACATCTTTTCAGCAGAAAATATGGTTTTTCTCCATAAAAAAAGCCAAGAGATGTTATGTTGCTGCTTCCACCGCGACTTCCAACTATAATTTATCATATATATATATATATATATCTGTGTGTAACAGAGTCCAAAAGACAGCATCAAAGACATTTATCATATAGGTCATTAATGCTGAGTGGTGCAGAATATTATAGTGTTTGAATCAAGAGATGCAAGATTGACAGAAATATCAACAGTTTTTTCCTTAAAGACATTTTATATGCAAATTCAATATTTCAAAAATTGCCATGGCATGTGGATGTCCTAGGTGCTTCGTAATGTCTAGGAGATATCAGACACTTATGCAGGTGGTTTGCATTTCAAAAAATATCTTAAAAATAAATATATCCACCGGTAATAGATAAAAGTAGAAAATTAGATATGAATCAGTAAAAGATTTGGAAAACTATGAAAGATTTTAGAAACGAGGCAGAGGGCTACAATGCAGCGTATTCACCTATAAGGGAAGGCTAATCCGTATGAAGCCTAAACCCTATGAAGGGTGGTCAGGGGGCTGCATAGACTGTTTTTAAAACAATTTCCAAAACCTCAAACATGTATATTAAGAAAAGCACATATACATATTAAAGAAAATTCATAATAAAAATATCAAACCACAAGAATGGACATGAAAACAGTTGTCCAAGAGTGGGGTTTTTACATACTAGAGCGATTGTTGGAAGGTAGGGGTGGGAGAGAAAAGATACTGGGCTGCATGCCAAGTCCAGACAATTGAACAGATTAACAGAATTAGCATGACATGTACATGCTCTTACACAAATAGAAACCTACAGAAAAGAAAATGAATTAACAAACAGTATACACAGAGAAAGCTGAGAAGAAATTTACCTTCAATACTGATAGATAAGAATCAGAAAGACCAGTATATTTTCCAACCATGGCTACCCTGACCTGCAGGTCACAAAAAGGCATCAATATAACACAAATCGATAGTAGTACAAGAACTAGAAATGAGTTGAGTGCTTGAAACCCACAGGGTCGTGCAACTTGTCACGGATTTCTGCCCTAGACACCCACTCATCCAACTTGGGCTCCCCAGCAACACTGAATATAACGGAGATAAAATTGTTATGCAGCCAGAAAAGGGAAAAAGTAACAGTACCTACAATAATATGAATATTCATTGTGTCCCAAATGCAAGATAATACAATTACTTAAAACTAATGGTTGAGTTTAACAGACAAACCCTAGAAGGTCCAATCTTCTTAAAATAGTTTCATGTACCTTCTGGTCCTAATGGAAACAACAAACCACATGATTGATTAAATTGACTTTGCAAGGACTGCCCTAGGCAGTTTGAAAAGGCAAAACAAAGATTTCAATAGGAGCAAGATAATTTAAACAGAAAGCAAATATTACCTACCCTTAACATCAAAGGAATGTGCCAAATGTTTGAGACATCACAGAGGGTAACTATATTTGATGCCTGCAACAGGAATTTTACATGAATCAGGAACAGATAGTTTAACTAATAAGACCACCATCACATATGTCCTACTAATAAGGCACATTAACTATATCTTGTTGCACTACAATACCAGAACATGGCAAAATTTTGACAATTTTTCCTTCACATTTTCATCAAGTGGCTGCCAGAAAAATTCAACTGATTGATCAGAGACTACAAAAATAGCAACAAAAACGATTGCAAAGCCAAGGTATAGAGAGAAAGGAGTTAGGAATATACCTTTGCACTACGACAAGCTAGAATATTTGGAGTCAATCCAAGTCCTCTGAGCCCCCTAACACTATGTTGGGTGGGCTTAGTTTTCTACATGTAGAGAAAATGGTTCATTCAAGAAACATTTCTTGAGGGTAAATATCGAGTTAGAAATTTAATTACATACCTGTTCACCTACTACATTCAAAACTGGCACAAGACTGACATGAACTAGGCAAAAGTTCCCAGGCCCTGAACAAAGAACCATTAGGACAAAAACTAAAAAAAAAAACACTCTGCGATAGAATCACAAAGCAAGTTGATACTTAATTAAAAAGAAAAAATAAATATACAATGTGAGGGCATAATCACCTCACCTACACGGTAAGAAAATTGACCCAATGCTTCAGTGAACGGCATTGACTCAATATCCCCTGCATCAAGAATATCATTGTCATTATGCTGATGGTGACTGCTGTAGCACACCTACTTGACTATTGAAAGAAAGTGTAATGTATCAACATGGAAAGAAAAGAAACAAGGCCTCTTTAAGAAACAAAAAAAAAAACAATAAGGTACCTATTGTTCCACCCAATTCTATGATACAAACATCAGCTTGCCCTTCATTGCCATCAACAGGGATCATAGCCGCATGCTCAATCCACTCCTGTATGGCATCAGTAATGTGGGGCACAACCTTTACAGGAGCCAGGAAAATGTAAACAGGTCAAGGTTCCCGCTGAAGATATTAACTCAATGAGCCAGTAGACATAAAAGCAGGATAATAGTGCTAACAATTAAGGCGCACCTGAACCGTTTTCCCTAGATAATCTCCCCTTCTCTCCTTGTCAATGACAAACTACACAAAGCACAAAGAAATAGTTGAGATTTTGAGAAAAAAAAATCAAGGAAAGTAAAATTGTGCTAGACTGGAGAATTCTGAATATACAAAGGCTAAAAGCTAAATTTAACCTTAATATCTTCTGGTAAGACCAAATATCTGAAATAATGAACTGAGACTTTTACATACAAGTTCAGAAAGCAGAGCTAATAATTCCAATACCTGACAAATTTTCCCAGTTGTGATGTTGTTGTCATGAGTTAATTTAAGCTGATAATTCCAATACCTGATAAATTTTCCCAGTTGTGATGTTGTTGTCATGAGTTAATTTAATATCCAAAAACCGCTCGTAGTTTCCAAGATCCAGATCCACCTAAAAAATAAACACCTGTTAGGCTTCATAATTTCACTTAGCTGAGAAACTAACCCATAAAGATAGCGGGCTTCATTTTGGAAACTTTTCACCAAGTAAAAGGATAGCAGATGAAATCAAGATTCCCGTAGACTGTTTTACATCAAATGAATAATCAAAACCCAAAAAGAATAAGGTTAGGTTTAAGGGAAAAGAAGGTAGTCAAAATGAAAAAAAAAAATGCAAACCCAAGGCATGTTTAAACTACAGCTTTCAGACTTAAGAGACAAACAGTTATGAGATATTTTAGAAGCATATCTAAATAAAATGACCGATCATGATTATGACAACTGAAAAAATCCCACAACATATCACCAGATGAACTTAACATTAAAACAATCAGAAAGAGGAATCACAAATGATGCCATGATGCCAATGTTGAGGCCCAAAACAAATACAATCTCCAGAACTTCCCTACCTCACCACCATCATCTAGAACAAACACTTCCCCATGCTCATACGGGGACATAGTTCCAGCATCAGTGTTCAGATATGGATCTGCACATGTCAATGATAAAATCATGTGTCACCATTAAGCAAATCACTGGAACCAAACCATTTACCGGATGGGTAGAAACGATGACACTGAAACTGATTCCCAATCCATCAGATATACAATTAAATTCCAAAAACCTAAGGCTATGAACAGTAGAAACAATAAAACTGTTGGAGAAAGTGATTGAAAGAGAAAAAAATGAACTAATAAAAATTTTCGCCATTTCTAAGCTGAGTTCAATCTTCTTCTTTTTCACTTGAGTCAAAATGAGCATATAAGGATAGAAAAGGTGGTCCCTGAACCCAACAATTAGCCAAAAAGAAATAATAAACCACATGACAAGTATAGTCCTCCTCTCCACTATCTCTACCAGAAGAACATAAAATCAAAAGAAAAAAAAAAGATCAAAAGGGGGAAAAGAAACCGCTCTATCACTTCATCTCTTTTTTTCTCTTTCTTTTCTCTCCTTACTTTCTTTAGCTTGAACAATTTTGTTCAAGATAAAGAGAAGCACACATAACTAGATAACTCTAAAATTTTCCTGCAAAGGAAGCAACGAGTTTTTAACAGGGAATCTAGAAGACTAAAATGTTTTTTTCCAGAATTGTCACAGTTTGAGAATAGAGGAGAAATAAAAATAAGAAAGACCGTGGCTCATTAGGTTTCTGTGGTGCCACTTTAACTAACAAATAAAAGGTATTTAAAAGCACAGAGAAATTAAAGGAAAGTTAAAATAAACTAAGTTATAGATTACCCATTAGTTCCAATGACATGAAATGAAGCCTAATAGAAGAAAAAAAATCCAATCTTTCAATTCCCTAAATAACGAAAAATCAAAATGATTCTTTTCGCTAAATAAACTAAAATCAAATGTCTAAGTACATAAAAGAACATAGAAATTTAAAGAAAAGTAAAGAACGAAACAAATTATCCACAATCTCCAATGGCATCAAATTAAACAAACGAGGAAAAAGAAGGAAAAAGAAGGGGAAAAAAAATCCAATCTTGCAATGCGCTAAGCAACAACACACAAAAATGCTTCACAGATTCCTCCATAAAAACACAAACCTTTCCAGCCACCAAGAACCACAATCACGGATTCCTCGATAAAACAAAAGTTTATTACCCGCTGAAACCTCTAAAACCCCAAGAAACAAGAAAAGAACCTTTCTTTCTTGTTCAAAGAAAACGATAAACTAGAAAAAAAACAACCAGAATCAACCACTGACACTAAAAATCCAAAGAGGAAGCAAGACTACCGATCTTAATGGAGGTGACGCGGAGCCCGCACGCCTTGAGAACGACTCCAATGCTGCTGGCCGTTACCCCTTTGCCCAGCCCACTAACCACACCCCCTGTGACCAATACGTACTTCATCTCTCACCTTCTCCGCTATCTATCTAAATATCTCCGAAACAGTCCTCTCAGAGTATGTATACAAGCACTTAAGAAGAAATATTTGAAATTTCCTCTCTATCTTCCCGTAAAAATGACTTCTTGGAAGCAAAAAAAAAAAAAAAAGGAAAGAAAGAGAAAATAGAATCCAAGAAAAAAAAAAAGAAGAGAAAAGGCTAGTGATGGAATTGGGAGAGATGGCACCAGAGGAGAAGAATAGCTGGAAGAAGGGATGAGCGGTGACGACCTCCCCCCACCCTCTCTTTCTCTCTAAATCCGTGGGCCCGTTTCGAGGAGTAAGAGTATCTCTCGTTGTGAAGGAGAAAGAGCCGGCGAATGGTGCGAAGAAGAGGAGGAGGGTCGACGGAATAAGGGAGGAAGCGGAGGCCATTAAATACCGTGACGACAGAGGCCCTCGTCGCTTCGTCTTCTTGGCTTTTATTTCCACGCACATCTTCGTGGTCTACCACCATAACGGCTTCTGCAGCGTTTGAGGAGTTTATAGCGACGGGCAATTGCCGGTCGTCTCATGACGGTTGTACTTCTTTTAAGTATGACGGTGATGCGTACGTGGTGGAGCTCGTTTCGCAAACGGACTGAAAATAAATAATTTTTTAGGTTTTCTTAAGTAATTTTTAAATTTTTAACATTTATATATTAATTTTTTAGATTATTTATTTGTACACGTGTATAAATTAAGGGTGCAACTTAGTCTCATGAAACTGAGTTTTTTTCGATCCTAATCCTAACCCTATTTGTAAAATATCAATCCTAACTCTAACCCTAACCCTATTTGTAAAACCTCAACCCTAATCCTATTTTTAAAAATCGGGTTCGGATTAGAATTCGGGTTGATGAGAAGGAAAAAAAAAAAAAAAAACTTTTTTCAAAGTAAATAACATGAATTATGGATCCCAAAAAAAAAAAATAAAATCCCTTGTTGAATGCATAAGTTAGACTTGGGGCTTTAACATTGTATTAAAAAAAAAAAAGTCTTACGTGAAACAAAGAAGATGAAGAGGTGCTGTAAACAAAGAAGAGGAAGAGACTGGAAGTGAAACGAAATGTACGGGTGGTCCACCTTATATTTGTTCTTTTTTCTCACCTGCGACGGCCTTGCCCTTCTCGCCCTTAAGTTGGTCATCTCGTCCGATTCGATTGGCGCTTTCAATGCCCCCAAAAATTTGATACCTATAAGCTATCATGTTTGGATAACCCTCGGGTTTGGATTATCTCAGGTTCGGATTGCGGTCAATCCCGGGTTAAATCCGGATCTTTCGGGTTCAGGTTGGACAAACATGAGCTTAAACACTGCTGTAAATCAGGTTCAACGGGCTGGATTCGGATTGAACCCGACCCAAGTTGCACCTCTAGGACAAATAGGCCCTTTAACTAAATTTTATTACTAAACCTTGATTAAAATTAATAATGTAATGAAAGGGAGAATCAGCGATGAAAGGGGCAGAGATCACAGGATTAGTTTAAGTGGGAGAATCAAGGAGGAAAAAAAATTCCAATAAGCAAGAATTTAATACTACAAAAGATCATATAAATTGAATATTCAAATATCCTATTTCTAAAGATTTCTTTTTGGGAAGGGGGAAGGTGGTTGTGTTGGTAAGGAGAAGGCAAGATCTTTTTTTTCAAAATATCCGGTTCAGGGTGGATAGTTGTCGCTTTTCAGACCTTAAATAAAGTTCCTTTAGAATTTTTATAATTAGCTTCTAAACTTCTTAATAGGATTGTTTTTTTCTCAAAATAATAAAATTAAGTAGCTACTACTCCATCTTTGTCACCGTACTAGTTATATAGAGTAATACGTTGAGTGTACGACTCACTGCTAGTAGATTGGGACGAACCACGCACAGTATGTACGCCAATTGAAACGGAGTAAAGAAAATACACCACGCTATTCAATCAAGAGGCTTTTGAGTTACGTTCTTGAGCCGCTCAACGTTTTTTTTGAAAGTTACTACTGATGAAAGTTTTGAAAAATACAAATATTTCATGTATCCATGCATTCAAGAGGGTAAGAAAGAGGAATTCCACATACAATAACTCCTTTTCCCTTTTGATGAGGGATAAAATCGTCATTGCATTATTGACAGCTCATATCAGCGATGGAGTTGCGCCTAGTCCAAATGCCCTGTTGACAGGGCATTCTAGCGATAAGAGTCTCCTCATTATGAAGAAAGAAAAAAAAGGTCACGTCTTCCAAAGGCCCCTCATTAATATCCGTCAAATCAATAAGCCAGAGCATTCAATGGTGCAGAAACGGTCATAATGACTTGACCAACATTTAATGGAATAAAAAGAAAAGAGAAAGTATAGTTTGGCCAACATGTCTTGACGAATATAGTTCTGCAAGTATAGTTTGGCCAACATGCCTCGGTAAATATAGTTCGGCAAACATGCATCGATAAATATGCTTCGGCCAACATGTCTCAGCACTCTAGCTCGGTTTCCGCAACCGCGACCTTCGCAAGGCCATGTGCATTTACCTGCTTTAAGGCATTTAATGTCTTATCTCTTTCCATCATTAAGGCATTTATGGTTGCCCCTTTGGCACTTTTTGCGTAAGGAAGGATGGCGTTATAAAGCCGAGACAAAAAGTTCTTGACTCCATGCTTCACAGAAGTCTGACTCGGCCAACCGCATTGTACTTCGGCAGGTTCGGCCAACCTTATGCCTCGGCAACCCGAGCTATTCTTATGCTATTGCCATCAAGGCCAGACCATTCCTCGGCCATTCGATCAGAGCTACTTCAGACCTCTGCGGAATCTGGCGCAGGAGAGTTCAAATTCACTGTAACAGAATAAGATTCCAAACAAGGAATCATGCCAAGACGTGGCCTAAGACCTACAATAGTGGCCTAGGGACCACGCGGCCATTGAGTCTCGATCCATCGGCCAGCTCTTCTCGTCTCCCAGCCGTCGATCCTCTAACTAACCAAATACGGATCCTACCGGCCCTGTAACAACCTGATTCAAATCCGTTTCGAATCCCAACAACTTTCAGACCTCACCCAGAGCACGTCCAAGAAGTCAGGTGACCGCCTATAAATACTACCATTCTCAAGCCTCTTAGGTACGGCTATTCTACGCTCATTTTTCATTTACAGTTCTCACACTCCGCCATGAAAGCTCCCATGAGAGCTCGAAGGAACTCTTCCCGGGGGATCCTTCTCCCCATATTTGTTGATTGCTGGTCTCCACTGACTTGGGCATCGGAGGGTCTTCCGCAGAGGGCCACCCCCAACGCCTCTTGCGTAAGGACTGTCTTGTAGGTCCGCTTAGGAGGGAGCCCACGCTGCGGCCCGATCGTGCCCGAGCCGGAGGACAGATTTCAGCGGCAACAGATTGGCGCTAGAGGAAGGGCCTCAAGTCCCGTTAAACTTGAAAAAAGGAGACAAGGATCTCGATCTGGAAGAGAACCTCTCCAATGGCTAATCGGAGAAGGGCAACTTCTGAAGCCCAGGACCGGGTCGCCTCCCAGAGACCCGATCCGATGAGTATCGTGGCACTGCCGCCGCCACCAGCTGAAACTTCGTCGCCACCAGCTGTCCCAGTGACCCAGGACCCGTTCGCCACACTGGTCCAGCAGGTCCAGGCCCTGACCCGTCTAGTTCAGGAGCGCCATACAGCTCCCCATCCAGTTATAGCTACCCCTGCTCCATGCCTCCCAGAAGAGGCCGCAGCTCCTCTTTCTCCAGCCACTTCTTCTTCTGGTCCGCATGGAGTTGCGGACCCCCCATGTCGACCTAAGGAGGCCAGACTAGTCCCGCAAGGGGGCTGCGACAAGGATCTCCCTAGATCTCGGCGGGCCCGATTCATCTCTCTAGTGTCCTCTCGCCACAACTCGACGCCATCTCCGCCTTCTCCCTGCCTTGACACAACAAATCGGCTTCCATAGCCGCGCTATGCGCACCAAGGCATTTATGGCCTCATAAAGGCCATGTGCATCTATCTACATTTAATGCCTTATCTCCTTTCATCATTAAGGCATTTATGGCTGCCGCGTTGCCCCCTAGGCACCTTTTGCGTGAGGAAGGATGGCGTCATAAAGCCAAGACAAGGAGTTCTTGACTCCATGCTTCACAGAAGTCCAACGTCCAGCTTCAACCTCGGCCAGTGGATCTACTGCACCACATAGAGAGTCCCCACAGGCGAGACCCCGTTACGAATGGCCTTCGGCGTAGAAGCTGTCATCCCCATGGAAATAGGACCCCCCTATCCGCGGATGCTATCATGCCTCCAGAGTCAAAGGGAGATCCTTCTCGCCTGGCGACCCTATTCTTCGGAAAGCATCTGTCTCCAAACCGCTGGAGCAAGGAAAACTGGCACCAAATTGGGAAGGCCCCTACCAAGTGGCGGAGATCATTGGACCGGGAACCTACAAGCTGCAAGATCTAAACGGAAAGTTTGGCCCCCGGACGTGGAACTCGGACAATCTCCGTAAGTATTATCAATAGGGTATGTCCTCTATAAGTCCATTTTGATATGCCTTATTATACCTTCCTGTCGGCATGTATTTTGTAATTTGCAACGTGAATCATCACACATTATGTTGCCAAAGATTGCGAAAAGAAACAGGTGCTGCTCACCAATCCTCGGCACGACCGAGTTGCCTATTTGCACAGGAAATCTCCGAACCTTGGCAGGGCCAAGTAAAAAATCTCCGAACCTCGGCTGGGCCGAGCAACAAATTCTCCGAACCTTGGCAGAGCCAAGTAAAAATCTCCGAAATCAACAAATTCTCCGAACCTTGGCAGGGCCAAGTAAAAATCTCCGAACCTCGACTGGGCCGAGCAACAAATTCTCCGAACCTTGGCAGGGCCAAGTAAAAATCTCCGAACCTCGGCTGGGCTGAGCAACAAATTCTCCAAACCTTGGCAGGGCCAAGTAAAAATCTTCGAACCTCGGCTGGGCCGAGCAACAAATTCTCCGAACCTTGGCAGCGCCAAGTAAAATATAATCTTGAAGGCTCGGCTACAACCGAGTAACGGTCTCCGAACCTTGGCAGCGCCAAGTAAAATATAATCTTGAAAGCTCGGCTACAACCGAGTAACGGTCTCCGAACCTTGGCAGCGCCAAGTAAAATATAATCTTGAAGGCTCGGCTACAATCGAGTAACGGTTTCCGAACCTTGGCAGCGCCAAGTAAAATAATCTTGAAGGCTCGGCTACAACCGAGTAACGGTCTCCGAACCTTGGCAGCGCCAAGTAAAATATAATCTTGAAGGCTCGGCTACAACCGAGTAACGGTCTCCGAACCTTGGCAGCGCCAAGTAAAATATAATCTTGAAGGCTCGGCTACAACCGAGTAACGGTCTCCGAACCTTGGCAGCGCCAAGTAAAATATAATCTTGAAGGCTCGGCAATACCGAGTAATTTATTTGGAAGCCTCGGTTACAACCGAGTAGCATTTTTGAAGGCTCGGCAACACCAAGTAATTTATTTGGAAGCCTCGGTTACAACCAAGTAGCATCTTGGGAAGGCTCAGCAACAACGAGTAATATATTTCTAAAGGCTCGGCAACACCGAGTAATAAATTCCCAGAGCATCGGCCAAAGACCGAGTGATATATTTTTGAAGGCTCGGCAACACCGAGTAATTTATTTGGAAGCCTCGGTTACAACCGAGTAGCATCTTGGGAAGGCTCGGCAACAATGAGTAATATATTTCTAAAGGCTCGGCAACAACCGAGTAATAAATTCCCAGAGCATCGGCCAAAGACCAAGTGATATATTTTTGAAGGCTCGGCAACACCGAGTAATTTATTTGGAAGCCTCGGTTACAACCGAGTAGCATCTTGGGAAGGCTCGGCAACAACGAGTAATATATTTCTAAAGGCTCGGCAACAACCGAGTAATAAATTCTCAGAGCATCGGCCAAAGACCGAATGATATATTTCTAAAGGCTCGGCAATAACCGAGTAATAAATTCATCCATAAAAGTATGCTCTTTCTATACCCATTTTTATTCATTGAATTAAATTCTGTTTTTAAAGGCCTACGAAATTCTTATAACTCTCCTTGAAAGCTGCAATAAGAAGCAGGTCGTATAAATCCTCGGCTAGGCCAAGCAATAAATCTCCGAACATTGGCAGCGCCAAGTAAAATATAATCTTGAAGGCTCGGTTACAACCGAGTAACGGTCTCCGAACCTTGGCAGTGCCAAGTAAAATATAATCTTGAAGGCTCGGCAACCGAGTAATTTATTTGGAAGCCTCGGTTACAACCGAGTAGCATCTTGGGAAGGCTCGGCAACAACGAGTAATATATTTCTAAAGGCTCGGCAACAACCGAGTAATAAATTCCCAGAGGCAACACCGAGTAATTTATTTGGAAGCCTCGGTTACAACCGAGTAGCATCTTGGGAAGGCTCGGCAACAACGAGTAATATATTTCTAAAGGCTCGGCAATAACCGAGTAATAAATTCCCAAAACATCGGCTAAAGACCGAGTGATATATTTCTAAAGGCTCGGCAACAACCGAGTAATAAATTCATCCATAAAAGTATGCTCTTTCTATACCCATTTTTATTCATTGAATTAAATTCTATTTTTAAAGGCCTGCGAAATTCTTATAACTCTCCTTGAAAGCTGCAATAAGAAGCAGGTCGTATAAATCCTCGGCTGGGCCGAGCAATAAATCTCTGAATATTGGCAGCGCCAAGTAAAATATAATCTTGAAGGCTCGGCTACAACCGAGTAACGGTCTCCGAACCTTGGCAGCGTAAGTAAAATATAATCTTGAAGGCTCGGCTACAACCGAGTAACGGTCTCCAAACCTTGGCAGCGCCAAGTAAAATATAATCTTGAAGGCTTAGCTACAACCGAGTAACGGTCTCCGAACCTTGGCAGCGCCAAGTAAAATATAATATTGAAGGCTCGGCTACAACCGAGTAACGGTCTCCGAACCTTGACAGCGCCAAGTAAAATATAATCTTGAAGGCTCGGCTACAACCGAGTAACGGTCTCCGAACCTTGGCAGCGCCAAGTAAAATATAATCTTGAAGGCTCGACTACAACCGAGTAACGGTCTTCGAACCTTGACAGCGCCAAGTAAAATATAATCTTGGAAGGCTCGGCAACACCGAGTATTTTATTATTTGAAGCCTCGGTTACAACCAAGTAGCATCTTGGAAGGCTCGGCAACACCGAGTAATTTATTATTTGGAAGCCTCGACTACAACCGAGTAGCATCTTGGAAGGCTCGGCAACACCGAGTATTTTATTATTTGAAGCCTCGGTTACAACCGAGTAGCACCTTGGAAGGCTCGGCAACACCGAGTAATTTTTATTTGAAGCCTCGGTCACAACCGAGTAGCAATTAATATTTGAAGCCTTGGTTACAACCGAGTAGTATCTTGGGAAGGCTCGGTAACAACCGAGTAATATATTTCTAAAGGCTCGGCAACAACCGAGTAATAAGTCTCCAGAGCATCGGCCAAAGACCGAGTGATATATTTCTGAAGGCTCGGCAACAACCGAGTAATGAATTCATCCATAAAATCACAATGAGAAGCAGGTCATAAAAAGCTCCGGCCAGAGCTGGAGTGCATCTCTTATTATCGAAAGCCCCGGCTAGAGCCGGAGTGCATCTCTCATTATCGGAAGCCCCGGCCAGAGCCGGAGTGCATCTCTTATCATAAAAAGCCCCGGCCAGAGCCAGAGTGCATCTCTTATTATCGGAAGCCCCGGCCAGAGCCGGAGTGCATCTCTTATCATAAAAAGCCCCAGCTAGAGCCAGAGTGCATCTCTTATTATTAAAAGCCCCGGTCAGAGCCGGATGCATCTCTTATCATAAAAAGCCCCGGCCAGAGCCGGAGTGCGTCTCTTATTACCGAAAGCCCCGGCCAGAGCCGGAGTGCATCTCTCATTATCGGAAGCCCCGGCCAGAGCCGGAGTGCATCTCTTATTACCGAAAGCCCCGGCCAGAGCCGGAGTGCATCTCTCATTATTGGAAGCCCCGGCCAGAGCCGGAGTGCATCTCTTATCACCGAAAGCCCCGGCCAGAGCCGGAGTGCATCTCTTATTATCAAAAGCCCCGGTCAGAGCCGGAGTGCATCTCTCATTACCAAAAGCCCTGGCCAGAGCCGGAGTGCATCTCCTATTACCGAAAGCCCCAGCCAGAGCCGGAGTGCATCTCTTATTATCAAAAGCCTCGGTCAGAGCCGGAGTGCATCTCTCATTACCAAAAGCCCCGGCCAGAGCCGGAATGCATCTCTTATCATCAAAAGCCCCGGCCAGAGCCGGAGTGCATCTCTCATTATCGGAAGCCCCGGCCAGAGCCGGAGTGCATCTCTTATTACCGAAAGCCCCGGCCAGAGCCGGAGTGCATCTCCTATTACCGAAAGCCCCGGTCAGAGCCGGAGTGCATCTCTTATTATCAAAAGCCCCAGTCAGAGCCGGAGTGCATCTCTCATTACCAAAAGCCCCAGCCAGAGCCGGAGTGCATCTCTTATCATCAAAAGCCCCGGCCAGAGCCGGAGTGCATCTCTCATTATCGGAAGCCCCGGCCAGAGCCGGAGTGCATCTCTTATTACCGAAAGCCCCAGCCAGAGCCGGAGTGCATCTCTCATTATTGGAAGCCCCAGCCAGAGCCGGAGTGCATCTCTTATCATCAAAAGCCCCGGCCAGAGCCGGAGTACATCTCTTATTATCAAAAGCCCCGGTCAGAGCCGGAGTGCATCTCTTATTATCAAAAGCCCCGGCTAGAGCCGGAGTGCATCTCTTATTATCAAAAGCCCCGGTCAGAGCCGGAGTGCATCTCTCATTACCAAAAGCCTCGGCCAGAGCCGGAGTGCATCTCTTATCATCAAAAGCCTCAGCCAGAGCCGGAGTGCATCTCTTATTATCAAAAGCCCCGGCCAGAGCCGGAGTGCATCTCTTATTATCAAAAGCCCCGGTCAGAGCCGGAGTGCATCTCTCATTACCAAAAGCTCCGGCCAGAGCCGGAGTGCATCTCCTATTACCGAAAGCCCCGGCCAGAGCCAGAGTACATCTCTTATTGATCTTCAAAAGCCCCGGCCAGGGCCGGAGTGCATCTCTTATCATCAAAAGCCTCGGCCAGAGCCGAAGGGCATCACCTATTAACAGAAACCTCGGCCAAGACCGAGTGACATGTCGGAACCCTCGGCTAAAGCTGGAGGGAATTTCTTACTGATCTTCAAAAGCCCCGGCCAGAGCCGGAGTGCATCTCTTATCATCAAAATCCTCGGCCAAAGCCAAAGGGCATCACCTATTAACAAAAACCTCGGCCAAGACCGAGTGACATGTCGAACCCTCGGCTAAAGCTGGAGGGAATTTCTTACTGATCTTCAAAAGCCCCGGCCAGAGCCGGAGTGCATCTCTTATTATCAAAAGCCTCGGCCGAAGACTGAGTGATATATTTCTGCAGCCTCGGCCAATCCGAGTGATACAACACTAAAGCTTCGTCCCAGCCGGATAATTTCTCGGACACTCTAGTGCAACTAAAGCACCTTATTTTACTTCAGCAAGAGGGCCGCCCAGGCCTTTCTCTAACCTACACAGAGATAAACACTTCCTCTATAGAGGATCGAATGACACGTCCCCTAAATAAGATTGCTCCAGAATTCTACTCCCTATATCCAAAATTACACTTCGGACTAGGGAGTGGGGGGCATGTGATGAGGGGTAAAATCGTCATTGCATTGTTGATAGCTCACATCGGCGATGGGGTCGCGCCCAGTCCAAATGCCCTGTTGGCACGACATTCTAGTGACAAGAGTCTCCTCATTATGAAGAAAGAGAACAAGAGGGAAAAAAAGGGTTACGTCTCCCAAGGGCCCCTCATTAATATCCGTCAAATCAATAAGCCAGAGCATTCAATGGTGCAGAAACGGTCATAATAACTTGGCCAGCATTTAATGGAATAAAAAGAGAAGAGAAAGTATAGTTCGGCCAACATGCCTCGGCAAATATAGTTTGGCAAGTATAATTCGGCCAACATGCCTCGGTAAATATAGTTCGGCAAATATAGTTCGGCAAACATGCATCGGTAAATATGCTTCGGCTAACATGCCTCGGCACTCTAGCTCCGCAACTGCGCTATGACCTTCGCACCAACGCAATTATGGCCTCATAAAGGCCATGTGCATTTACCTGCTTTAAGGCATTTAATGCCTTATCTCCTTCCATCATTAAGGCATTTATGGTTGCAACGTTGCCCCCTTGGCACTTTTTGCGTAAGGAAGGATGGCGTCATAAAGCCGAGACAAAGAGTTCTTGACTCCATGCTTCACAGAAGTCCGACTCGGCCAACCGCATTATACTTCGGCAGGTTCGGCCAACCTTATGCCTCGGCAACCCGAGCTATTCTTATGCTACTGCCATCAAGGCTAGACCATTCCTCGGCCATTCAATCCGAGCTACTTCAGACCTTTGCGGAATCTGGCGCGGGAGAGTTCAAATTCACTATAACAGAATAAGATTCCAAACAAGGAATCATGCCAAGACGTGGCCTAGGACCTACAATAGTGGCCTAGGGACCACGCGGCCATTGAGTCTCGATCCATCGACCAGCTCTCCCCGCCTCCCAGCCGTCGATCCTCTAACTAACCAAATACGGATCCTACCGGCCCTGTAACAACCTGATTCGAATCCGTTTTGAATCCCAACAACTTTCAGACCTCACCCAGAGCACGTCCAAGAAGTCAGGTGACCGCCTATAAATACTACCACCCTCAAGCCTCTCAGGTATGGCTATTCTACGCCCATTTTTCATTTACAGTTCTCACACTCCGCCATGAAAGCATCCACGAGAGCTCGGAGGAACTCTTCCCGGGGGATCCTTCTCCCTATATTTGTTGATTGCTGGTCTCCACTGACTTGGGCGTCGGAGGGTCTTCCGCAGAGGGCCACCCCCAATGCCTTTTGCGTGAGGACTGTCTTGCAGGTCCGCCTAGGAGGGAGCCCATGCTGCAGTCCGATTGCGCCCGAGCCGAAGGATAGATTTCAACGGCAACACCTCTCATTATTTTCTTCCTTAAAAAAAAAACAAATATATATTATACATATTAAGATATGTTGAACCGCATTTTAGCACTGAACTAATGGTATATCGGGTTTTTTTTTGATTTTTTTGTTCTTTTAGTAAATACGTCGTTTTCTTTGATAGTTTATAAATTTTTTAGCTCATTGGCTAATAATTTATCTTTTTAGTATGAGAATTTATATCAAACTTCATGTGCACCGAACAATGTATTAGTCTTGGGATCAAATTTACATGAATGAGTTTGATATTTTGATGGTAAATCTGTTATCTTTGTATCAACGGTCATATGATTCAGCAAAAGATTTTATTGCTCTATTTAGAAGGCCGAGAGATGGATTCTGGTTCCTATTTCTTGGATAAGAATTTTTAAAAAATGATATTGTATTCTCCAAAAGTCACCTTTGAAACAAGCTTAGGAGGGAGGCAGGGATTATAAAATAGGATAGTAGAAAGAAGTCTAGAAAAATTGCATGTTCTTTCCCTTATTATTATGCTAGTCTACTGCAGCATTTGAATCAAACATATGCTTATCAATAGTTAAATAGGAACATAATTTTCATGCAACCATTGTCGTAATGCAGCCTGACAAATAAATCAAGGCAATTAGAAACTTTGTAATAATACTATTGATCGAAAGTAGGTTATTCTATTTCTTAGTAACAATTTGTTCACATTCAATTGTATTATGATCAAAAGATAGTCTGTGATAAAATAAAAAGATTTATGCATCCTATTAAGGCCTTACACACCAAATAGTCATATCAAAATTGTTGTTGATATGAGTAGATCATTGCTAGATCTACAACATATCACGAAATCATACCAAAATCCTAAATCTTAAAATAATTTTCATCTTTTTCTATTTTTAAGTATTTTAGCATGACTTTTTTATCCTTTTCTATTTCCAACCTATTTAAGTTGAAAAAAGAAAGGAAGAAGGGGAATAGTAGGAATCATACCTGGTTTTAAGCTAAAATCCTTACTCTTTTGTGATGCAATTAGGATGTAGTTAGCAGATACTATGATTAAGAACTCATGCTAAACTTCACAAGAGCTAGCAAATTCATAGGTGAAGAATTCAATAATTAAATATTTAATTTTTTTCTTATCCCATCAGTGGGCATACAAATGAATGGGATCCAAAGGTTCTCATCATATTTTCCTTTAAATTTTCTATTAGAAAGAGTATCAAATTTTAGCCAACTTTCTCCACTATACCTAAATAATTTTAACATATTTCTCTATTGTCGAGTCCTATTTTTAGTATGATTTGTGTATCATGTTTAATGTTTGAGTTAGGATTAGCGTCATGATTTATATATTTTGTCAATTTATTGTGAAGACTAGCTTTTGAGATATTAATTAAAATTTATTTTAATAAAAAAATCGTCAATGAGAGGGTTCTTCAATTTAACTTGCTTTAGTTTTGTATTTTTTTATCTTTGAGTCCAATTACTGTCAATCGATTTACTTTTTACTCTTTACAGTGCATCACTTTAGCTCAAATCTTCTAAAAAATAGAGAATTTTTTAAATTTGTTAAAAATAAATGAGAGAGTGAAAGGATGGGAGCTCTTGAAGAGCTATTAGCTTTCTTTTTCTCTTTTGAATCACCCATAAGGCCATACCCTACCTAAGGCCTGAACCATCTCAAATTAAGCGATTCGACGCAATTTGAGTCTTATACTGAACCATAGGCCTTTTTTGAACCAATTGGATTTGTTTCTTCTTTCCTTGGTGTGTATGATTAATATTAACTAGACATATAATTTAAGTATTTATAGTATGTCCTTTAACATATATTGCTGCCAAACCATTTGCGGTGAGCACCGATGGGCGAAGATCTCCACAGATCATCGAAAGTAGTCGCTGGAAATGTAAAGGGAGCGCCTTCTTCTTCGGAAACCTGCACAAAGTCCCGGACCGGTGGTGCCGGTGGGGACCCTCCGATGCTCAAGTTAGTGGCTTGTAGAACAGGAGTTTTATTTACAGTCAGAGAATAGAGATTCCCCCCTCGTTGCGAGTTAGGAGTTCTTATGTACCTATTCGGGGGGTCAAATTTACCTCGTTCCATGGTAACCTTTGAATCTGCTTTGTTAGGATGAGCTCCGTGAACAGCGGGCAGGTGAGTCGTTGCCGAATGGGTGCCGCGTATATCGGCAACCGCAGGGTGTGTTGGTAATTGTCCGTGATCTCGGTAAAACAGATGAGCAAGATATGCGGCGGTTAGTGCCTCAGATCCCTGGGTCCAGTATTCGAGACCAGCTCCGTTATACTAGGAAAACATGCAATGTTGAGGCCGAAGCCATAGGCCGAGGTCGAAGCCATAGGCCGAGGCCGAAGCCAAGGGCCGAAGCTAGAGGCTGGGGCCGAAGCTAGAGGCCAAGGCCGAAGCGAGGATGAAGCCAAAGCTAGAGGCCGAGGCCGAAGCAAGGATGAGGCCGAAGCTAGAGGCCGAGGCCGAAGCTAGAGGCCAGAGCTAGAGGCCGAGGCCGAAGCCAGGGGCCGAAGCTAGGGTGAGGCCAAAGCTAGAGGCCGAGGCCAAAGCCAGAGGCCGGAGCTAGAGACCGAGACCGAAGCCAGGGGCCGAAGCTAGAGGCCGAGGCCGAAGTGAGGATGAGGCCGGAGCTAGAGGCCGAGGTTGAAGCTAGGGGCCAAAGCTAGGGTGAGGCTAAAGCCAGAGGCCGAGGCCCAAGCCAGAGGCCGAAGCTAGAGGCCGAGGCCCAAGCCATGGGCTGAAGCTAGGGTGAGGCCGAAGCCAGGGGCTGGAGCTAGAGGCTGAGGCCGAAGCTAGAGGTTGAGGCCAAAGCCAGGGGCCAAATCTAGGGAGAGGCCGAAGCTAGAGGCCGAGGCGAGGATGTCGTCGCCATAAATGAGCTATCAACTCATCCGGCTCTGGAAATTGCGCAAGGTGTTATGCTACCGCCTAGAGGGTGTGATTAGCCACATCAGATGCCCCCCCACCCCTGAGATTGGCGAGCATATAGTTGCCAGCGAAAGGGGTGTTAATATCCATCAGATGGATGATTTGCGTGCCCATCATTTCGTCCGTTCAAGCTATTGGGATTGGGCAAGATTTTTCTCGAGCGAGGGGTTATAAAAAGGTAGGCGTCATCATTATGGTGATATCACCACTATCTCTTTATTGGCGGTGTTTTTCATGTTTCTCACACCGAGTGGTTGCCAGAACGGTTTCCAATAGAAAGCAAACACATGACCAAACCGGACATCGGTGGGATGATTTGAAACGGGGGTATAAAAGGAGGGAAATCATCCCTATCCTATGCTTTTCACCTTTTCTTGCGCTATAATCTATCACCTTGAGTCTGCAAGCGCCCGTTCATCTCCTATTTCCGTTTATCTCTCGAGCTTTCTTCTTCAATCTCGGTCAAGTTCTTCAGGTTAGTCCTCATAGCTTCTTCACCTTCCTGTTCTCTTTCCGATCTTGGGGATCATTCCCCTATTCCTTCACAGCCTTCTCCTTCTCTAGAGCTTAGCTGGTTCTCTTCATCCTCCAACCATGCTCCATTGGAACGGCAGCGAGCGACCGGACGACCCGTGGCTAGGATTCATTCGGCCGCCGGATGGGCCCCACCTCGGCACCGTCCGACCGTCGTCGGTCCGTCCATTGCTGCTAAGGAGTCCCCTGAATGGGCTGCCTCCACCATGTTGGCCCAAGACATCTTAAACTTAGAGCCAAGTATGGTTTCCCTCCTAACATCCGTCTGTCCTACCCTACTCCTGATGACATAGTAACTTCTTCCCGTTCCGGAAGGGTTGCCTTGTATGGAGCTTTCTTTAAGGCGGGGCTTCGGTTACTCATCCACCCTTTCATCCTCAACCTCTTAGATAGATACTCCTTGGCACCCGCATAGTTAGTCCCAAATTCTATCTGAACCATCGTTGGCTTCATGGTACTTTGTCACTTTCATGGTATAGAGGCTAGCATCTCTTTATTCCGTAGCTTCTACACTCTTCACAAGCAAGCAGGGTGGTGGTGGTCCTTTACTCCTAGACCCACTAGGATTCTTAGACTATATCTTCCCACATCCATCAAAGGTTGGAAAGATAGGTTCTTTTTTGTTGACGTTGGGGGGGAGTGGAATCTGGGGAACACCCAACACCGATGCAAATAGAGACTCTTCTGTTCTCCCAAGGGATCGAATGGCATTCAGACAGCTTCTGACTGCCAAAATCCCTCAATGCAACCAGCTCTTAATCGAAGAGAACCTTCCTCTTGCCGGCCTTATTTCGTCCAGTGGTGAGTGGCTGGTTACTCACCTTGCTTTTTCTATCCTCCTCCCTTCCCTTTTCTTCTCTCTTCTCTTTTTTTTTTTTTAACACTCTTCTTTCCTTTTCCTTGATACATAAATGGCACCATCACTTCGCGAGGTAAGACAGGCTGCCACAAGAAAAAGGAAAGTCAAAGTAGATGGGGCCCCTGCCGCAAGGAGGGCAATCACCAAGACTGCCAGGAGGGCCGAGGCTGGAGAGGCCTTTGGAGGGGGTGAGACTGAGGAAAAGGCAAAGGTCATAGAGGCCTCTAATGGGAGCGAGGCGGAAAGGGCCGAAGCTGGCGGAGCCCTAGGAAGCGAGGTGGTAAGGGCTGAGGCTGGAGAGGTATCAGGGCAGAATGAGGTGGGGGAAAGAGATCTACCTCATTTGCCCTTTACAGTGCCGCATCCGTCTCCTATTGATGTAATCGATACGTCTTCGGAGAAGGGGACTAAAGAGTCTTCACCACGGCACATGGCCACAGAAGCGGAACCGGCCAACTCAGCTGCAAGGCTGACTCCGGGAGCCGCCTTATCTCCCGAAGGGGCAGCGGCCGAGATGTCTCCACCAGTAAAGGCGCCAGAGGAGGCAGAGTCGGGGGCTGAGTCCTCGCCCGTAGCCATGAGGCCAGCAGAGGGGGATGGCATCGATCCCTCATTTCAATCAATTCTGACACGCCATAGCCGTTGGGCCAAGCGGATATTGGCTCAGGCTTCGGTGCCCGAGCTGCAAGGGTTCCTTCGACACCAAGGGAGATCTACCTTCTTCCGGGAGGCGTCCGTGGTACATCTTTGGGTAAGTATTGTTCCATTGTTAAAACTTTTGTGATTGTTTCTTTATCTAACCTAAGCTATCCGATCATGCATTAAATTCTATGATCGCCATGAGGGGCCTTTGGTCCCAGGCCGATGCCGCTCTTGATCAATCTGTGGAGAAAATTCGAGAGATTCAGGCTAGAGCGGAGAGGGCCGAGATAGTCCTAGAGGAGGCCCGTGCGGAGATGGCCCAGGCACAAAAAGCTGAAGCTGAAGCCGAGGCTGTTCGACTTCGTATCCTGGCCCAAGCTGAGAAGGCGGAGGAGGCGCTCGAAGTGGCTCAGCGCCAGGTGGCCAATGAGCTTGACAATGCTCAGGTGGCAGAGGAAAAGCAAAGGGTGGCCGAAGAGAAGCAGAAAGCCGCTGAAGCGAAAATTTACTTGCTACAGCACCGGCTGCACTCTGCCACCATTGAGATCAGAGTGGCCAAGGAGAGGGCCGAGAACGCCGAGGAAATCACTCGCCAACGAGTCGCCGAGGCCGCACATCTGAAGGCGGCAGTGACCGAGGCCGAGAGGAAGGCTGACGAGGCTGAGAAGAAGGCCGCCAAGGCTGAGGAGAAGGCCGCCGAGGCCGGAAAGAAATTCATCGAGGCCGTAGACAATTTTAGGAAGTCCAAAGCCTTCAGTAGGGAGCTGGTGGAGACAACTGTATTTGCATACGATGGCGGCTTCCAAGACTGCAAGGAGAAAATACGCAGACTCTACGACCTCAAAGGAATTGAAGAGCTAGACCCGGACGAAGTTTCCGAAGATGACGACTTAGCTCCGGCTAAACCTTAGTTTCTTTTGTTTTCTTCATATTGTATCAAGTCCGATTTGATCGGCAGTTTTGTAACTTTTATTAACAATGCAAATTTCTTGCTCAATTCTCATTTTGATTTGCATCGTAACCAATTATCAATGATTGGATATGAATAAGCCGCAGTGGCCGCTATCAAGACCGTAGGCAGTCATGGCTAATAACCGCACTTGTGTAACTTGGTGGTCTTGCCAAATGACCTTGCGCCGCAGGCTATCGACATCGGAGGTAGTATCAATGCGAAGTTGATTAAGGGGCTATTGATATGAGGTTAGGTTTGATCGCCGACGTGGAGTCGGTCTTAAGAAGCCGACGCGAAGTCAAGCCAAGGTACCGACGCGGAGTCAGTCTTAAGAAGTCGACGCGAGGTTAAGCCAAGGCATCAACGCGGAGTCGAGCTAAGGCACCGACGCAGAGTCGAGCTAAGGTGCCGACGCGGAGTTGGTCTTAAGAAGCCGACACAAAGTCAAGCCAAGGCGCCGACGCGGAGTAGGTCTTAAGAAGTCGACGCAAGGTTAAGCCAAGGCACCGACGCGGAGTCGAGCTAAGGGGCCGACGCGGAGTCGAGCTAAGGCGCCGACGCGGAGCTGAGCTTGAGTGCCGAGGGGAGATTAAGGCTTGAATGCCAAGGGGAGACTCGGGCTTAGAGTGCCAACGCGGAGCCGGGCTTGGAGTGCCAAGGGGAGATTCGGGCTTGAATGACGAGGGAAGACTCGGGCTTAGAGTGCTGACGCAGAGTCGGGCTTAGAGTACCGACGCGGAGCCGGGCTTGAGTGCCGAGGGGAGACTTGGGCTTAGAGTGCCGACGCGGAGCCGGGCTTGAATGCTGAGGGGAGACTCGGGCTTAGAGTGCCGACGCGGAGCCAGACTTGAGTTCCGAGGGGAGACTCGGGCTTGAATGCCGAGGGGAGACTCGGGTTTAGAGTGCCGACGCGGAGCCGAGCTTGAGTGCCGAGGGGAGACTCGGGCTTAGAGTGCTGACCGGAGCCGGGCTTGAATGCCGAGGGGAGACTCGGGCTTAGAGTGCCGATGCGGAGCCAGGCTTGGAGTGCCAACACGGAGCCTCGGGCTTAGAAGGAGTAGCAGGAGCACTCAAAAACATGTCAATGAAAATATTCTGGATAGTACTCTCGTAGGCAGGTTCAAGCTAAGGAAATTAACAAACTACTGATAATATCGAGGTAGGTTGTCCGCGTTCCACGTGCGGGGGAGAGGCTTCCCGTCTAGCTACTCAACTTTCTACGCTCCGTGATGAAGCACCTCCGCGACTCGATAGGGTCCTTCCCATCTTGGCGCTAGCTTGCCTCCTTCCGTTGGCTTTGATATTTCAGCTCGTCAAAGGACTAGGTCTCCGGGGCAGAACGTCTTGGTTCGTACTCAGGGATTGTAGTATCTGGCCGCCCGCTGGCGGAAGGCTGCCATCCGAAGCCACGCTCGGTCCCGTAGTTCTTCTACTAGGTTGAGGTCAGCCCGTAGCTGATTTGGATTGTCCCCCTCGCTGTACAACTCCGTACGGGGGCTCGGGACACCTATCTCCATAGGAATGACGGCTTCGGACCCGAAGACCAGGATGAAAGGAGTTTCTCCGGCGGGGGTTCGCGACGTTGTGTGGTAGGCCAACAGCACACTGAGGAGTTCTTCCACCCATCGTCCTTTGTAGTCATCTAGCCGGGCCCTAAGTCCTTGAAGGATAATGTGGTTGGTCACCTCGGCCGCACCGTTTGTCTGGGGATGCCCCACAAAGGTGAACCATTGATGAATGCCTAGCTCGGTGCAGTACTCCAGGAAGGCTATGTTGTTAAACTGCTGGCCGTTGTCAGTGACGAGAGTGTGCGGCAGCCCGAACCGGCATATTATAGATTTCCAAAAGAAGGATCTCACTTTGCCCTCGGTAATCTTGGCGAGTGCCTCGGCCTTGATCCACTTGGTGAAATGGTCGATGGCTACCAGTAGGAATTTGCGCTGACCGGAAGCTGAAGGGAATGGTCCCAGGATGTCCATACCCCACTGGGCGAAGGGTCAAGGTGCAGCCAGGGGGGTCAGTTGAGACGTCGGATAGCGTTGGACATTGGCATGGCGTTGGCAACTGTCACACCTCTTGACGAGCTCGGACACATCCTCCCTCATTGTTAGCCAGTAGTATCCTTGTCACAAGGCTTTGTATGCCAGAGCCCTACCCCCTAGATGACTTCCGCATATGCCTTCATGTATTTCCCGCAGGATGTAGTCTGCTTCTGTGGGGCCGATGCATTTGAGGACTGGGTATGAGAACGATCTTTGGTAGAGCTTTCCATCCATCATTAAAAACTTTAGGGCCCGCCTCTTGAGCAGCCTAGCCTCAGTTGAGTCCTCGGGAAGGGCGCCGTCAGTTAGGTACCGGATATAAGCGTCCATCCATGAAGGCTCTCGCTCGACCGGTAGGATCTCCTCCATGGTTTCGATGCTTGGGACTTCCAGATGCTCCACATAGGTTCTTCCCAACATCCCATCGACTGAGGTAGCGAGTCGGGATAGGGCGTCAGCTCTAGCGTTCTCCCCCCAAGGAATATAGCTGACGCTGAAGTAGGCTAAGAGAGAGGCTTGTGACTGCACCATACTCAAGTAACGGGACATAGTAGGATCCCGCGCCTCGTATTCTCCAGTGATTTGGCCAGTGACTAGCTGGGAGTCAGTGAATGCTCTAAGGCGCTTCACCCTGAGCTCCCGGGCCAATCTTATTCCCGACAGTAGTGCCTCATACTCCGCCTAATTGTTGGTGGCTGGAAAGAGAAAGCGGAGAGCGCACTCGGTTACAACTCCGTCTGGGTTGGCCAGGATAAGGCCCGCTCCACTCCCTTGGGAATTTGACGCTCCGTCCACATGAAGGATCCACTCATCCTCTCGAGTCCCAGGAGTTGAGGGGTTTGCATGGGAGTCTTCTGGTTGCTCCTCGCTCCAAGTGCATTCGACCAAGAAATCTGCCAGGACCTGAGATTTCATAGCCGACTAGGGATGGAAAGATAGGTCGAATTCTTCCAGTTTAAGCACCCACTTCGCCAATCGGCCCGAAGTATCTGGACGAGCGAGAATCGCCTTTAGTGGTTGGTTCATGACTACCACGATCGGATGAGCTTAAAAATAGGGCCGGAGGCGCTGGGCAGATATGATCAATGTAAAGATAATCTTCTCAATTCTTGAATACCTGGTCTCCGCGTTGTGAAGCACCTTACTGGTGTAATACACCGGCTTTTATGTTCCGCTAGTGTCCATGCAAACCAGCACGGAACTGACAGCTTTAGGAGAAGCTGCGAGGTACATAAGAAGTTCTTCTCCACCCTTTGGCTTGGACAGCAGTGGCGGGGTGGATAAAAATTCTTTCAGTGCCTCAAAGGCCTTCTGGCATTCCCTCGTTCATTCGAATCCGTTGACTCTGTGGAGTGCCTTGAAGAAAGGCAAGCACCTCTCAGCGGACCTGGATAGAAAGCGGCTCAAGGCCGCCACCCTTCTCGTTAGGCATTGTACTTCCTTCTTGTTGGCGGGAGGTCTCATGTCCAGGATGGCTCAGACTTTATCAGAGTTCACCTCGATTCCTCATTGGGTCACCATGAAACCCAAGAATTTGCCGGTCGTCATCCCAAAGGCACATTTGCGTGGGTTCAACCTCATCTGGTATCGACGGAGGTTACCGAAAGTCTCTATTAGGTCGGCGATATGGCTGGTGGCGCGGACACTTTTTGTCAATATGTCATCCACGTATACCTCCATGTTACGCCCGATCTAGTCCTCAAAGACTTTGTTCATTAGCCTTTGGTAAGTGGCCCTCGCGTTCTTCAGTCCGAACGGCATCACCTTGTAGCAGTATAGCCCCTTCTCGGTTATAAAAAAGGTAGCTTCCTCGTCTGTCGGGTTCATCCTGATTTGGTTGTACCCAGAAAAAGTGTCCATGAAACTAAGGGTCTCATGGTCGGACGTAGCGTCCATCAGTTGGTCGATCCGAGGCAATGGGAAGCTGTCCTTGGGGCATGCTTTATGAGGTCGGTGAAGTCTACGCACATCCTCCAGCTCTCGTTGGCCTTGCGGACCATCACGACGTTAGCCAACCAGTCGGGGTAGTGAACTTCCCGGATATGGCTCGCAGCTCCCAGCTTGCGGATTTCCTCATCGATGGCTTTCTGCCTATCCGGAGCAAAGCTCCTCTTCTTTTGTCGGACAGGCTAGCATTCTGGCTTGAGGTTGAGCCGATGAGTGATTATCTCCTCAGGGATGCCTGGCAGATATGATGACGACCATGCGAAGATGTCGGAGTTGGCACGCAGGAAAGCAAGGAGCCGATCGCGTGCCTCTTCCAGAAGCAGTGCTCTGATCTGGATGGTCCTCGTTGGGTCCTCCCCCAAGGGAAAAGCTAGGAGGTGCTCGGCTGGCTCCCTTCTCCTCTCCAAGTCTCGGGGGTCGAGTGGTTCAGGCGCCGCTGCCGACACAGTCTCCTACAGGCTGGGGGCTAAGTGGCAGCAAAGTGGTGGTGGGCTTTGTTCTCCCTTCATTTCTCCGATCCTTTCGTCGGTGGGGAATCTCACCAGTAATCTCTTAGTGGAGATAACGGCATCCAACAAATTTAAGCCAGGCCTTTCCAAGATAGCATTGTAAGCCAACGGGACTCAGACCACCAAGAAATTTATGACTACCATACTCTAACGCGGTGGAGTCCCAGCTGTAACAGGGAGGGCGATCTCCCCCTCAATGCTCACAGAATCTCCGGTAAAGCCCATCAGAGGCGTGGTGATGGGTCGAAGAGAAGAGTTATCCAGGTTCATCCGAACAAAGGCTTCGTAGCTCAAAACACCCATAGAACTTTCACTATCTATTAAAATTCTCTTTACAAGATGTTTGGCTATTGTCATAGACACGACGACGCTGTCGTCATGCTTGTTAACTACCCCGTCTAAGTCCTTCCCAAAGAAATGAATTACAGAGTCTAACCCCTAATGTCGTCTTTTTGAGTGGCTGCATGCCCCCCAGGAAATCATGGCTATCGTCTTTTCCGTCGGGGTGTTGTCCACGCCAATCTAAGGTGCAGGAGGCGCCAACGGGCTTGGAGCAGGGGGTTTCCTCTTCGAACAAACTTGCCAAAGTGACTCTGCTGGATAAGCTCTTCAATAGCCTTTTTCAAAAGGCGACAGTCTTCAGTGTCATGGCCATAGTCTCTGTGATATCGGCAATAGAGCTCCTTGCTGTGGGCGATCCCAGACTTCATAGGGGGTGGACGTCGGAAGTAGGGCTCCTCCTCAATCTCAAACAAGATGTGAGATATTGGAGCAAGGAGGAGAGTGAACTGCTCCTTGGGAACAAGCGTCTGAGGCCGGTTGTCTGAGCGACGAGGAGGCTTAGACCTCTTGGGTCATCCTCCAGCATGCTCCATGGGCGTCGGTTTCTTGCTAGAACCTTTATCGACCTCCCTCCTGGAAGAGTCCGCTTCATCGGCGCGAATGTACTTCTGTGCCCGGCTTAGCAGCTCGGCGTAGGAGCTGAGAGGCTTTTTATCCAGGAAATATGCGAATCTAGAAGGACGAAGTCCTCGCTTCAGGGCTAAGGTGGCTACAGAATCCTCCAAGTTATACACCTCGAGCACGGCCTCCTTGAACCGAGCAACGAAGTCCTTCAGAGTCTCGCCGCTCCTTTGTTGGACAGCGAACAAGCTATCAGCCACTCGAGGGATCTTTCGGCATGCATCAAAGTGGGCCAGGAAGGATCGCTCGAGCTGTCTGAAGGAATTGATGCTGCGTGGTGGCAGCCGAGAGTACCATGCACGCGCCGCCTTACAAAGTGTGGCCGGAAAGGCAATGCACAGGAGAGAATCTGTCACTCCCTAGACTTGCATGAGAACCTTATAGCTCTCCAAGTGGTCCAGGGGGTCCGTCGTGCCGTCGTAAGGGTCCAACTGGGGAAAACGGAACCGAGGTGGGACTGGCTCCTCCATGACGCGGCAGAAAGCGGGGGACGGTGGTCGTAGTCCATCCCATGATGGTTGGCAATCCGATGACTAAGCTCCTCCAATCGCTGATGATACTCATCGAGCTGTCGTTCGGTCCGACGAGCGGCCTTCTTGTCGGTGTCTTCTTTAGAGGAGTCAGAAGATGAGGATGGGGAAGACCGCCGGTGCAAGGAGTGCACATGTCTTGGCTCCTTCTCGCAATGCCGTCGGTGGGAACAATCAGAATGGTGGGAGAGAGACCACCGTTGCTTTGAAGTCTCCCGACGGCGAGGTTCAGGGAGCAAGTGGTCAGAGGTCGCAGGTGGAGTCCTGCCTCAATGAGATTGACTAGCTCCATGACCCTCCTTATGAGGCAGAAGGGGCTGAGATATGGCGGCAAAGCAGTGTTCCTGTAGTCCCCGCACCACCATCATCAGGTCATGTACTTGATGAGCCAGGACGTCAAGCCGATCAGACTAACTCGCCTGTGGTGGTGCAGGAGGCGGGACATGGAGGTTGTCCTTCGATTGTTCAGCCCGCAGGAAGCGTTCTGGGGCATGGCTGGTGGAGGCTTCCTGAGCTCACGTCGTCACCATCGCCTTCCTTGCAGAAGTTAAGGGGTCACAGATGCGTGAGGGTGAACGTCTGTCTGCTGCGTCCCCCTACCTGGCGCGCCAATCTGTTGCTGCCAAACTACTTGCGGTGAGCACCGGTGGGCGGAGATCTCCATAGATCGTCGAAAGTAGTCGCTGGAAATGTAAAGTGAGCGCCTTCTTCTCTGGGAACCTGCACAAAGTCTCGGACCGATGGTGCCGGTGGGGCCCTCCGATGCTCAAGTTAGTGGCTTGTAGAACTGGAGTTTTATTTACAGTCAGAGAATAGAGATCCCCCCCTCGTTGCGAGTTAGGAGTTCTTATGTACATGTTCGGGGGGTCAAATTTACCTCGTTTCATGGTAACCATCGAATCTGCTTCGTTAGGATGAGCTCCGTGAACAGCGGGCAGGTGAGTCGTTGCCGAATGGGTGCCGCATATATCGGCAACCGCAGGGTGTGTTGGTAATTGCCCGTGATCTCGGTAAAATGGATGAGCAAGATATGCGGCGGTTAGTGCCTCATATCCCTAGGTCCGGTATTCGAGACTAGCTCCATTATACTAGGAAAACGTGCAATGTTGAGGCCGAAGCCATAGGCCGAGGCCGAGCCAAGGGCCGAAGCTAGAGGATGGGGCTGAAGCTAGAGGCCGAGGCAAGGATGAGGCCGAAGCTAGAGGCCGAGGCCGAAGCCAGGGGCTGAAGCGAGGACGAAGCCGAAGCTAGAGGCCGAAGCCGAAGCCAAGGGCCGAAGCGAGGATGAGGCCGAAGCTAGAGGCTGAGGCCGAAGCTAGAGGCCGGAGCTAGAGGCCAAGGCCGAAGCCAAGGGCCGAAGCTAGGGTGAGGCCGAGCTAGAGGCCGAGGCCGAAGCCAGAGGTTGGAGCTAGAGGCTGAGGCCGAAGCCAGGGGCCGAAGCTAGGGTGAGGCCGAAGCTAGAGGCTGAGGCCGAAGCGAGGATGAGGCCAGAGCTAGAGGCCGAGGCTGAAGCCAGGGGCTGAAGCTAGGGTGAGGCTGAAGCTAGAGGCCGAGACCGAAGCCAGAGGCCGGAGCTAGAGGCCGAGGCCAGAGCTAGAGGCCGAGGCTGAAGCCAGGGGCTGAAGCTAGGGTGAGGCTGAAGCTAGAGGCCGAGACCGAAGCCAGAGGCCGGAGCTAGAGGCCGAGGCCGAAGCCAAGGGCCGAAGCTAGGGTGAGGCCGAAGCTAAAGGCCGGAGCTAGAGGCCGAGGCCGAAGCTAGGGTGAGGCCGAAGCTAGAGGCCGAGGCCGAAGCCAGGGGCCGAAGCTAGGGAGAGGCCGAAGCTAGAGGCTGAGGCGAGGATGTCGTCGCCAGAAACGAGCTATCAACTAATTCGGCTCTGGGAATTGCGTAAGGTATTATGCTGCCGTCTAAAGGATGTGATCAGCCACATCAACATATATGGCAGTAGAATTGCCTTTATGTGATATTAGTAGCAATTAATGCATCATATTCATGCTTTATGACCAAATACTATATCAGTGCCTCTAAAAACCTACTAATATGGCATATAGGATTGGTTAACATAGTGTGCAGATCTTATTATGCGAATCATATGTGTGATAATCTCTCCTTTTAAGGATGTATTTGATTTTTGATAATAATTCTTAGTTTTTATTTTTATAAAAAATATTTTTTATAAAAAAAATGCATTTGGCAATTGAAGATAAAGACAATTTTTAATTTTTTTAAAAAATAAAAAATAAAAGCAATTTAAAGATGTTTTCATTATTTTTTATCAAAATAAAGAAGAGAATAGAAAATAGAAATTAGAGAACTTTAAAATACATAGATGTTATATCTTTTCTTTTTTTCATTTTTTTTTCATCTCTCCTTTTAAGAGGTGTTATATGTAATTAAAAATGATGATGACGACTTTTACTTTTACTTATCAAACATAGTTTAAAAAATTAAAAAATAAATTTATTTTAAAAAAATAAAAACAGAAAATAAAGATGAAAAATATTTTTAAAATACAATTAATGCAACCTAAATTGTTAAAATCATATTTTCAAATTCACAAAAATAATATTTTATGGATGGCTGTAATCAAACTAATTAACAATTCGCCATTGGACGCATGCATGGTAGAAGTTACGTCAACAGAATTTCTTTTGGAGAATGTTAATCTATTCAATCCGAATCTCTCTTTTTTTTTCTTTTTTTTTCAAAAAAAAAAAAAGGAATCATAATTTTGTATTGCTATATATCATAACAAAAAAATCTAGTTGGGGTCCATACGAATCCATTCTACCGTACTTTTCCAAAAGAAGAAGGAAAGGTGAGGTGCCCGGGCCGGATAATAAATTGATATATATATATATATATATATGAGTCGCTGTCTTTTTCTGAGGGAGGGAAATTAATGGAGTAAAAAGAACCCATGTGGAAATTTCAGAGAGACCCAACGTTAGATCTAGGTCAGTTCCATTAAATAGTAGAAACCTTGCTCATTATTGGGAAAAAAAGAAGCCTATCTATCCTACTGTTTACAGCTGGCAAATAATTTGAACTGGAGCAGACATTTTGTTAAGGAAAAAAATAAGCAGGGCACTTTCTAATATCTGATCATATCCCACTCTTAATGGTCAACTTATAGTTTTTTCCAGTGTATATATATATATATATATATATATATATATATATATATATATATATAATGGAATCCAAAGTCATATGGTTTCTCACTATTCTAAAATGCAATATTTATGAAGTGAAAATTTTTGGATGTCTAAAATAATAATAATAATAATAAATTTAAAAATTAAAATAAATTTTTAATAATAATAATAATAATAAATATTTTTAATTAATATTTATTATTATTTCTATTATAATTATTATTTATTCATGATGATGATGGTAATTAGGGGTGCAACTCGGGCTCATGAAACTCGAGTTTTTCTTAACCTTAATCCTAACCCTATTTGTAAAACCTTAACCTAACCCTATTTTTAAAAATCAGGTTCGAGTTAAGTTTTAGGTTGATAAAAAAAAAAATATACTTTTTTTAAAGTAAATAAACACCGAATTATGAATCCCAGGGACAGAAAAATAAAATTTCTTGCCAAACGCATAAGCTGGACTAGAGGCTTTAACATTGCATTAAAAAAAAATCTTATCTGAAACAAAGAAAAAGAGAAGGTGTCGTAAATAAAAAAGAAAAAAGCGGGAAGTGAAACGAAATGTGCTGGTGGTCTGCCTTTATGTTCGTTCTTTTTTTTTTTTTTGCCTGCAATCGACGGTCTTGCCCTCCTCGCTCTCAAGTTGATCATCTCGTTCGATCCGATTGGCGCTCTCAATGCTCCAAAACTCTGGTGCTGATAAGCTACCTTTCATTTGGATAATCCTTGGATTCGGATTGCGATCAATTCAAATCCGGATCAATTATAAATCAATTTGAATTAAATCCAAATCTTTTGGGTTTGAATCGAATAAATATGAGTTTAAACATTGCTTTAAATTAAATTTATTAGATTGAACCCAAAACAAGTTGCATCCTTAGTGGTAACCAGCTCTCGCTCAAGCAACAATTTTCGTGGGCTCGGTTGCAATGTACTAGTTATTTGAGTGAGCCCTGTACCTATGGCTGTCTGTACGCAAGGAAAAGGAAAAAAAAAAAAAACGCATACCGGACCGGATGCCCCGCCGCCGCATGACCCGTATCGTATCGTATCGTATCGAGGGTTCTTTGTTTGTGGTTGTGGGCACCGCAAAAATCCTGACAAACGTGCTACAATGGATCCGCCCCGGGGGGTCCACCTCTCACCAGCCCACGTGGCCTGCGTCCGGTCGCTTTTGTCGCCTAGTTGTTGTTACACGCACCGGGCCGTGCTGGTCCTTCCGACCAACGCTGGCCTTGTCACCAAGGGCCCTCGCATCATTCTCGATCCTGTTGCAACGTTTCTTTCCCAAGGTTAGCATGTTAGAAATTTTACGGTAAATTTTTAATAATTAAAAAATCTAAATTTTGCAAGCCAATTATAAATTAATAATTACTATTTATATTATCAAATTATTTGATTAACGTGAACTTTACTATGGACCTTGTGATCGAAAATGCATCAGCTGCGAGCATCATATCTAATGAAAAAAATCTACCATTATTTTATAATTATTATAATTAATTCATTCATTAAGTTACAAAATTTCATTGCCCCTCCCTTTCTTACTCCACGTATAAAAAATAATCAATTATATTTTGAATTTATAAAATTTATATTTTTTTTTACTAGAGCAGCCTCGATCGATGGTAGAGACTCTTGGTTCAAATCATGCATGGACCCTATCCAGGGCATTATTATTAGGTCTATCCATCTGCTGTCCTCAAATCATAAAATGGCAAACTTTAATTCTAAAAGCTAATTGATGACGCCAAGTCACCGGCCTCAAACGTCGGGAAAGACGAACGTCCTTCTCCTCGAAGTCCTGCAAGAAAAGTCCCTCAGAGACCGACGATACCGATGGGGACCCTCCAACGGTCAAGTTAGTCACTTGGGCTCAGACAGAGAACCACTCCAGCGAAGAAGAGCTGAGACGGTTAGGGTTTTGCTGGGAGGAAGAAAGCTCAGAAAACCAGAGTTCAGATCCCACTTACAGCGCGAGCACGTGCTTTTATACCTATCCGAATACCCTATCTTACAGTTCCAGGAGATCACCACCGTACCATCACTGCGCATGCCGGAGACATCCCATACTGCTTGCTGGCGTGATATCATACGTATCCAACAGCTGCGAAGACATCCAGTGCCCGCCATCGGCTGATATGACCGGGCACAGTTGCAAGTGGTAGCGAATCGTACGCCGTAGCGAGGCATGGCCATGCACAGGGACATGCAACGCGCCATACGCCGTTATGAGGTATGGACCTCTGTAACGGGGCGCAATCACGGGAGTACTGGGAATCACGTGGGTGTACCGTGCGACCTGAGTTATCGTTTTCCTTGGCGGTTGAGTTGCATGCCAATCGCTGATGACCCCCCACCCTGAGACCGAAAGGGGTCCCAGGGATGGAAGAACGCCGGTGCACCCCGAGACCGGTAGGGGTCTCGGGGTCAAGAAATGAAGACCCCACCCCGTGACCCCGAGGGGTCCCGGAGGTGGGGAAATGCCAGTGCACCCCGAGACCGGTGGGGTCTCGGGGTCAAGAAATGATGACCCCACCCCGTGACCCCGAGGGGGTCCTGGGGGTGGGGAAATGCTAGTGCACCCCGAGACCGGTGGGGGTCTCGGGGTCAAGAAATGATGACCCCACCCCGTGACCCCGAGGGGGTCCCGGGGGTGGGGAAATGCCAGTGCACCCCGAGACCGGTGGGGGTCTCGGGGTCAGTAGCCGTCGTTACCTTTTCTGACGACACGGGATCAGTCATATCAGATGCCCCCTCGCCCCTGGGGTGAAGCGGGTCCCACCGCTGAGGCTCAAGGGGCGTTCTCCATGTGGCTGATCCCCATCCTTGTCTTTTATGCGGACGGTGCGGGAAATGTAAGGAGGCGGCCGTCCGTACGCTGTGCCCTCTACGATCGCCCTCGAGAGTGAGGACTGGCTCTTCGAAGTCTGCGCGAAAAGCCGCATCATCATTTCCTTTCATTACGGCGACGTCAGCGGGGTCCCACCACTGGCCGGAGGCATGCCGCACCACGCGCCGGGGTGTTCCTCGAGGCGAGCCAGCGTATGGCAAGGGGCCATGTGGCCGACGAGACATGGCGGGATGATTTAAAAACCCGATAAAGCCAAGCGAGGGGGGTTGAACTGACGTCATACCGTCTTTGTCATCGTCTTCTTCCTCGTCTACGCTCCAACTTCTCCTTCAACCTACGGGCCTACGTTTGGTTTTTTTCCCTCTCAGGTCAGCTTTTTCCCATCTTGGACTTGTCTCCCCGCTCATGAGTTCCCCTTCTTGGACCTCGGAGGACAGTTCTGAGAACCGTCCTCCCTCCGAAAGGCGTCGTACCTCTCCTACCCCTTCTCCCTCGATTGAGTGGTCCTCTGATTCAGAGGACCGCGTCCCTCTGGCCCGACGACGGGTCACTGGTGGAGCCCCATCGAGGGGCCGCCGGCTGGGGGCCGGCGCCTCCTCGATGGTGGAGGAGTCCCCAGAGGGGACGGCCTCCACAATGACGCGGCTGGATTTGGAAAGAATCCGGGCCCGCTATAGGATCCTCCGGGAGGTTGAGTTATTCCTGCCAACCCCCGATGACAGGGTCATTTCCTCTCGGCCCGGCCGGGTGGCCCTTTACGAGATCTGCCTAAAGGCGGGTCTCCACCCTCCCTTTCCCCCTTTTTTCGTCAACCTCCTTGACTTCTATTCCTTGACCCCCTCCCAGTTAGTTCCAAATTATTATCGTGTAATCAGCGCTTTCGTCATCCTCTGTCACCACCTAAATATCACCCCCAGAATTAGCCTGTTCCACACTTTCTACTCCCTCAGGGCCCAAAGGGGTTGGTGGCTGTTCCAGCCCCGACCCAATCGGGTCCTTCGACGGACCGAGGTCTCGAAGCCAGTTGAAGGAGGCAAGCTAGCCCCAAACTGGGAGGGGCCTTACCGGATCGCCGAAACACTCCGCCACGGAGCTTATAAAATTGAAGAACTTGATGGGACGCCACTCCCTAGGACGTGGAATGAGGATAACCTTCGCCGGTATTATCAGTAATGTATTCCTCCTTTCAAGTTAAGTATCACCCTTGTATTCGCTTGTGTTCTTACCCCTTGTTCAATATTAACGAGATTCGATTTTAGCTACCTGAATCTTCACACAAAAGCCCGACACCCCGTCGGCACTTAAAGCCCTGCACCAGCCAGGCACAAAGCCTAGTGTACCACTGGCAGAGCGATGTACCACCGGCTCTCAGCAACAAAAGCCCGACACCCCGTCGGCACCTAAAGCCCTGCACCAGCCAGGCACAAAGCCCAGTGTACCACTGGCAGAGCGGTGTACCATCGGCTCTCAGCAACAAAAGCCCGACACCCCGTCGGCACCTAAAGCCCTGCACCAGCCAGGCACAAAGCCCAGTGTACCACTGGCAGAGCGGTGTA
Organism: Calamus simplicifolius; assembly: GCA_900491605.1. NCBI lineage: Eukaryota > Viridiplantae > Streptophyta > Magnoliopsida > Arecales > Arecaceae > Calamus > Calamus simplicifolius. The sequence goes on along the minus strand of UESW01004070.1, from coordinate 48,236 downwards.
CCACCGGCTCTCAGCAACAAAAGCCCGACACCCCGTCGGCACCTAAAGCCCTGCACCAGCCAGGCACAAAGCCCAGTGTACCACTGGCAGAGCGGTGTACCACCGGCTCTCAGCAACAAAAGCCGACACCCCGTCGGCACCTAAAGCCCTGCACCAGCCAGGCATGAAGCCCAGTGTACCACTGGCAGAGCGGTGTACTACCGGCTCTCAGCAACAAAAGCCCGACACCCCGTCGGCACCTAAAGCCCTGCACCAGCCAGGCACAAAGCCCAGTGTACCACTGGCAGAGCGGTGTACCACCGGCTCTCAGCAACAAAAGCCCGACACCCCGTTGGCACCTAAAGCCCTGCACCAGCCAGGCATGAAGCCTAGTGTACCACTGGTAGAGCGGTGTACCACCGACTCTCAGCAATAAAAGCCCGACACCCCGTCGGCACCTAAAGCCCTGCACCAGCCAGGCACAAAGCCCAGTGTACCACTGGCAGAGCGGTGTACCACCGGCTCTCAGCAAGAAAAGCTCGACACCCCGTCGGTACCAAAAGCCCTGCACCAGCCAGGCACAAAGCCCAGTGTACCACTGGCAGAGCGGTGTACCACCGGCTCTCAGCAACAAAAGAAGAACCCCGACACCCCGTCGGCACCTAAAGCCCTGCACTAACCAGGCATGAAGCCTAGTGTACCATTGACAGATCGGTGTACCACCGGCAGAGCGGTGTACCACCGACTGTCCGCAACGAAGGCCCGACACTCGACAGCACAAAGTCCCTCCGGTCAGACGAAAGCCTACCCCCGTAGGCATCAAAAGCCATGCACCTATTTAGTACAAGGTCCGATACTTGACAGGGTGTTGCGCCGATAGCCCCGAGGAGCCTGCCTACCTAACCTCTGACTGACGGTGTTTCCGCTCCGAGAATTCTACCCTCCCTGGCTCTAACTTTCGAGTTTAAACAGCTGGAGTGGAATAGCTCGTGTGGGGAGTTGTCCCCCGGAACTATCAGAACTAATGGGGTTACAAGGCTACATATCAATCGATGAAGTCCATGACAATTCAGAAGGCATTTTGAAGAGTGTTTTCATTAATTGAAAGGGATTACAAAATGCCGATGCTGTCGGACTTGCCAAAAAGAAAGAAGAGAGAGAGCAAAATAACAAGTGCGAGCTCACGGCTCCGCCGGTGTAGGCTCATCGTCAGAAGGGGCCAAGTCTGACAACCGCTCCAGTTCAACCTCCAGGGCTCGGGGGAAGTTCAGGTCTCTGGCCACCTTCTCCTTGCCGTGCTGGAACCCGTCGAGGAATACAGCTGCCGAGGCCTCGGCCAGGTCATCTGCGAAACGCCCAGATGCCTTGTATTCCTCTATGAGCCCAGCGGCTCGGACTTTCTCTGCGGCAAGGGCTTCCGTTGCCACCCTTTCGGCCTCCCGAGCGCGGCTCACCTCCTCCTCAGACCGGCAGATTTCCTCCTTCGCCACTCTTGCCTCTTCTGCCGCTGCGCCCGCTCGATTTTTGGCCTCCCGGAGGGCTGAGGTTAACTCAGAGATATGTATGTCCCTGGCCATTACAGCGTTCTCAGCCTCCGTCATTTGGAGGAGCGCTGCGTGCGCGGTTCTCGGCGGCCTTTACCTCGCTCGCACAATCGTTCTTGGCCGACTCCAGCGCCTTCTCGGCCGCCTCTGCACGGCGCCGAGCCTCCTCAATTTCTTTCTGCGTCTCCCGCAGAAGGACCTTCTCCCCGCGAATTACCTCCCTGGCGGCCTTCAGGGAGTGCGCGATCTGCACGCATAAGCCCATGTCAGCTGAAGGAAAAAGATAAGAAAGTAAAGGATAAGAAGATCACTTACCCTGACGACGGCGGCATAGGAGTCCCGGAAGAACGCGCCCGCTTTCTGGTGAGTGAGGTCCTCCAGGATCCCAGGAACGAAGATCGGATCCAGGGCCCAGCGACCGTCATCTAGGGAGTCTCGGGCGGCCCGGTCTCGCCCCCGCCACCCTCCGTCGTCTCAGCTGTCCCCGGTTCTGTGCGTGGGCCACTCCTGGGCGACCCCTCGGGGGGTGGGCTCGCGGGGCCAGATGGTCCCTCACCCCAGTCCCTGGAGACATCCGGCGGGGTAGATCCCCCAGGAGCCAGGAGCTCTCCAGTCGATATGGGCTCCTCCGCGGCTAGCTCTTCAACGGCGGCTCCCGTGGTTGTCCCCACCTCTGGTGGGGTATCGGCTGTGAGGTCGACCTCCGGAACAGCCGGGACATTTTGCAGAGCCGGGGGTGGAGAGACTTGTGCTGGAGGGGAGGCCCGAGCTGTAGGGCGCTTCGGGGCTGGGACCTGCTGACCCCTAGATGGTCCTTCCCGAGCCCTCTTCTTGGAGGCAGCTCTCAACAATTTTGCCGCCGGTATTTTCATGGCTGCATGGCATCAGTTGAGTTTTCAAAAAAAAAAAAAAAAAAAAAAAAAAAGAGGGGAGGAAGAAAAGAAGAAGGAAAGGGGCAAAGGAGTGAAGTTTTTGGCTAAGAGTGGAGAAGGCTTACCCCGGTGGGAGATGAGGCCCGCCGACTCCAGGTTGTCCTCCGATAGCAGCAGGGTGTACCGGGGGATCTCGGTGGCCAACAGTAGCCCCAGTGCCTCCCGGTCCCCGGGCTGGATAGCAACGGCGTTCCCCGGAGGTCGGGGTCTCCCCATTGGGACCGGACTTGGTTGACATTTGCAAAGAAGAAGCGGGACTTCCACCCCTTAATCGATGAAGGAAGAAGGAGTTTCAGGACCCGATTGGGTCGGGGCTGGAACAACCACCAACCCCTTTGGGCCCTAAGGGAGTAGAAAGTGCGGAACAGGCTAATTCTGGGGGTGATATTTAGGTGGTGACAGAGGATGACGAAAGGCTGATTACACGATAAGAATTTGAAACTAACTGGGAGGGGGTCAAGGAATAGAAGTCAAGGAGGTTGACAAAAAAAGGAGGAAAGGGAGGGCGGAGACCCGCCTTTAGGCAGATCTCGTAAAGGGCCACCCGGCCGGGCCGGGAGGAAATGACCCTGTCGTCGGGGGTTGGCAGGAACAGCTCAACCTCCCGGGGGATCCTATAGCGGGCCCGGATTCTTTCCAAATCCGGCCGCGTCATTGTGGAGGCCGTCCCCTCTGGGGACTCCTCCGCCGTCGAGGAGGCGCCGGCCCCCAGCCGGCGGCTCCTCGATGGGGCTCCACCAATGACCCATCGTCGGGCCAGAGGGACACGGTCCTCTGAATCAGAGGACCACTCAATCGAGGGAGAAGGGGTAGGACGCCTCTCGGAGGGAGGACGGTTCTCAGAACTGTCCTCCGAGGTCCAAGAAGGGGAACTCATGAGCAGGGAGACAAGTCCATGATGGGAAAAAGCTGACTTGGGAGGGAAAAAACCTGACGCAGGCCCGCAGGTTGCAGGAGAAGTTGGAGCGTAGACGAGGAAGAAGACGATGACAAAGGCGGTATGGCGTCAGTTCAACCCCCCCCGCTTGGCTTTATCGGGTTTTCAAATCATCCCGCCATGTCTCGTCGGCCACATGGCCCCTTGCCATACGCTGGCTCGCCTCGAGGAACGCCCCGGCGCATGGTGCGGCATGCCTCCGGCCAGTGGTGGGACCCCGCTGACGTCGCCGCAATGAAAGGAAATGATGATGCGGCTTTTCGCGCAGACTTCGAAGAGCCAGTCCTCACTCTCGAGGGCGATCGTGGCGGGCACAGCGTACGGACGGCGCCTCCTTACATTCCACGCACCGTCTGCATAAAAGATAAGGACGGGGATCAACCACGTGGAGAACGCCCCTTGAGCCTCAGCGGTGGGACCCGCTTTGCCCCAGGGGCGAGGAGGCATCTGATATGACTGATCCCGTGTCGTCAGAAAAGGTAACGGACGGCTACTGACCCCGAGACCCCACCGGTCTCGGGGTGCATTGGCATTTCCCTACCCCCGGGACCCCCTCGGGGTCACGGGTGGGGTCATCATTTCTTGACCCCGAGACCCCCACCGGTCTCGGGGTGCACTAGCATTTTCCCACCCCCGGGACCCCCTCGGGGTCACGGGGTGGGGTCATCATTTCTTGACCCCGAGACCCCCACCGGTCTCGGGGTGCACTGGCATTTTCCCACCCCCGGGACCCCCTCGGGGTCACGGGGTGGGGTCATCATTTCTTGACCCCGAGACCCCCATCGGTCTCGGGGTACACTAGCATTTCCCCACCCCGGGACCCCCTCGGGGTCACGGGGTGGGGTCATCATTTCTTGACCCCGAGACCCCCATCGGTCTCGGGGTGCACTGGCATTTCCCCACCCCGGGACCCCCTCGGGGTCACGGGGTGGGGTCTTCATTTCTTGACCCCGAGACCCCTACCGGTCTCGGGGTGCACCGGCGTTCTCCCATCCCTGGGACCCCTTTCGGTCTCAGGGTGGGGGGTCATCAGCGATTGACATGCAACTCAACCGCCAAGGAAAACGACAACTCCAGGTCGCACGGTACACCCACGTGATTCCCAGTACTCCCGTGATTACGCCCCGTTACGGAGGGCCATACCTCATAACGGCGTATGGCGCGTTGCATGTCCCTGTGCATGGCCATGCCTCGCTACAGCGTACGATTCGCTACCACTTGCAACTGTGCCCGGTCATATCAGCCGACGGCGCGCACTGGATGTCTTCGCAGCTGTTGGACACGTATGATATCACGCCAGCAAGCGGTATGGGATGTCTCCGGCACGCGCGATGGTACGGTGGTGATCTCCCGGAACTGTAAGATAGGGTATTCGAACAGGTATAAAAGCATGTGCTCGCGCTGTAAGTGGGATCTGAACTCTGGTTTTCTGAGCTTTCTTCCTCCCAACAAAACCCTAACCGCCTTAGCTCTTCTTCGCTGGAGCGGTTCTCTGTCTGAGCCCAAGTGACTGACTTGACCGTCGGAGGGTCCCCACCGGTATCGCCGGTCTCTGGGGGACTTTTTTTGTGAGGACTTCGAGGAGAAGGACATCCGTCTTCCCCGACGTTTGAGGCTGGTGACTTGGCGTCATCACTAATCAACTCCAACTTCTCCGATTATCACCTAATCAATTATGTTTTGAATTTATAAAATTTATATATTTTTTTACTAGAACATTCCAATGATAAATCCTCTTGGCCGTTCAAGTCATGGACCCCATTCTGGGCATTAGGTCTTATTGTCCCCAAGTCATAAAATGGTAAGCTAATTGGAAAGGGTTGGTGAATAAATTTAGAACATCAGTGCAACAATTAAACTTTGATTCTAAAAGCTAAGCAGCTCTAACTTTTCTAACTATCACCTGTTAGAAAAAGTTTTTGTCCATCGCGAGTACAGTACATAAACATATGCATCACGCATGATGATTGTTTTGCGCATGCATGTAGCTGCCATGCATGCAGCGTGAAAACAATAAAAATATTCTTGTTGCACATATGCATGGATCAGCCGTCGCGCATGATGCATGCATCCTACACCATACGCAATGCACAAAGAATAATCCCACCTGTTAACCCCATGCTCATGGTTGCTATTGACAAAATTAACTTACACATTAACAATCCTCCTCAATTTCCACCGCATGCTCAAGTGTTGTTTGGGATAGATTGATTGACGCTTGTAGTGATCATGACATTAGACCGTATTGTATTTGGATTATTCTTAATAGCAATGGCTACGTTATTAGCAGAGCGATAAGGGGGCTGGTGTCCTTTCTTTTTTGTTGAGAGGATAAGGGCTTAGGTTCAATTGACCATTTTTTTTGCCCTTTTCCATATATAGTAGAAAGCAGTTCCTTTTGGAATTTAACAAGCCCTAAGCTCTAGCAGGAGGAAACGATGCTATTTTATTCTCTAAACCCGTAAACATAAATTTTCTAAATCCCTCTTATAAGCTTATAGGAATGAGATTGTGAAGAAACACAATTTGAACTTAATATGAAATTAATTAGTAGATTTGAATTGATCTTAAGTAGGTTTTTCTATCATAATTATGTTGATACAATTATGCCATGAAATAATCGTATTAATCCATTAACCCAAAAATGACATGATTAGGACCTATTTAATTAGTAATAATTTTAGATTTTTTTTTCTTTTAATTAAAGAATACTTACCCTCTGTTTGGATGGAGAGAAAACTAGGAAGGAAAGAAAACTAGGAGAGAAAATAGGAGCGAAAATATAATTTATCTTGCTTGGATGGAGAGAAAAGTCCGGAGGAACGAAAACTAGAGGAAAAATAGAGGAAAAAAAATTACGGGTCCCACATAAAAGTTTTCTCTCCGAAACCGAAGAGATTTCGGAGAGAAAACTCAAAAGTGCTTTTCTCTTTTTTTTTTTCATTCCAATATTTACCCTTCCAAAAAACAACCGATGCATTTTTAATCATCTATAATAAGGATATTATTGTCATTGTAAATTATCAACTTTTCTCTCCTCTCTATTTTTCTTTCACTCATCCAAACAGAAGGAGAGAAAATATTTTCTTTTTAATTTCTTTTCTCCCACTTTTCTCTCCTTCAAGTTTTCTTTCCTCCAATTTTTCTCTCCATCCAAAGAGAGCATTAATATATAATTATGAAAAAAGTAGTTATTTTTGACTTGTTAAGTTAGCCGTTTCTATTTGTGTTGCCAAATGAATTGCATTGTATTAAGCTAATATAATTTATTTATTAAATATAGTACGTGATTCCATTATCACTACATGGATTACTGTTGATCTTGAATGAATCACCTATACCAAACACTCCCCATAAGGCCAAGATGGAAGAAAGGGTACTTTTTCTACTTTTTTTTTTTTTTCATGATAAGATACAATAAGTTCTTTAACTAAGCGAAAAGGAATAAAGATTTGTTTCTATAATTATAAAACTAAAATGAATCGATCACTAGCAAAACCAACAAAATTAAAGGTTACCCTTTTATAGTTTTGTTATTATCTCTCATAATTAATAGATGAGATCTCAGAAGGGGGAAAAAAACGAATATTGGCTGACTTCCATGTCACCTTAGAATTGCTCTACAATAATTTTTTCATATGGCAAGAGCCCTGAGGAGCAAAGGTTCCAATGAAGTTGAGCCACTCTCTCCATTGCTTTCTGTAGCTCGTATGTTTCTAGTAGCCATTATAAGAATAGGCAACCGCCAGAGTTCATAAAGTTTAAGTTTTTTATTGCACCAATAATGCATATAACTAATTGAAACCAATTACTAGTAAAATACTTTTGCATCTCTCAAAATAAAATCAAACCATTAAATTTTTTTTAATATTTTAAAAATAATAATTATAGTAAAACCTAATAATCTATTAAAAAATAAAATATCTCAATTTCACATATTAGCTTCTTCTTTTCCATATTAGTAGTATATATATTACGAAGGGCCGAAAGCCCCGACTTCACTCAGGACCCGTCGCTACCATAAAATTATTAAACGCAAAATATATAGCTTCGCGGATCAAATTAATAAGAAGGTGCAATGACTTAAAAAATATTCATTCAATGTAGTTTGTAATGATATGGGCCCGAGCCTGGTTTCGTTATAAAAAAGCAAGATGAATAAAGTTCATATCAATTTGAGCCATCTAGTTCAAAAAGGGATCCAATTAATACTTATTCTTCTTCCTTAACTGGTTATAAATCATATAACAAACTCCTAATTTTTTGATGTGAAACTATTGAAAAGGCATCACAATGTATTCCTCTTCACAGAGGCGACGTTCTCGTCGTTAGGGGCAATTAATCATAACCACCAAATAGGAAGGATTCTAGAGGTGGCCTCTATAGATTCAAGAGGTGGCTTTCATTAATGTAGCATTTTGTCATGTGGTCTCCACCTTATGTGGCCCCATAATTTTAAGAGATGGCTTTCATCGTTATATCATTTTGTCCTGTGTTCCATATCGAAAAATTAAGAGTTAGTATATAATTTATAACAGTTAAAAAAGATGAAAATATCAATTAAATTATTTTTGGATTATGATAACCTAAATTGATGCGAATCTTATTCATTTTATTTTTTTATAATAAAATAAATTTATGAGTACCGCAGGCTCGGGACAGGGTCGTTACATTTACAGCAAATCCGATGAGGTGGTCCTTCCAACTGCCAAACCAACTGATCTCTTGAGGCACCAACGATCACGTACAGTACTCCAGAGTTCCGAGGGAAAGGCATGTGGATAGCTTAGCTCCACTTTTTCTTTATCCCAACGTACCGTGCATGCTTTCCCTTTCCTAACCAAGGCTATACGTACGATCTCACGTGTTCTTCCATGTGGATAATTAAAAAAAGACCAAAAGCTTTAATAAATCGCACCGAGCTAAGAACACCATATCCTTACAATTATTATTCTTGCTTGTAATATAATTGCGCATGCTTTTACTGCTTGTAGAAGCATGGGACAAGTGGTCATGGGAGCACATGGAGATTGCCAGGATTTGGAGGTAGAGTGCAGGCCTTGTCCTCGAATAAAAGTAGAAAAAAAAGTTTTTATACATCGTCTTCAATACAACAAATTCTACGTGAACTGTATAGTTCTTTCTTATTAATCCATACGAATTTTACATGACTTTATACGATAGAGCAGAGATACCATCTTAAATTTGACGTGACATGCATTAATACCTGTTCAATTTTTTTTTTTCTGAAATTTATGTACATACTGCAAGTTTTCTGAATGGGTGTCATAATTTTATAACTAGTAAATTTACAACTGGAATGTCGTAATTTTTTTTTGACTTTCTGAATGGGTGTCTTAATTTTATAACTACGGTATCGTAAGTTTACAACTGAATTATCATTTTAAATTTTGACGTGACGTGTATTAATGCACGTTCAACTTTTTTTTGGAATTTGTGTGAAGACACATTTTCTGAATGGGTATCGTAATTTTATAACTATGATGTCATAAATTTACAACTGGGATGTTATAAATTTTTTTGACTTTCTTAATGAGTGTCTTAATTTTATAACTATGATGTCGTATGTTTACAATTGGGATGTCATCTTAAAAGTTGACATGATGTGCATTAATATTCGTTCAGCTTTTTTTTAAAAAAATTTATACAGACACATTTTCTCAATGGGTATCGTAATTTTATAACTACTGTATCGTAAATTTATAACTGAGGTATTGTAATTTTTTTAGCTTTTTGAATGGGTGTCATAATTTTATTACTATGGTATTGTAATTTTAAAACTGAGATATCGTAATTTTTTTCATCAAAATATCGTAAAACTGTTTTAATATTTTTTTAATAAGTATATATATATATATATATATATGATATAATTCACATAAAATTTGCTGCAATGGATACAGTGCACAAAATCTTTTCTATAAGAGTAGTTAATTGAATTGGGCTTCAGCAAGCAAAGAGGGAGGGAGACGTGAGAAGATTGGGGAAGGCTCTCTTGGGGAAGGCTCTCTATCTGGGACCCCACAGGTTTCCCAACGTGCAGGAAAGGCAGTGGCAAGTGATGCCATTCTCCATGTGCAATCCACGGAGTCCCGACACAACATGTGGCCATAACCATACGGCAAATAAGTATGGTTAGTAGAGCATGCTAATCTATGATATGAAAAATATATTTTATTAGTTTCAAGACGAAAAGATTATTCTTGAAGATGATTAATCCAGTACTGCATGTCATCATCTTATAAATTAATAAACCATAAAATTAATTATGTGCATCTTTATCTTCATGAGCTTTGGTATATATATCACCTTCGTTATTCTCAACTTTAAATATAAGCATACTTTTAAAGAGATTAATCAGATAATTTTTTTTATGTATCTAGATTGACTCGCACTCAACTAATGTAATTCTCAGCTCTGATATTAGGCCCTCTATTCCTGTCTCTGTATTGACTTGTCAGGATTCTTCTGCTTGGCATGTCCCTACTGTGTCCCGGCTTTTTGGGCCTGAGCTAGCTCACAGAATCCTTGCATTCCTTTTGTTCCCACTGCTGGGTCTGATACCCGATTATGGCCTCGATCCTGCCTTTCTCGTGCCCCTACTAGAGACATTGTTGACCGCATTTGTAATCGGCCTCTGGGTTTGGATGATGTGGCATGGATATGGAGGTTGCCTATCCATCCCAGGATTCAGCTCTTCTTATGGAAGATGATATGGGACCGCCTCCCTACTTGCTCTCTGCTGCTGGCCGTGGTCTCTCCATCAGACCGCACTGTCCGATATGTGGTTCTCAGGATGAGACGGGTGAGCACGCCATTATTACATATTCTCATGCAGCTTAGATTTGGCAGCAACTTTCTTACATCCATGGATGTCGGAGGAGGGACCCATCCGATTGTCTTTATTGCGCGCCATCTATCTGAATGTTCAGTGTGGCACCCGTTCTCATGGTGTTTTCTCAGCTTATCTGGCTTATCATATATGGATAACTAGGAACTAGTTTATCTTTGCAGAGAAGATGGCCTCGCCTCAAACTGTCATCCGCACTGTTGGCTTCCTTGCCATGGAGTATCTCTGCGTCGACTCAGGCATTCACTCTGATAGACTCGGCCTCTGGGATTCCCCTGCTGCTTAGGCAGCGCACCGTTCTACGGTATTTATATCTTGGAAGCCCCACCCCCGGGTTATGTCAAAGTGAATTTTGTTGGTTCTGTTTCAGGTCGTACCACTGGATCTGGGTTTATTATCAGAGGGCCGGAGGGCCAGTTGCTTGTGACTGGTGGTCATGGTTCCCTTGACATCTCGGTTCCTATGGCCGAGTTGCAAGCTGCTTGGGCAGGCATCACTTACGCAGTCCGTACCTTACGCTCTTGCCGAGTGGTTATTGAGGGAGATTCTCTTACGGTTATCCACTGGATCAGACGGGATGTTGATTGTTGTTCCCCACAAAATCCCCTGACCAGGGATATATGGGCTGCTCTCCAATCTACCTGTGCATCGGTAATCCGTCATGTCTATAGGGAAGCCAATACTGCAGCTGATTGGGTTGCCTCGGCTGTAGCCCGCCATTCAAGCCAGTGGGAATGGCATAATGGTGATCCATGTCCTGTCATTTTGCAACGAATTATGTACTCCGATATCTCAGGTTTGACTCACCCCAGAGTGGTATGATCGCCCGCCTGTAATAAAAATAAAAAAATAAAAAAAACTAATGTAATCATTCATTTTTACTTAAAAAAAAAGACTAATCAGAGAATATTAAATTTTCTTTCAAACCGGGTAGATCTCAATTCGAAATATATAGAAGTAACTTTCTTTCTCAGCTATCGTATATTATGGAGGTTGATGCGTGAGGAGCTAGTGTCCTTCCCTAAAGTTAAAACTATCATTCATCTTATTATAAAAATAGAAAAGTAGGGATCACAATCAAAAGGTCAAATCGGATATGGCTGAAGCAATATAGATTGTAGCCAAAATTTTGTTAATCTAAATTTAATTTATTTATTTATTAATATATTAAAAAGTCAGATATGAATTCAATCTTTTTATTAAATTAATAATCGATCCAATCTGACTTACATAACCCATTTATTAATTAAGTTAAATTAGGTGAAATAAGATAAGTAGATTTTTAATGGATTAAATAAATTTAAAATAGATTAAACAAATTGGGTTAAATAAATTAAATGGACATTTTAAATAGATTAAATTGGTTGGAAGATGATTTGATTTAATTATTAAATAAGTTAAAATGAATTAAATGAGTAGAAGGTTAGTTGAGTAAAACAATGCATATCATTTAAATCCGTTTACGCCACCCAACCTTTTTTTTTTTTTTGGTTACAAACGGGCGATCATATAATTCTAGAATGTGTCAGCTCAGATACATCAGAAGTTAAGATCTGCTGTAGAAGAATAGGACATGGGTCGCCTGGCTTCCAAATTTATGGACCCGCATGTTGAGCAGCAAAGGTCGCCATCCAGTCCGCCGCCGAGTTGTGATTTAAAGTAGATCGGTTGTGGATTGGATTAGTAGATTAAGGCATAAATCACCATCTCTGTATGATTAAATGCAATTGCCGCAAGCAAGAGCAAGATATAGGCTTCATTTAAAGAAGTAATGAAAACTAACTTGCTCGCCAGTTTTTGAATTGATTTTAACTTAACCAATCTATGCTTACACTAGCATAAACTTATATGTTGTCATGGAAAAATGTAATTGACCATGAATAAACATACAACTTTATACATATATATTGGCAAGGGCCGTTCTTGAACCAAAGTATCACAAGATTAGAAAATTTGGGGTTGTAGTTGCAACATTACTTTATGGTTGCAACACATAAGGCTTATGCCTCATCTTAAAAAACCAGTGTTTAACTGAAAGAAAACTAAAAAGTAAATTTTTCATCAAAAATAAAGTCTTTAGTTGGATACATGCAATCCATTAAATCTAAATGTTAAAAAACATTGGTGCATGAGATTAATCCATGTTAAATTAATCCATGATAACTTTTTGCGCATTGAAAATAATTTGGATAGTTGTAGAATTTTGATCATCTTTAAATGCTAATCCTAGCCATAGGTGAAATTTTCACACGTTACATGCAACGTAGGATGCACGCATTAATAGACAAACATGCAAATTAAATAGGTTCATACACATCAGCGTGCATCATGATGACTAATGCTCTTGATTATAGATGGAATGGGTTCAAGCTTAATCCCTAATTTAGAATGAGAGTCATGCCAGTCATTAATTTTGAAGCAAAGTCAAAATATACCTGCACTACAATGATTTTTAATTAGACTATGTTTAAAAAATGTAGTCTTTATATATAGACTATGTTTTTTAAACCTTAGTCTAGGTGAGTATAGTTAAAAATCCCTCGTTTAGACTATATTTTTAGGCATAGTTAAAAATCGAAAAAACGTAGTCTTTAAATACATTTAGACCATGTTTTTATCAGAAAATATAGTCTATGACTGTATAAAAGACTACATTTTTATCAAACATTGTAGTTAAAAGTTAAAAAACGTAGTCTTTAAATATATTTAGACTACATTTTTATCAGAAATTGTAGTTAAAAGTCAAAAAAACGTAGTCTTTAATACATTTAGATTACATTTTTATCAGAAACTGTAGTTCAAAGTCAAAAAAATGTAATCTTTAAATACATTTAAACTACTTTTTCATCAAAAAACGTAGTCTGTTATGTACATTTAGACTACGTTTTTATATTGAAAACGTAGTATAATATCCAATCCTGTCATACAAACATATACTTTCAATTCTAAAAAAATCCTAAAAATATTGAATTGAAATATCCAATACTGTCATATAAATATCCAATATTGTCATACAAACATATACTTTCAATTTCAAAAAACCTCAAATACATTGAATTAAAATATCCAATATTGTCATACAAACATCTATAACAATTTCAGATAATCCAAACTTCAATAAACGTTTCCATAACATTTCTTCAAATGAAACCTTGCAAGTACTCGACCCATTCTCCGCGCATAATATCGATCTCTTCTTATTTATAAGTTTTCTTCTTGCCAAACTGCATATATACATAAGTTACTCAGAAAAAAGCACTAAATAAGACATGACATAAAAATCTAAAACCATAAAATAAAAAGTACTACTTATATGAATCACATACGCAATAATAATCTACCTTTTCATCGGTTGAAATGATACGATTCTCAATAATCTTCTTCATATACATGATGATATAATAGACACATTCAACACCCGCACTACTACAAAAAAATTAAATAGACTACAATAGGTTTTAGGAAAAAGACTATGTTTTTCATAAAAAAATGTAGTCTTATATTTTTACAAATTAAAAAACTACATCTTTTATTTAAAACGTAGTCTTATATTATCTGATAATATAAAAAGACTACGTTTTAAATAAGACGTAGTCTTTATATAAAAAGACTATGTTTTTAATTAAGACGTAGTCTTATATATAAAAAGACTATGTTTTTAATTAAGACGTAGTCTTATATTATATGATAATATAAAAAGACTACGTTTTTAAATAAGACGTAGTCTTATATTATCTAATAATATATTTTAGACTATGTTTTTAATTAAGTCGTAGTCTTATATTATCTGATAATATAAAAAGACTATGTTTTTAATATCTTATAATATAAAAAACTATATTTTAATTAAGACGTAGTCTTATATTATCTAATAATATAAAAAGACTACGTTTTTAATATTTTATAATATAAAAATCTATATTTTTAATTAAGACGTAGTCTAATATATTTTTAATTAATTAACGTAGTCTAATATAATTTCCCTTCTCCTAATTCACTTTTCCCCTTTTCCTAAACGAAACCCTCGCGATACCCAAAATCAAATTTCTTTCTTCCATTCGCAGTTTTGTTCTAGGGTTTCGTTTGTGGAGACTCCACCGCCCTCCACATGGGATTAAGGTTGAGGAGACTCCACCACCATCGATCAGGATTTCGTTTACATGGACTCCATCACCAGGTAGGATTAGGGTTTTGTTCTTCACCAAGCTGAGATTCAATTGCACGTAATTTTTTTTAAATCTAACGATCGAAGAGAGAGAGGGCAAGAGGGGTGCCGGCATGGGGTTTGGCTCGGGCTCGGCGGGCACGGCCGGCAGCCCCACCGGCACTTGGAGTGGCGTCCGATGGGGGACCGGATGATGGAGAGCGGAGGAGAGGGCCGCGGTGGCCCTTCTCCTGTGCGGGAGCCAAACCGGCTCCCGCATTGGTTCAGGCCCGATGGCGTGCTCGCCGCCTCGCCGGGCCTGAGGGTTGGCCAGCGACCCCCACCAGCGCCGGGCTTGCGTTTGGTGAGGGTCTGGCCGGCCGGTGATGACCGGCCGTGCCATCGGCTCAGTGAGGAGCCACGTAAGGGAAAGAGAGGAAAGAGAGAGAAAGAGAGAAAGAGGGAGAGAGAGGGGGAGGCCGCGTTGGCTGTCGAACATGGATCGGTTATCGACCGCTGGTCTGCCCAGGAATTGGCCGGTGGTGGCTCTGGCCGCCGGCACGATTCTCCCCTGGTTCGGGTGAACCAGGGGAGAGGGAAAACAGGGGAGCCCTGTTTGGGCCGGGTTGGGCCGGTCTGTGAGCCTAGTTGGGCTGAGTTTTTAAGCCTTGTAATGGGCCATGGTTAGAAAAAGGAATATAGAGCCTGGATTAGCGTTGATCCTAGATTCTGGGAATATTTTTATTTCCCCATTTGGACTGTTATTCAGAAAGATATTCAAGCACAAAGTTGAGCCTATGAATAGATTTGGGTAGCAATTAGGGAATACTTTATCATTTAAATTTTAGAGATTTGATGGTGGAAATTGATGCTGTAGATTCCCAGAAGTCCTAATGTCATAGCCTAAAGTATATAACCATGGGCGACAGCCCCCACCGGCGTCCATGTGGCATCCGGTGGGGTTCGACCGACCGGAGGAGGTCGGCCATGCCGTCGCTCAAAGGAACGGGAGCCGAACTGGCTCCCGCATTTGGCTCGGGCTTGGCGTTTTTTAGCATAATACTTAACTACATTAAAATTTCATCATAATACTAAGTCATTCAAGCTAAACAATTTAAGTTTTTTCATCCATAAGAAACCAAATTGCATAAGCAAATAAAAGCCAAATTGTATAAGCAAATAAAAATAATCAAATTGCATAATGCTTTGCAATCAAGTCCTCAAGTTAATTTTGTAATACAAAGAGTCACATGATTCTTATGCACCTATTTTTAAGTTGCATTGTCTCTAAGGCCACGTTTAGATCGCTAAATTTGATTGAATTAAAATCAATTCAATCCAATCCAATCCAATCTAACATTTAAAAAATAAAAAAAGTTGTATACCGTGAATTTGGGGCTGGGCCTGGGCTCGATCCGGCCCATTCAATCCGAATTTTCTTTTCTTTTCTTTTCTTTTCTTTTTGAAATAAGGTGATTGTTGATTTTTCTTTTTTCTTTTTAAAAAATAAAGATAGTTTATATGTTTTTGAATATAATATCTTTTCCATTTTAGGAACATAGATGGTAGATTCATCAGGCATGAAAAGTAGGTCCAAAGAGATTGATGATAAAGTAAAGAAAGCTGAACCATTGCAAGTTATTATATATCTTTTTAATTTACTTGTCATTTTTCAAATTTATTAGTTTGTTAGATAAAATTAATTATATTTGTTGATTTAATTAAGTTTGATTTAATTAAGTAGTTACTAGTATTTTTTGAATTTAAACAGACTAGATAAGTCATGGTACTCTGCTGATAGACGTACAAAAGATACGAGGATGGTATCGATGTTTTTTTGAATCATGTTAAAAGAAATTTAGACGACTTTAGTTCCACAGACTGTCCATGCATAAAATGTGGAAATATGAAAGTTCATGATATCACAGTAGTTAAAGATCATCTTTTTTGTAATGGTATCGACTCAAGTTATGACGTATGGATATGGTATGGCGAAAACATATGTAATGTTGAGAAAGATAAGTGTACCTTAGATGTTGAAGAATGTTGTTTTTAATTCAATGATGATATTGATGCTGTGGAAATGGTTGAAGTAGCCAGAGATCTATTTGAATGTAATCCAAAGAAATTCGTTGACTTGTTGGATGATGCTGAGTGACATTTATACACTGGTTGTAGTGGGTTCACTAAGCTTTCTGTTTTGGTACGATTATATAATTTTAAAAAAAAATATGGGTGGAGTGATGCAAGTTTCAATGAGCTATTAAGCTTTTGGGGTGATGTGCTTCCAAAGGAAATTTGATGCCAACATTAATATATGAAGCAAAAAAGACATTGTGCGCCTTAGGAATACAATATGAAAAGATACATGCATGTCCAAATAATTGCATTTTGTATATAAATGCAAACAAGGATGTTGATGTATGTCCAAATTGTTCTGAATCAAGATGGAAGATTCCTAAAGGATCCAATCTTTCAAAGTAGGCATGCCGACAAAAGTTCTGTGGTATTTTCCCCCCATACCCAGGTTTAGAAGAATGTATGGTACTCGTCAAATATCGAAAGATTTGACATGACATTTCAGTGAAAGAGAAGTTGACAATTACATTCAACATCCAGCAGATGCAGCATCATGGAAATTAATAGACCACAAATGGCCTGATTTTGCATGTGAGCCACGAAATCTCCGATTGGCACTTGCAGTAGATGGGATAAATCCATATAGCTCCTTAAGTAGTCGTCACAGTACATGGCTTGTCGTACTTATTACTTACAATCTCCCACCATGGTTGTGTATGAAGCGAAAATTTATGATGTTAACCTTATTGATATTGGGTCCTAAGTAGCCGGGAAATGATATTGACATCTTCTTGTAACCACTTATTGATGATTTAAAAATGCTATGGGATGTCGGTGTTGAAATTTATGATGCATATTTGCAAGAGGTATTCACCTTAAAGGCCGTATTACTATGGACAATAAATGATTTTCCCGCGTATGAAAATTTGAGTGGCTGCAGTGTTAAAGGTTATTTGACTTGCCCAATTTGTGCTAAAAATACAGAGAGTGTATACTTGAAACATAGTCGAAAAAATGTGTACCAAGGTCATAGGAGATTTTTGCACAGAAATCATCCATATAGAAGAGCAAAAAAGGCATTTAATGGTTGTCAAGAGTTTGATGTTGAGCTTAAACCTTTAATTGGAACATAATTTTACAAAGACCAGAATATTAATTATGTGTATGGGAAAAAGAAAGCAAATACAATGCATGTTGAAAAATCAAAAAAGAAGGACAAGGTTTCAAAGGCAAAGTCTAAACTTGCATGGAAAAAAAGGTTAATATTTTTTGATCTTGAATATTGGGAGTTTCTTCATGTACGTCATGTCTTAGATGTGATGCATATTGACAAAACGTATGTGAGAGCATCATGGAAACCCTTCTTGATATACCTGGAAAGTCAAAGGATGGACTAAGCAGTCGTTTAGATCTAGTAAATCTAGGAATTCGAAGAGAGCTACAGCCAATAGTGGGTGAAAAAAGGACATATTTGCCTGGTGCAAGTTATATACTTTCTAAGGCTGAGAAAATCAAATTTTGCAAGATGTTATTTGCACTTAAAGTTTCAGATGGATACTGCTCTAACTTAAGAAATTGTGTTTCTATGGAAGAATTGAAGCTTTATGGCCTAGAATCACATGACTACCACACTTTGATCCAACAAATTCTTCCATTGGCATTACGAGGATTGTCATTATGAGGATTGTTGAGTTTGTTTCTAAATTTCTTGCTGTATTGAAAGGATATAACGATGCAAGTTGGATATTGAGTATGAGAGATAATAAATCTACCACTGGTTGGATTTTGCACTAGCGGATGGTGCAATATGTTGAAAATCCAAGAAACAAACTCAACAATGGAGTCAAGTTTGTGGTTCTAGCTTCAGCAGGACATGAGGCTGAGTGGTTAAGGTATCTTCTATTGAAAATCCCATTGGCTTGTGTCCCACTGGCTTGTAAGAATATTTCAATCGTATCGATACATTGTGGTAGCCAAGCCACTTTAGCCAGAGCGTACAAGAAGTGTACAATGAAAAGTCTAGACACATTAGTCTAAGACATGATATATGAGGAAATTAATCAAGGATGGAATAATTTTTCTCACTTTTGTGCGATCAGCTATAATCTAGCTGATCCACTTACTAAACCTCTTACAAGAGATTTAGCGAAGATGACTTCCAAAGGGATGGGTCTAAAACTCCTTGAGTAAAAGTCCACCAATGATGGCAACCCAACCTAATACTAGGAAATGACTAGTCTTAGGTTCAATGGATAACAACAAGTCATTGACAAGTGGATTATAGCTACACTTAGTGTATAGTGCTGACTGTTACAAGTTGGAGGGTTGAGTTTTTAAACTCTTAATAAAGTTCAATCATGTAGACAAGTATATGTTATAATAAAGATACTGAAAGAACTTTACCTATATGAACCTTGAGATGGTGCCGTCTCAAGTGAGAGTTGGAGTTTCTCTCATGAAAAGGTTCATGAAACAGGATAAGCACGTGGCCATAAATCGTGCTAAGCGTGTAGTGTAGATAAGAAACACTAAGGAGTGTGTGTAAAGTATCACCGATTTTGACACAAGGAATAACTGGTTCAAAGCGTTTATGCTACCTGAAATTTTATTAAAGCTTTGTGGTATTTTCACTAAGGTTAGGTTCAAATCGAAAGATATCTAGCTGTATTAATGCTCCTTGTCCTTAATTTTAGATGTGGACTTAGTTTGTTTTAAATAAGTGGGGGATTATTGAGATTTTGTTTAAATAAATTGTGATGTGCTTAGGGAATAGTCGTGGACTCTGGACTCTCGCGCGATGCATCGATTCAAACTTTTGTCCGTTGCAAGTTCTACTCGGATATGTTGTGAAGAGACGCGACTCTCTTGGAATCAATGCATCCCAGGCACTAGCGCTGCAGCTTTCAACCTCTATAAATACACATCAAATAAACCAGAAAAATTAATCAGTTCTTATCTACAATCGAGTTTTCATTAGTGCTTTGGTGCAAACTCGATCAAAGGCTTGTCGTATCCTGCGGCGTATTTGCTATTCACCCATAGAGTATTTGAGAGGGTATAAATAACGAAAAAGTTTCGTGCGTGATTCAAGCCTATCCTTATCTTCATCTTTCTCGATCCTTATCTTAATCATTATTTCTAACTCTTCTTACTTACTCCCCTTATTCAAATTTCTCAACCCTAATTTGGGAACCTTTGTCTAATTAAAGAACAACTAAGAGTCATGTGGGTCATGTGTAGACGTACAAGCTGCATGCGCATGCGCGAGAGCTAGGCATTCCATGATACTCGAGTTTGAGAGGGACCATTTATAGAGTCAACCTAAGAAATCTAACTTTGATCCAAATCCCTGGAAACGATTAGAAAAGTAGGTCAATTGCATCTTTTATATCAAGCAAACCATTAGTTGAACCAACCAGTTTCTCATAAAAACTTAATCAAACAAGATCTCTGCATTTACAACACAATCAACTTAGATTAGATTTCTCTGCACTTAAATGTTCAGAGAAAAAAAGGATAAGCACTAGACCTGGAGAGCGATATCCCATTCATTCTGGTGCCGGAGCTAGGTGAAAACGGCGATTTGGTCGGCCTTCAGAAGCTGGCCGAGCTTATAGCGGAAGACGTCCTCCATTCTATCGGTATTGGTATTAGGCGAGGAGGAGGAGGGCGTTTGGGTTTTGGGGAGAATTTGGCGAGCTTGAGGGCATGGACGGCCTGGATGGCCTCGGTGGAGAGGACCCGCCCCCGCCAAAGCGACTTCCTCGGCCCACCTCTCAGCCCGCACCGGATAATCACAGCGGCGAAAAGACAACCGAAAACCGGCGACTTTTTAGGACGAGGGATTGCGAGACCTGGGAAGGCTTTTTCGGAGAAGCCGAGCTAGAGGGAACCCATCAGCTGCATTTCTCAACTCCTCTACCAACATGAGATGAACTCAATCATGACAATAGTTAGCGATGAGAGAACAAAAGACATCGGAAAAAAAGTTTTAAACCAAGCAATCCCGTATGACTTCATAAAAATTGAATCGAAGGAAAATTGGATTACCTGGGAGCTGCATGACCAACATAGACTATAAAAAAAAAAAAAAAAAACCAACCAAAAGTGGACTCACAATTATCTAGAAGGTGATCCTAAAACTAAGCTTCTGATCAAATCGATGCTCAAAAAACTCCCCGCTATCCAATTTCTTCCCCGACGCTGCCGCCGCCTCGAGGCCCTCGGGAGTCGGTGCCGGCCAGGGAGCATCCAACGTGGGGTTTAGGGTTTCTAGGTGGAAATGCCCTTGGCTTCTTCGCCTCCTTCAAGCCTTTTGCCAAGGGGCTGATGTGGCTGATAAAAGTCATGCGTGAATTAACGGCTAAAAGTATTTACAACAAAAATTATTTGGAAAGCTAACGGTTTCATTATAGAAACGGTTTCTAGATGATCGTGAAGCGGTCCTAAGCGATTCCGAAGCGGCTCCTAGGCGCCCATTATAGAAGCATTCCTAGGCAGCCCGAGACGGCTCCTGAGCAGCCCATTACAGAGGCGATCCCTAAGCGCCCCAAAGTGGCTCTTAAACGGCTCCGTTACAGAGGCGGTCCCTAAGCGGCCCCAAAGCGGCTCATGAATGGCTCTATTACAGAAGCGGTCCCTAGGCGCCCCATTATAGAAGCGGTTCCTAGGCAGCCCGAGACGGCTCTTGAGCGGCCCTATTACAGAGACGGCCCCGAAACGGCTCCTAGGCGGCCCCATTACAGAAGCGGTCCCTAGGCGGCCCTAGCTCCCTATTATCTCCAAGATCAACTCCATCTTCCCAAGCAAGCCTTCACCTCTGACACAGTCAGGCCTACCAACCACTTTTGATCTGTATACGTCTAATAAGATAAACTCCATTAACCCTGGCGTGAGCCTAAAAGGTCATAATTCATCATGAAGCATTAATAACTCTGATGAGATAGACCAAAGAAGTCGTCACTCATCACGAAGCTTTAATGACTCCGGCCACTTGAGCTCTAAAAAGGTGATTATTTGCCATAAAGTATCAATCACCCAGTTCAGATGAAGTGAATCCAACCCCACTAGTCTGACATTTCATTCACAAAAGTCATGACTCATAATGAGATGCCATTCACAAAAGTCATGACTCATGATAAGATGCCTAATCTTATCCATCGAGCCATGTAGACCCAAATCAGTAGCAAAATAGGTAAGAGGGACCCCTGACGAAGGTATGAACACAAGAGCAAATACTTAGTAATTTTCTCAACTTCTTCCTAACTCTCTCATTCGAGCTCTCTGAAGCTCACGGCTATGATTCTGAGCACTAACTTGAGCGTCGGAGGATTGCTAGAATAGCGGTTATCAGAACTTCTTGCAGATCTCGGTGCTGAGGCAAACCTTCTTCGACAAACCCATGGTATATCCATTGACGCTCAAGGACGTTGGTTCAAAGTGATCAGACATTATCAGGGGCCAAGGTTAGATCGGAAAGCCTAGGTGTCGTGTAGGGTTTTTAGATTGGGGAGAGGGTTCGCTTGCTCCCCCTTGCTCTCGTGAGGCCGAAAGAGGAAGTAGGGAAAAGGGCTTGGGATGAGATGCAAAAGGCCGGCTAGGAGAATGAAATTTGAGTTTGGGTATCGAAAATAATTTAAAAAAAGAGAAAAGTGAATTAGAAGGAAAAAAAATAAATTTTAATTTTATATTAGATTGTGTTTTAATAAAAAATATAATTTTTTATATTATAAGATAATAATAGACTATGTCTTAATTATAAATATAGTTTTTATATTATAAGATAATATAAGACTATGTTTTTAATAAAAGATATATTCTTTTAATTTCTAAAAAATTATGAAAACATAGTCTAAAATATTAGACTACATTTTTTACAACAAACATAGTCTTTTTCCTAAAATCTATTATAGTCTATTTAACTTTTTGTAGTAATGAGAGTTAAACGTACATGTGGTACACGCCAAAAAAAAAAAATCTTTGAGCATGATGGTAATTCTTGGTTAAAAAGATTGCACTACTAACAACCTTGCCACATTGCTAATCTCATGTCCAGATGAAAGGTTTTTTCTTCTCTATTCTTTTAAGGGACTTTTTAGATTAAAAAAAATAAAAAAATAAAAAGGTCATAAATTATTTTATTTGAAATAAGGATAAAAAAAAGAAAAAAGAAAAAAGAAAAAGAGAGTAACTGATTTCTCTTATTTCTTTCTGAACAAGAATATTTATTAACTCCCAAATCGAGAGTGAAGTAAGGAAGAAAATAATGTTTAAGGTTTTTTTTTTGAAAGATCAAAATATTCCTTCATTTTCTACTCTTCATTCTTTCATTTTTACGATCTATTTCCTATTCTTCGTTCTTCCATTCCTATGGCCACGAATGCTAGGGTTCTCAAAACTCATCGAAGTAATACTACGAAAGCTCAAGGCCGATCTCAACCCATGGTATCTCTTCTTTTAATTATTGTTGAAATCCATTGAAACCCAATGTGATAACATGATTTTTTATTGAGATCCATTAAGAGTACGAAAAGTTTCTTATAGCATTGAAGTGTGAAGGGGTATAATTATTTCATAACTCTTTTTCCTTTTTTTTTTCTTTTATCCAAACAAAATAATTGATATTATCTTTCTTTTTCCTTTCATTATTTCCAAACAAGAGAAGGAAAACAATCCTTCCTTTCCCTTTCTTTTTTTCTATCCCTTTTTTTTCTTTTTACTCTCTCCTTTCTTTCCATCCAAAAATCCAAACAAAGCCTAGTAGAAAGGCTGAGAGAGGTGATCAGGGCTAGGGTCACTGCTATTTAATAGATAAAATGAAATAATAATATGCAACCACAAAATAAATTGTACTTTGCTGCCGTTAGTGAGCAACATCCTGTTACGTAAAATAGGTCTAATCTACACCTCTATTGTAAACGATTATGAACCAATTGTGATATTTATAATTAAAATTTGATCTTTGGCTTAATGAGTATACTAGAAGTTAAATAAAAGAAGTATGTGTTGACTCATATTCATATTTAATCTTACATTAGTTATTTACTAAAGAATCATAGATATTTATGTAGGATCATGAAAACAAAATAGTCCCTTTCAAGCTACTCTTTTTAGATAAAATTATGAGTTGTTACAAGTACTCTTTTTAATGGAAGATGCTAAACCCAGGAGGAAGAAATATTGGAAACTCAGCATCTCATAATTTGCAGTCATGTAGATGGTTATGTTGTAGATTGACTACAAAATTATGTCTTTCTAATACTTCTCTTTCAAGAATTAATTAATCATGGGTCAAACTCAAATATTATTAGTCTATGTCTATACCATATTAATTTAATTAAGCAGCATCTTTAGGAGATAAATCTATATTCAGACGAGGATGGAGGAAGCTTAGTCAAAATTGGAATGAAAGTAAGATTGGATCCAAGCCACTAATGTCCAAAATACTATGACGTTATCAATTTAATATTTTTCATCCTCATTTAAAAGATAGATTTAATTATTTGATTGATGGGCAACTCTAATTGGATCAAGGGCGATAGCGCTACAAGTTTTGTTTAAACATAATTTGTCAGTTAAAAAATAAAAGAACACATCAACAACAACCCCTTGAAATCATGTAAATAAATTGAAAGTCCCATGTACCAAGGAATAAAAAGCCAGTACCTGTACAACTTCTGTTCTGAAGAATATTATATAAATTGAATTAACAATCCATTCTAATATTATATAAAAATATAGAATCAAAATTCAATTATTTAACATGCTTCCATTAATCCATGAATGAAATCAGACCATAGAACTGTACCAATTTAATATATGCACACACGAAGGCATTAATTAATGAATCAAATCAAAGTATACCATTTAATCCGCGAATTAATACAAAGTCAAGATCGATGGATAAATTATTTTATTTGAAATAAGAATAAAAAAAGAGAAAAAAGAAAATGAGAGTAACCGATTTCTCTTTTTTCTTTCTCAACAAGAATAAATTTATTAACTCCCAAATCGAGAGTAAAGCAAGGAAGAAAATAATGTTTAAGATTTTTTTTGAAAGATCAAAATATTCCTTCATTTTTTACTCTTCGTTCTTTCATTTTTACGATCCATTTCCTATTCTTCGTTCTTCCATTCCTATGGCCACGAATGCTAGGGTTCTCAAAACTCATCGAAGTAATACTACGAAAGCTCAAGGCTTGTCTCAACCCATGGTATCTCTTCTTTTAATTATTGTTGAAATCCATTGAAACCCAATGTGATAACATGATTTTTTATTGAGATCCATTAAGAGTACGAAAAGTTTCTTATAGCATTGAAGTGTGAAGGGATATAATTATTTATAACTCTTTTCCTTTTTTTTTCTTTCTATCTAAACAAAATAATTGATGTTATCTTTCTTTTTCCTTTCATTCTTTCCAAACAAGAGAAGGAAAACAATCCTTCCTTTTCCTTTCTATTCCTTCTATCCCTTTTTTTCTTCTTTTTACTCTCCCCTTTCTTTCCATCCAAAAATCCAAACAAAGCTTAGTAAAAAGGCTGAGAGGTGATCAGGGCTAGGGTCACTGCTATTTAATAGATAAAATGAAATAATAATATGCAACCACAAAATAAATTGTACTTTGCTGCCGTTAGTGAGTAACATCCTGTTACGTAAGATAGGTCTAATCTACACCTCTATTGTAAACGATTATGAACCAATTGTGATATTTATAATTAAAATTTGATCTTTGGCTTAATGAGTATACTAGAAGTTAAATAAAAGAAGTATGTGTTGACTCATATTCATATTTAATCTTACATTAGTTATTTACTAAAGAAATCATAGATATTTATGTAGGATCATGAAAACAAAATAGTCCCTTTCAAGCTACTCTTTTTAGATAAAATTATGAGTTGTTACAAGTACTCTTTTTAATGGAAGATGCTAAACCCAGGAGGAAGAAATATTGGAAACTCAGCATCTCATAATTTGCAGTCATGTAGATGGTTATGTTGTAGATTGACTACAAAATTATGTCTTTCTAATACTTCTCTTTCAAGAATTAATTAATCATGGGTCAAACTCAAATATTATTAGTCTATGTCTATACCATATTAATTTAAGCAGCATCTTTAGGAGATAAATCTATATTCAGACGAGGATGGAGGAAGCTTAGTCAAAATTGGAATGAAAGTAAGATTGGATCCAAGCCACTAATGTCCAAAATACTATGACGTTATCAATTTAATATTTTTCATCCTCATTTAAAAAGATAGATTTAAGTATTTGATTGATGGGCAACTCTAATTGGATCAAGGGCAATAACGCTACAATTTTTGTTTAAACATTATTTGTCAGTTAAAAAATAAAAGAACACATCAACAACAAACCCCTTGAAATCATGTAAATAAATTGAATGTCCTATGTACCAAGGAATAAAAAGCCAGTACCTGTACAACTTCTGTTCTGAAGAATATTATATAAATTGAATTAACAATCCATTCTAATACTCTTGATTTAACTTAGACATTTTAAAAAATATAGAATCAAAATTCGATTATTTAACATGCTTCCATTAATCCATGAATGAAATCAGACCATAGAACTGTACCAATTTAATATATATGCACACACGAAGGCATTAATTAATGAATCAAATCAAAGTATACCATTTAATCCGCGAATTAATACAAAGTCAAGATCGATGGACAGATTCAAGAATAATTAAAAATCTATACGCAGCTGGAACATCTTTTTAATTGGTAATTTATGGTATCAAACACAATTCAAATTAACGTTCCACGGAAAAAATAAAAACACAATGCAGACCATATATATATCCGCACAAGCTTCATTCAGGCCACTGACCAAGCCTCTTATTGCACCTACGTAATTAATTAAGCTGGCAATTAGCTAGTGGCTGTATAACAAAGCACAAATGCAACCATATGATCAGTATCCGTGATGCAGCACGTAAACATTGTACTCAACGATTGCATTCCCAGAAGTCAGGTTAAAAAAGAAAGTCTTGGCGATAGCATATCCCCGGGCAAGCCGGAATATCCCGGTCCCTCCGACCACTGGCATTTCCCTCGTCGTATGAAAGATAGGGTTCCACCCCACTATCGTCAGCGTGCTTCCGTTGTACTTTCCAGCCACAAACACAAAGTTCATGGTCAGTGCCAGCTCGGGAGACTGCTGCGATGCTTGCGCGTAGAGTCCCTGAGCTCGTCCCACCAGCTTCGAACTTGGGCTCGGTCCTACCGTCAGCGGGTCGTCGATCACGACGATGTTTCCGAAGGTGACCGATCGCGATGCATTTCCCGCCGACGCAACCTGCACGGTTGTGACGTTGGGCCCGGAGACGATGTCATGGAAGTATAGATGCAGATGGGTCTTCTTTTCGCTACCGATCAGCTGCTTGAATCCGTCCAAGGGTTCGGTGGCCGACGCCGAGGTCATCATTGCAGAAAAAAGAACGAAAGAGATGGTAGAGAAGGAGAGAGAGAGGCTCCTAATAAGAAACGAATCCATAGCTCGGAGTCTCGATCAAAAGAGCACCCAAGCTGTTGTTAGAAACCTCGAGTTTTTTATAGACCATGAGTGATGGCTCTTGGAGAGAGAGGATCCACCGTTGACATGGACCAGTTCGGTTCGGGGCCACAATCCGCGTCAAACGCCATGCGATGGAATAATTATATGGTGGCGTCCGAACGTGGCGGGGTTGACTTGTACGAAATTGTGTTGGAAAATATTTTTTAATTTACAAAAAAAATTCCTTTCTAAAATTGTTAGAAATATATTATAAAAATTTAAATATACAAATAAAGTAAAATCAAAAGATTAGATGGATCAAACCAGGACCGAGGCGTATTAGGCACTGCCCTAAGGATCATATTTTCGCCCCTTCGTGCAGGTTGTTGGCGATCTGTCCCCAAGGTACAACGACCCGGCTTGACCCGATCCTCCTACGACGAGTACGATCGTGTGAGGTGCAAACCCAACGATTACCTTCAGATGCCCAAAAGATCAATAAAATATATAAAATAAAATGAGATAAAACAAATCATAGGCTACTCTAAATTATTTTTGATTTCTTGCCTCAATCTGAATTCCTAAGCCTATTTATAGGCTCGGCCCATAAAAGCTCCAACGGCTCGGCCCATAATGGCCTTAAAGGCCTAGTGGCCGTTAGCTCCAAATTATGTCAAAAATGGCTTACAAAATAAATTATTTGAGCCATTTCTGAAACGTTGGCCTTCCAACGTTCACGCAACGTTCCGTTGGAACGTTGCGTCAAAGAGGCTCGTGAATATCCGCGAGCTCGCGGGCGTTCTCTCTTTCCTTTTTTTTATTATTTAAAACTTTTTTTAACAATCTCCCAAAAGTTTAAAATAAAAAAAATAAAATAAATATAACAAAAATTTTAGGGCATCTTATACTGCGTAATAGGTAAGGTGTCCAATGGACTTGAACCTCACTTAGTATTGATTGTATACATCGGAAGGAACCATAGTGGATTAGACCTTGAACTAGGTCCTTTGACTCGGACTTCTACTAATCACACACACAGTATGGATCAATTGGGTTTAAGCGGTCAGCGCATATTAAAGGCCTTGCACTTAGTACCTTGATTTTTCATGAGAATTCTTTAAGGTTAGCCCAAACCTTTAGTCACGGCCTAATATGACGATTCTCATATAGGTGAATCCTCCAAGGGTATTTGTGACAATACCCTGCAGATAACCTACCTCGGATCCATTAAGAGTATGACTCAACCTTACACACATTTACTTTGTCACTTTATAAGAGCACTCATCATAGGGATGGGATGAAAAATTTTTAAAATTTGTGCTCTAACACGATCACTCAATCAGCTTCGTTTCTACCATATTGAACCTCATTCATGGGATCTCCAATCATAGAGGTTGGGTATCCACTGCTGGCGACCAAATAATGGGCTTAAGCCACATCCCCCTCGATGAATCTAGGACTCCATTCCTAGATAACTCCTTGGTTAATTAGTCTGCCAAAATCTTCTCGGCAAATTCCAAAGAGATAATATTATTTTTGGACTAGACCTCAAATAAGAGAATCAGGCAAAGATATATTAGAATTGAATATCCAAATATAAGGTAAACAATAAGTTGGATATTCCAACTGTCATGAGATTATTTAGTAAATTATAAAATCTTTTATTAAATATCATGGCAATATATATTAAGAGACTCAAAATAGAGCATTTAAATGACATATCTTGTCACCGCATCCAAGTTCATCCATTCTTTGCCATTTGGTAACATAAAAGATTCACAATAGTAGGTAAGCAATAAGTATTTGCCCAATGCTGTCACTTTTGTCTAGCAACTTCAACACAACAAGGAGATATTAAATATTGATTACTATACCAGAAAACACTTATCTGGAACAGAAAAACTTTTGCATTTATGTAAGAATGCAATATATATACTTGTAGCTGCACTTGAAAGTTAAATAATAAATGATATAAAAATATATCTATATATAAGCACGCATATATTATGTGCACAAGTGCAAGCATGTGTGTTTTTCAACAAGGCTTTGTTTTCATGCTGAATGGTTAACCACCTATTTGATGACTTCACCCCTTGTCTATCTATCCAGTGAACAAAGTAATTCATTTTCTGATTAGCACTTCAGCTTTATATTTGTTAGCTTTGTTAGTTACTACACCAACTTAAGGAGAGAATAAGTATACATATTACATATGTACTTGGGCACTAAGATGTGACAAGCCCCACCTGATTTGCATACGTCTGTGTACCTATATGCACACATGTATAAATGCGTATGTATTTATATACATATAATTAAACATGTGAATGTTCGGTGAATAGAAAGAAGCCTCTGACATGTTGAACAAACCATATGCACATACACCAAGATTCAAGCTTCAACTTCTAACAAGTCAGAAGACAAATGAAGCTCAACAATGTCTAACATTTAGAATAAGACAACAATGTCATATGTTATTATTTTTGTTGTGTCTTATTTATCAGTTTAGTATATTTTATGCTCACCATATATCGCTCGAGGCATATCAAAATGTATTAAAATCCGATACTACAAATGAAGCAGATAAACCAAATAATGATTGTTTGTACTAAATAATTGCATAGCAAATTGCAGAGATAGCTGGACAGTCACTTTTATTATAAGCTAAGTACATGACCATGATTGCCCAATTTATTTAATAACCAAGATATGTTACATCAATTTCTGTCCATGTATATGCATGAGCACTTAACAGTCCGATGGTGAAGATAAACTGAGTATTCATTTTATCATATATTTAACAAAAATTAGTAAGGAAGAAGAAAAATGGCGTGTATCAACTAACTATTTTAAAGCAACATAGCACAACAATCCCTTCCAACGGTAAAATGATCAACTTATGAAATATAATTTAAAGCATTGCAGCAATGTTAATATTTTGCCCAAGAAAAATAATAAGTATTCAAACCATAATCTTTTCCCTTTAAATCTTGGGCCCAATGGATGATCATAATTTAGCATAGCAACATTTGCACCATTAATGCACATGCATTTCAGAGTGGCATAAAAAATTTATATGTTGAGCAAACTCATGCAAAGCAGAATGAGTAAATGGAATGAAATCTAGCAATCTCTAGAGAAGAAGGAAAAATCTGATCCTTAGCTGTTGGAAAATAATTTTGATCTTACAAAAATCCCTTTCTAAAATAGCTAGAAATATGTTATAGAAATTTAAATATACAAATAAAGTAAAACCAAAAGATTAATAGGATCAAACCAGGACGAGGCGTGTTAGACACTGCCCTAAGGATCAGATTTTCGTCCCTTCATGCAGGTTGTTGGCGATTTGTCCCTAAGGTACAACGACCCGGCTCGACCCGATCCTCCTACTACGAGAATGATCGTGTGGAGGTGCAAACCCAACGATTTCCTTCAGATGCCCAAAAAGATCAATAAAATATAAAAATAAAATGAGATAAAACAAATCATAGGCTACTTCAAATTATTATTGATTTTTTTTATCAATATGAATTCTTAAGCCTATTTATAGGCTCGGCCCATAAAAACTCTAACGGCTCGGCCCATAATGGCCATAAAGGCCTAATGGCCGTTAGCCTTAAATTACATCAGAAACGGCTTATAAATTAAATTATTTGGGCCGTTTCTGAAACGTTGGCCTTTCAACGTTCACGCAATGTTTCAACGGAACGTTGCGTAAAAGAAGGAACGTCCGCGAGCAACGCTCGCGGGCGTTCTCCCTTTTTTTTTTATTTAAAAACTTTTTTCTAACAACATAGACTTACTTGAGTTGAAACCACATACTTTGAATCAGCATGAGTATGGTTATAGACTCCCATAAATAATTTCAGATTTGAAACGTAAAGGAAAAAGTATAAATTGCTGATTAACACATAATACCAATGGTGTATGCTATGGGAAGATAATGTAGACAGTCTTTACCCAAGACATTGTAATGTAGACTTACTTAACTTGGAATCGTGGACTTTGAATCAGCATGAGTCCGACTATAAAATCCCATAAATAATCTCAGGTTTGGAATGTAAGAAAAAAAAAAAAAGGATAAGTTGCTAATTATCACATAATGCCAATGGCGTATGTTATGGGGAACTTGAAAATGACAATATAGATAGTCTTCGTCCAAGACATTATAACAAAGACTTACTTGACTTGGAACCATGGACTTTGAATCAGCATGAGTCCAATTATAGATTCCCATAAATAATTTCAGGTTTGTAACGTAAGAGAATTAACACATAATGCCAATGGCGTATGTTATGGGGAACTTAAAAATGACATTGTAGACCATCTTCACTCAAGACATTGTAATATAGACTTACTTGACTTGGAACTGTGGACTTTAAATCGGCATGAGCCCAATTATAGGCTCCCATAAATAATTTCAGGTTTGGAACGTAAGAGAAATGTATAAATTGCTGATTAACGCATAATGCCAATGGCATATGTTATGGGGAACAATGGCAATGACAATGGGGAACTTAAAAATGACAATATAGACAGTCTTCACTCAAGACATCGTAATACAGACTTACTTGACTTGAAACCGCGGACTTTGAATCAGCATAAGTTCAATTATAGACTCCCATTAATAATTTCAGGTTTGGAACGTAAGAGAAAAAGGGTAAATTGCTGATTAACACGTAATGCCAATGGCATATGTTATGGGGAACTTGAAAACGATAATGTAGCCGGTCTTCGCTCAAGACATTGTAATTAGTCTTACTTGACTTGGAACCACGGACTTTGAATCAGCATGAGTCCAATTATAGACTTCCATAAATAATTTCAGGTTTCAAATGCAAAAGAAAAGGTTATTATATTAATTATAATTATTATATTAAAATAATTATGCTAATATAATAATATTATGTTTTAATATTATTATGATAATTTATGAATTATGATATTTTATTGCAATCATTTTTCATAGAACAAATAGCTAGATAATTAAATGTACTATAAAATATTCTTTATCATTATTTTCTCATTGTAAAAGCATTTTTTTCAATTTGATTACTAAGAATATATAAAGTTTTATGGTCACTTTAAAAATGTAGTTACCAAATACTCAACATTTTTTATAAAAATTCTACTTTCAAAAGCTTAACAACCAAATACTCTTCACATATGGATTATTTTTTAAAAGGAAAAACTGGTTATATAATAGTGTTGGTCCTCTTTTAGGTACTTTTAATTTTCCAAATTTCAATAAAAATAGAATTTGATTTCAAATTATTTAGTGCAATTATTAAAAATTTTACTAGCTTAGGAAATTAGTATTTTTTTTAACTTCGTTTTATTTATCAAAACAATATTTGACAGATATTATTGATGATAAATCGATGCTAGGCTATTAAGATAGAAGGTTTAACCTGAATAATTTTTGTGAGGATTCTACATCCTAGCCAAGGATAAGTCTTTGTACATCGTCTTCGATACAACAAATTCAATATAGACTGTACCGTTTTTTTTATTGATCCACGTGGATCCCATATACCTGAGATTGAAACTACTTTTTATTGTGTAGAATAATACAAAAATGACTAGCCCTTTGAGATTGAATCTACTTTCCACCAATTCTGCTTGGAGTTATTTGGAAGTGTGAAAGTACCTATCATTCAGATTGAATAAAACTCAATATATTTAATGCTCCTCTAAATCAGTTTTTCCATTGCCTTCCATTCTCCATAGAAGAATTAAAGGATATGTTTTTCTTTCTTCGTAATTCTAAAGTTCCAAGCGTAGATGATTTCTCATTTACTTTTTCCTTAATTACTGACACCTTATTAGTAGTGACTTCATGGTTTTTTTTGAATTTAAATATATTTAAATTTGAATCCTTAGTTAGAATTCATATGGGAGTAAGTGAGAGCTCATGTTGGTATAGATTTACGTTACATATAGAGAGATAAAGAATCCAAATAACACTTTCTTTCCTAACAGCTGGTATTGCTATAATTATTTAAATTTAAATTCCTGTAGCCTAATTATCAAGCAATCTAAACATAAAGTTTTGAGATTGAAAATTATTTAAATAATTTATGCACTAATTTTATATTACATGGTGATCGATTAACTAAAGCACCTATTATCAATGATTAATTAAAGCACCTATTTAAATAATTTATGCACTAATTGCACTAAATGGGATGGCCCTATTATCAATGATCCTGTCATTGGAAAAAATATCATGGTGAGTAACTAAAGCACCTCAACTGATATGGAATTATAACATTCTCCTCCATGAATACATGGTAGATTACCAAATGCAACGAGTCAAAGACCCTATCAGTCGTTGAAATCAAGTGAGCTGAATTTGGACCCTGGTTTCACCCAACTTGATGGGATTGCTTTTTCCAGGCCCAACATTCTAAAGACGACCAGAAGGGGCCCAAACGTCGAGTCTTCCTACACTCCACTTGGATGAAATCATTTTTGGTAGACCTGGTTTACTATATTAGCTGATAAATCAGTTTAATCATTAAATATATTATTATGTCCTCTACCAATGTAAGCTCAATATAATTTGCCCTAATCTACTGGTTATTTGACAGATGAAGTCTTATTGTTTAAAATAGGGGATAAATATATAAAAAAAAAAATATGTCTAAAAAAGTTTAACCAAAAAAAGATAACTTATAGAAAAATAATTATATTTAATCATAAATTATTTTTAAATTTATTTTTTAAAATTTTAAAAATAATTAAAATTATTTTTTAATCATAAAATTATAATTTTAAAAAAAATACTTATTCTATCATATGAATGATATTCTGTGCGAAATAACTTTGAAAAGTCAAACAAGCATCGAAGAATGTCTCCCACGAATGGGATCTATCTTCCAAAGTGCCCCAAATTCTCGCTTTGCCTTTTTGCGTTGACGCGCGTGAACACCGGTCCGGCGGTCCGGCGTTCCAGCTAATTACTCATTGGTCGCTTCGTGCAGAGTTTCTTTAGCTCTTTTTTTTTTTCCCCCTATTTTTGCCCAACTACCCTGGAAAATGCCAATGATCATAGACTTTCAACGGAGGCTTCCCATTTTTCCACAGAGCCCTGAGTTCTCGGATCATAGACTTTGAACGGAGGCTTCCCATTTTTCCACAGGGCCCTGGCTTCCCTGATCCAAGAGCTTATAAATTAACCTCCTTGCAGAGGTAGCGAGGTCAAGTACAGTTCCCCTCAGCGAGCATACTTCATAAACGCTAAACGTCATGCCTTCCATTAATCTAGTCCTCCCCAGCCTTTCCCTTCTCGTCTTTCTTTCCTCCCTCTTCACCACCCTTCGCACCGCCACTTCAGGCCTCAGCAACGGCTGGTACTGGTACAACTGCTCCATCACATCCAACTTCACCACCCACAGCACCTACAAATCCAACCTCCAATTAAGTCCTCCTCACTTCCCTCTCCTCCGCCGCCATCCCCACCGGCTTCTCCGCCCAGTCCAACGGCCAACCCCCGAACCAAGTCTTCGGCTCTGCCCTCTGCCGCGGCGATGTCTCCCAAGACGATTGCCAGTCCTGCCTCTCCACCGCCGTGGATGACATCCTCCAACTCTGTCCGTTGAGTCGAAGAGGAACCATTTGGTACCCAATGTGCTTTCTCCACCACTCTGGCAACAACTTCACCTCCTCCAAGCTGGACAACGAGACACTTGCCTTAAAGAAGCTTAGAAGGGTCTCCTACGAGACGCAGAATGCCTCGGAGCCGAACTTTGCTGCGCTGTTGGCAGGCCTGATGACCGGCCTGAGCGAGCGGACGGCATACAGGTCGGCGCGGCTGTTTGCCACCGGAGAGGTCAACGTGACGAGCTCTGAAAGGCTGTATGGGCTGGCGCAGTGCATGAGGGATCAGTCTGAAGATGACTGCTACCGGTGCTTAAACAAGTCGGTGCACATCATGTCGACTTACTTCCCACGGAGCATTGCAGCGGTGACGATGGCTTACAGCTGCTTCATGAGGCACGAGACGTACTCTTTCTATAATGAATCTGTCGGAGCTGCACCGCCACCTCCTCCAGCACCAGTGGTGGATTCCGGCAGTCCGCCGCCTAGAGGAAAGGACTCAGGTAATTAATGCCCGCCGGAGCTTGCTTTCTTTCTTTACTTCCGATTAGCATGCAATTGGGCGGGTTGCATACCTCCATAAAATTATGGCAACTTAAGCCAATATGGAGGGTCCATGAAATCATTAATTTAATATAATAGGCTTCGGACTATTCTCTATCAAAATCCTAAATCTTGTTGGCCCAAAATATCTGAACTCCGACGGTAATTAAGCAAGCCTAGCTCAGAAATATTACAGCTGATGAAGTCAAGCTCGAAAAGTAATTACATGACAATTTGATCTTCCTTTATATTTCCACGGGTTTTTATATTTCCAACAAGATGAGGTTAATTACAATATTAGCGGTTTTGGAACAGGAAAAAACAACGCAGCGTTGTTCATCTCTTTGGCTGGCGCGTTGGTGCTCCTCTCAGCCATTTTCATCATCTTTTTACGGAAGAAGAGAACGTTATCAAAAAATCAGTAAGGGTTGCAAATTAGAATTTAATTTGTCAGGCTTCAAAAAGGATTCGTACTCTCTCTCCCGTTAGAGAGATCTTAATTATGTTATTCCATGACTGCTAGATATTGAAGATGGCGAAATAAGGACACTGAAGCTCTATATTTTGATTTGAACACGCTTCGAGTCGCTACTGATAACTTCTCCGATGCAAACAAGCTAGGACAAGGTGGATTTGGGCCAGTTTATAAGGTATAAACATAGACTATTACGTAGTCTGTTTCTAATTTATATCATGAATTGCTTGTATTCAATTTGAAATTAAACAACACTCGTGTTCTTATATTCTGTTTCATTTGCAACAGGGAGTGCTATCAGATGGACAGGAAATAGCTGTGAAAAGACTTTCCAGAACTTCTCGCCAAGGAATTCATGAGTTAAAAAATGAGGTTACTTTTGTTGCCAAGCTTGAACACAGAAATCTTGTGAAGCTGCTGGGTTGTTGTTTAGAAGAAAAAGAGATGCTGCTCGTCTATGAATTTCTCCCAAATACAAGCCTTGACAAATTTCTGTTTGGTATGTTTGTCATTTTTTTTTTTCTTCTATGACAATCTTGTACATTTTTAACACATTGAAAGTCATGCTATGATTTTGTATGTCTATGTACACAGTAGTAGACGGGCTCATGGTCCTCATTATTGAATTTGATTAGATTTGAATTTGAACCCCAAGAGTATGTTAGAGCTTATATTGGCATATATAGTGAATTTAGATTATATATATAGAGAGAGAGAGATAAAGAATATCCAATTAATACTTTGTTAACTATCTTTATTGGGATTAAGTGGTTGCAGATCTACTCATGAGCCTCATGCAGGTGTTGGTGATTGGCTAATTAAGCAATAATTTGAGAATTAGATGGTACCATCTATTGTCCCTCTGTTGAATCATTCACCAGTCATGTTACAGAGTGATAGATGTTGGTACGTTGTAGTAGTCCATACGGTGACCAGTCTTATGGATCTTTTTGTTGAGCAAAAACAGGTCGTATATACAGTTAGGCTACATGTTTCTACAATGAATATATATTGAAGTAGTCTCATAACCTTTTTACGTGGATATCATTTCATGCTATTCTAGAAAATGTGTTCACTTTAACAGCCATAACAAATAGTCTCATATGCTGCTTATTTCAATATACAGTTAAACCATGAATGTCAACTATAATAAATATGCATTCCATATTTTTTTTTCTCTCCTCAATTTGATTATTTGGTACTATTATGATGCCATTTTATAGGATAATCTTGAATTACACCAAAACTTCATGCTTCTTCCAAATTTGATCGTTATGATGATATTATTTGCTCTGACTAGATTTTACTTGGATTATTTAGATCCCAGCAAACGTGGACTTTTAGACTGGGGAAAGCGCTATAAAATCATTGAGGGAATTGCAAGAGGCCTTCTATATCTTCACCATGATTCTCGGCTGAAGATCATTCATCGGGATCTAAAAACGAGTAATATCTTGTTAGATCAGCATATGAATCCTAAGATTGCAGACTTTGGACTTGCAAAGATCTCTGAGTCTAGCAAAGAACATGGATGTGCTAGTACAATTGCTGGGACAAAGTATGCTAAAAACCCCATTATTCTCCTTCAGTCCATTTTTTGATTCTTGTGCAGCAGCTAGCAAACATAATAGTCTCTTATCATTTTGATAATTTAAATGAGTAATAGAATTTTCTTTCATCTTTATTATCTTCCTTGTTTCTATTTAGAGCCAGCGCTTAACACTAAACAAATGACAATTGCTTGATGGTGTAGTGGATACATGGCTCCAGAGTATTTAATGCATGGGCACTTTTCAAATAAATCAGATGTGTTTAGCTTTGGAGTTTTGGTTCTAGAAATTTTGACCGGTCGAAGAATCAGCGACTTCCATGGATCAGAGGATTCCACAAACCTCCCAAGCTTTGTAAGGACTTGCTCTTAATTTTAACCATCGCTAAGACATGCAGCAAAAGATAGGGATTATAAATTGCAGTCCTTAATTTTTTCTTTGTTGTCTAGGCATGGGAGAACTGGAACGAAGGAAAAGCGTTGGAAATAATGGATCACAGCCTAGGTGAACAGTACCATAGGCAAGAAGCTATGTTATGCATCCACACTGGATTACTTTGCATCCAGGAAGACTTGAGGAAGAGACCTTGCATGGCAACAGTGGTTCTTATGCTGACCAGTTACTCCATGACTCTTCCAACTCCCTCAGTTCCTGCATACTTTGTTCAATGTAGGAAAACAATGGAGCCAGATGTGGCTTTTAGAACTACCGATTCTACTCCAGCTGGCTCGTTATCTATAGGTAACATGTCTATTACCCAAATGGAGCCTCGTTAACAAATTGCATGGATATTTTTATCATTGATGAGTACAAGGATAAGGCTTTTTAACGAGGCTGGTAATAGATCGAATTAAGAGGGAACGCATAACTGCAACTTAAGGTTGCTTTTTTTTTCCCCCCAGTTTTTTTAATTACAGTATGAAGCAATGGTCAGAAAATGATATGAACAACTGAATAAAGAGTTTACGGGACATATATATTGTCCCAATTTAGTATGTACTTATTTGTTATCATCAATGTTTGTGGTTTTTTATATTGTTGCTTCTCTCTCTCATGCTTTTTTTTCTCTTTTCTTTTTCTTGGAAGAATAATGATTGGGCTTCGCAAGCGCCTTCCAATATTCGCATCCAAAGTATTTTTCAGTCTTTGTCTAAGCCTATTAATACAAATGAGTCATATTATTTTCAATGGCCTGACGCAATGGTTATTATAAAACATTATAAGAAGAAGGTATAAATTATTAAAACATATTATTTTTTAATGATTTTAGGCATTGCCTCAAAATAGTAATTCATATTGGGCACATTAATTTGGATGCTTCAGGGCTATCAGGAGGAATTATGATGGGTTGGAGCTCTTTGTTTCTCTCTTTTGAGTTCATGCTCTAAGTTATATTCATTCTCTGTGGAACTTCTATGAAAGGAATTTAATCGTGTTGTTGTCATCAAGGCAGTCTATAGCCCCAATCAAAGAAACCTTCAGCCCTTCTTCTGCCAGGAGCTAAAAGATACTAGAGAATCATTTTTGAGCCTTTGGTTAATTGGTGGAGATACAGGGTATGGTTTTTTAGGATCTTATATCAGACCTCAATTTGATGGATTTAGATTTGAAAGATAAAACTTTTACTAGGAGTAATTAGAGAGAAAGGGCCTCCCTTGCATGTCTAGATAGATTTCTAATATTTCTGAATGGAACGACATCTTCCTTACTTCTATTCAAATAGCACTGGTTAATGCAACTTCATGCCATTGCCTTATTGGATTGGAATGTAATATGAAGTTCAAAGTTAATAGGATATTTAGATTTGAGAAACTAAATGTAGAGGATGTGGTTATGGTTAGTTGGCATCATTTCCATCGATGTCTAAATCTAGCAGCCTCGTGAATGGCAAACTTGAGGTCTATGAGATCAGCCCTCAAGAAATGATATCCTAAACATAAAGAAAGAAGAAGCCAACTTATATTTCTGAGAACACACTGCAAGAAGAGTGTTATATTTATCCTTAAAAGACATCTATGAGAAGAAGAAAATTTATTGGCAACAAAGGTCTAAAATCACTTAGTTCAAAGAAGAGGGCCAAAATACTGCATTCATCCAGAAGGTAGCCAATGGTAAGAAAAAGAAGGAATCTAATCTCTTCGCTCATAAATGAAGGTTTGGAGACTACAAATCAAGAGCATATCTCCAAAGCTCTTTATTCTTTCTTCGGTAATACCTTCAGATCCTCCTATTCTCCCTCCATTAGTATAAATTAGGAGAAATTGTATGGGTAATCTTTAGTTGATCTTAAAGAACTTTGCACAGAATTCTCTATAGAAGAGATTAAGACAGTGCTTTTTGCTCTTAGTAGTTCAAAAATTTCTGATCTAGATAAATTTTCTCTCCTTTTCTTTCAGAGATTCTAGAACCTGGTCAAAGATGAAAATATATTTGTGCTAAAGAAATTCCACAAAAGTAATTTGAAGTTGGATAGACTTAATTATATTTTTGTAACCCTCATATCAAAAAAGGACGGGGAGCTCCAGTGCTCACGAACTTCATATAATCAGTCTGCCCAACAATTTATACAAAATCAGTTTTTAAGATTTTATCTAAAAGGCTAAGCAAATTTCTTCCTCTAGTAATTGATGAGAACTGATCTACTTTTGTCAAAGAAATATCTATCATAAAAACTTCTTAAATGCTCATGAAGTAGTATCCTACTGTGGAAGATTCAAGCTTTAAAGGGCTCTTTGCAAGTTGGAATTTGAGGAAGCATTTGACAAAGTTAATTAGAGCTTTCTTCTAAATCTTTCTTCAACTAGATAATTTTCTATCAAATGGATTAGTTAGATTCATTCTATGCTCTAATGGCTCTTCTTATTAATGGCTCGCCTGGCAAATGGATATATTGTAAGCAAGGATTGAGGCAAAATAATCCCTTTTGTTCAGCCCTATTCATGTTACGATGAACGTGTTATTTAGACTTTGAAATAAAGTTAGCAGTTTCGGATTAATTAAAGGCATAGGTGAGGTACCTTGCATCTCAAACTTAAAAAACCATCAATTTGCATATGACAGTATGACACTCTCTTTTTTGTGCAGTAAAAAGAGTCTTTGATGGCAATGAAAACAATAATCCCTGCCTTTGAAAATACAATTAGTTTGAGAGTCAACTTTTATAAAAGTTGTTTGATTTGTCTCAATTTGAAGGATGAGGAATCTAAGGCTTTGGCCAATCTATTAAACTACAAAGGTGGATCCTTCTCTTTTACTTACTTGGAATTACTTTTAAGTGATAAGAGGCTATCAAGGTGCTGATAGGGCCAGTCAACAGGCCCATGAACAATAAAATAGAAATTTTCAAAAAAATTTAGGCTGGTCCTAGATGGACTCGCTGGCCTATCGGGTCCTTCTTTAAGGATGCAGTGGGCATTTAATTTCGTTCTGCTACAGCAAGCATCCGTCATAATGAAGAGAGAGAACAATAGGGAAAAAGAGCTATGTGATGTGAGTGGTTCTCCTAAGGACCGCCTTTTGTCAATAATGTCCCATGGGCAAATCAATGGGCGGCATTTAATGATACGGAGACTAAAGATAAATCCTAGGCGGCCCTTCATTCTAAAAGGCTCCTCCTCATAATAAATCCTAGGCGCCCTTCATATCTAAGCGGCCCCTCTTCACAATAAATCCTAGGCGGCCCTTCATATCTAAGCGGCCCCTCCTCACGATAGATCCTAGGCGGCCCTTCATGTCTAAGCGGCCCTCCTCATAATAAATCCTAGGCGGCCCTTCATATCTAAGCGGCCCTCCTCACGATAAATCCTAGGCGGCCCTTCATATCTAAGCGGCCCCTCCTCACAATAAATCCTCATAATAAATCCTAGGCGGCCCTTCATTCTAAGCGGCCCCTCCTTACGATAAATCCTAGGCGGCCCTTCATTCTAAGCAGCCCCTCCTCACAATAAATCCTCATAATAAATCTTAGGCGGCCCTTCATTCTAAGCGGCCCCTTCTCACGATAAATCCTAGGCGGCCCTTCATGTCTAAGCGGCCCCTCCTCATAATAAATCCTAGGAGGCCCTTCATATCTAAGCGGCCCCTCCTCATAATAAATCTTAGGTGGCCCTTTATTCTAAGCGGCCCCTCCTCACAATAAATCCTCATAATAAATCCTCATAATAAATCCTAGGCGGCCCTTCATTCTAAGCGGCCCCTCCTCGCGACGGCCCC
This sequence comes from Calamus simplicifolius, assembly GCA_900491605.1. Taxonomy (NCBI): domain Eukaryota; kingdom Viridiplantae; phylum Streptophyta; class Magnoliopsida; order Arecales; family Arecaceae; genus Calamus; species Calamus simplicifolius. The sequence continues at coordinate 6,852 of UESW01004070.1, read as the reverse complement.
TCTTCACGATAAATCCTAGGCGGCCCTTCATATCTAAGCGGCCCCTCCTCACAATAAATCCTCATATAAATCCTACGTGGCCCTTCATTCTAAGCTGCCCCTCCTCACGATAAATCCTAGGCGGCCCTTCATGTCTAAGCGGCCCCTCCTCATAATAAATCCTAGGCGGCCCTTCATATCTAAGCGGCCCCTCCTCACGATAAATCCTAAGCGGCCCCTCCTCACAATAAATCCTCATAATAAATCCTAACAATAAATCCTCATAATAAATCCTAGGCGGCCCTTCATTCTAAGCGGCCCCTCCTCACGATAAATCCTAGGCGGCCCTTCATTCTAAGCGGCCCCTCCTCACATAAATCCTCATAATAAATCCTAGGCGGCCCTTCATTCTATGATAAATCCTAGGCGGCCCTTCATGTCTAAGCGGCCCCTCCTCATAATAAATCCTAGGCAGCCCTCAATTCTAAGCGGCCCCTCCTCACAATAAATCCTCATAATAATCCTAGGCGGCCCTTCATTCTAAGCGATCCCTCCTCACGATAAATCCTAGGCGGCACTTCATGTCTAAGCGGGGCACTTCATGTCTAAGCGGCCCCTCCTCATAATAATCCTAGGCGGCCCTTCATATCTAAGCGGCCCCTCCTCATAATAAATCCTAGGCGGCCCTTCATTCTAAGCGGCCCCTCCTCACAATAAATCCTCATAATAAATCCTAGGCGGCCTTCATTCTAAGCGGCCCCTCCTCACGATAAATCCTAGGCGGCCCTTCATGTCTAAGCGGCCCCTCCTCATAATAATCCTAGGCGGCCCTTCATATCTAAGCGGCCCCTCCTCACAATAAATCCTAGGCGGCCCTTCATATCTAAGCGACCCCTCCTCACAATAGATCCTAGGCGGCCCTTCATGTCTAAGCGGCCCCTCCTCACGATAGATCCTAGGCGGCCCTTCATGACTAAGCGGCCCCTCCTCATAATAATCCTAGGCGGCCCTTCATTCTAAGCGGCCCCTCCTCACGATAAATCCTAGGCGGCCCTTCATTCTAAGCGGCCCCTCTTCACGATAAATCCTAGGCGGCCCTTCATTCTAAGCGGTCCCTCCTCACAATAAATCCTCATAATAAATCTTAGGCGGCCCTTCATTCTAAGCGGCCCCTCCTCACGATAAATCCTAGGAGGCCCTTCATGTCTAAGCGGCCCCTCCTCATAATAAATCCTAGGTGGCCCTTCATATCTAAGCGGCCCCTCCTCACAATAAATCCTAGGCGGCCCTTCATATCTAAGCGACCCCTCCTCACAATAAATCCTAGGCGGCCCTTCATGTCTAAGCGGCCCCTCCTCACGATAGATCCTAGGCGGCCCTTCATGTCTAAGCGGCCCTCCTCATAAGAAAATCCTAGGCGGCCCTTCATTCTAAGCGGCCCCTCCTCACGATAAATCTTAGGCGGCCCTTCATTCTAAGCGGCCCCTCCTCAAATAAATCCTCATAATAAATCTAGGCGGCCCTTTATATCTAAGCGGCCCCTCCTTACAATAACGATAAATCCTAGGCGGCCCTTCATGTCTAAGCGGCCCCTCCTCATAATAAATCCTAGGCGCCCTTCGTATCTAAGCGGCCCCTCCTCATAATAATTCCTAGGCAGCCTCTCTCTCTCGACGGTCTCCTCAACGGCATTTATGTGCCGAGATATTTATAGGTCTTATAAAACCATCGCTAAGGCATTTATTGGAGAGCATTCAATTGGATAAGAGCATTCAATGTCAAAGTCACAAACCATTAGGAGAGAGAGAGAGACGGTAGAGGAAGTCCTGAGCGGCCTTTTCCTCAACGACCTTCCTCAATGGCCATTTTGGGTGACAGTCCTAGGTGGCCTTTCCCTCAACGGCCACCCTAGGCGGCCTTTCTAGGTGACTATCCTTGGTGGCCTTTCCAGGCGGCCTTTCTAGGCGGTTTCGGTTTCAGACTCCCAATGCCACCACGATGATGGCTCCCTATCGCATTTATGTGCCAGGGCATTTACGGTCTTATAAAGGCTACATGCATTATAGCTGCCACGTTGACTCCCTTTTTGGCTCCATGCATGAACGTAAGGGTGCTTCGATAATAACTTCGGGACGTCTTCATCTTAAGCGGTCCCGAAAGCTTCTCCCAGCTAGGCGGCTCCCAAGCAATCCTAGGCGGCCACCGACACCCCATGACGGCGGCCCCGAGCATTCCCAGGCAGCCACACCGTCCCAAGCGGCCCCTATTTCCTATCACGAGCATCCTAGCCGGCCTCATGCATGCATAGGTCCGAACAATCCCAAGCGGCCACAGTGATCCCAAGAGGCCCTTGGCGGCTCCCGAGCAGTCCTAGGCGGCCCCGACCTTAGTCGATAACGGCCTCGCCGGACCTAAGCCCCCAGCGGCCCTTCCTTAGTGGCTTCCAGCTCGGACACGCATGGGCCCTACAGTGACTGTTCATCACGTCATCTTTTGGATTAATAAATTATGGCCACTTACTTTAATGAGATAATTAAGTGGTCATCTGTCTCTGACGAGATGGCGCCTAAAGCTCTGACATTCCACTAAGAGGTAAGCTTTATCGAAAGTTATCATTCATCATAAAAGTCTTGACAAGTGGCGGCATTTGGGCCTCACAGATGTCAGCCCTGACATTTCACCCACCAAAATACTCAGTCATCATGACACTTCAGCCACTCGGACTAAATGAGCCCCAAAAGTCATGGTCCATCATGAGGCCCCACGTGACTCACTCCCACTAGATGACAAAGATTCAAACTTCTCAAGCAAGATACACAGAGTACAATGGTGAATAAAGAAGGTAAGAGGTAACTCAAAAAAGAAACTCAACTCACTCATCTGGGGGGATTTTTCTTTCTCTTTCGAGCTTTCTCAAGCTCACGGCTGTTGCCCAGAGCACTAACTTGAGCATCGGAGGTCCCCACCGGAACGCCCGGCTGTGGGCTTCTTGCAGGCTTTGAAGACAAAGGAAGGGCTCCGATATTTCTATGGAGGAACGGCCGACGCTCAAGGATGCCGACTCAAAGTGATCGGGCATCAACAGATTGACACGCCAGGTAAGGGGGCGGCTGTGCTAAAGGAAAGAGAGCTCTGTCTCCCTGATCTGTAAGTCTTTGTCCCCTCTAAAATAGCCATGGTGGTCATGCACGTACTGAAGGTCCTCACCAATCATGCTGGGGGGCATCCACACCGCACTAAGCAGCAAAGAACATCATGAAGCTTCAGGAGATTGCAGTCTCCTACCCCCGCTCAAGCTGCCACTCCTCTCCTTACTCATCTTCTGAGCCATTTGGGAAAGATCCTAATTCTAAGGTGAAGAAGCATCTGGATGAACAACACCAGTGGCCAAAGGAGCTCGATTAAAGGCTCAACAATCAGCCAGAGGTGGATTACAACATGGTCAGAAGAATAATTTCCAAAAAGGGGCAAACTTGGGACATTATCCATACCCCGTCACTCCAAGCATTTGTAGGCATTTTAATTTCTGGTGGTAGTAGGCCAAGAGGTGTTGATGCAATTAATGCAAGGTGAAAGATGAAGATTCGGTTCCAGCTGCTCTCAGACTTCAACACTAAGGGTGACCAATTCCTTCAAAGGAAAAACACTGCGCAAGGGCAAAAAGCTATGAAAGAGGAATCAGGACGTAAGCCTCTGGATCGAAAGCGGGATGAACTCAATCATGTGTACGTAGACACAAGCTTGTGGAGAAGGTGGGAGAGCTTGCAAAGGATTTCCCTTACATGCATAACATCGAAGAAGATTTTGAAGAATTGAAGGCTTCTGAGGATTGTTCCCAGTTACTTAGGGAGGAAAACCAGATTTCGGAAAAAGGTCTTTGCAACTTCTCCACCACTTCAAAAAATCAAGAATCTGAAACCAAAAGTCGCTAGATTCCAATACTGTGACTGCGGCAGAAGAAATTAATAGGGAGAGTATCCAAAAAAAAAAATTCCCATATATTAAATGATGCTGGTGGGCATCTGACGAGGGAAGAGTTAGCATCCTCAGCAATGGACAAGTGATGACGCCCAAGCGAGGACAGACCACTAGCGGGCTGAAGTACCCAGGTCAGCAGCAGGGGACCAATTTCTCCAAAAGAAAAGCTCCCAAGCCCTTAATCGACACCAAACACAATGCAAAGGCAAAAAGCCTTGAAAGCTAAGTATGCCACACTCTAAGAACAAAGTTTCTTTTCATATAATCCAGCAGATTTCTTTTATTTGACTTTCTAACCCCTCAGCGCCCCAAGGGACACAGACACCCCGGGCCGGTCAAGAAACCTCCGGAGGTTCAAGCCCTGTGTCCTAAGTGGCCCTGAGCTAAACCCATGTGGCAATGTTGTACAAAAAAAAAAATAAAGAAGAAGTTTTTTCATTCAATTTCTTAAAAAACCACTCGAGCCAGCCAAGCGACCGCCGAGGAAGTTTTTCGGTAGCCCTGCGATCATAAGGACACCCCCAAACCGGTGTGAGAAACCTCCGAGGAGGTTCAAGTCCTATGGTCTCGGCGGCTTCGAGTCAAAACTCCCGGATCGGCCGAGCGACCCCCGAAATATTTTCAAAATGACTTTAGTGGTCCCGAGATCATAGACACCCCGGGCCGGTCAAGAAACCCCCGAGGCGGTTTTATTTTCACCCCTTCAATAAAGGTCACCCTTCGGGTTCAAAAGGACCCTGAGCCAGGTCAAAGTGCCCTCAGGTCACCCTCCGGGGTTAAAGGCTCCCGAGCATGGTCTCATCACAGCGACTCTCGGGTCACCCTTCGAGGTTCAAAAGGACCCTGAGCTAGGTCAAAGTGCCCTCAGGTCACCCTCCGGGGTTAAAGGCTCCGAGCATGGTCCCATCACAGCGACTCTCGGTCGCCCTTCGGGGTTTAAAAGGCTCTCAACGGTTTTATTGCAGCCTCGTTGGCTCTATCTCTCATCCTCAGCGACATCAGTGTAGCTCCATCAGCTCTATGTAAGGCCCCTAGCCGCCCTCGAGCTGGTCCTAGGCGGCCACAAGTATGTTAGGCCCCTAGCCGGCCCTCGGGCTGGTCCTAGGCGGCCACAAGTATGTTAGGCCCTAGCCGGCCCTCGGGCTGGTCCTAGGCGGCCACAGTTATGTTAGGCCCCTAGCCGGCCCTCGGGCTGGTCCTAGGCGCCACAGTTATGTTAGGCCCCTAGCCGGCCCTCGGGCTGGTCCTAGGCGGCCACAAGTATGTTAGGCCCCTAGCCGGCCCTCGAGCTGGTCCTAGGCGGCCACAAGTATGTTAGGCCCCTAGCCGGCCCTCGAGCTGGTCCTAGGCGGCCACAAGTATGTCAGGCCCCTAGCCGGCCCTCGGGCTGATTCTAGGCGGCCACAGTTATGTTAGGCCCCTAGCCGGCCCTCGAGCTGATCCTAGGCGGCCACAAGTATGTTAGGCCCTAGCCGGCCCTCGAGCTGGTCCTAGGCGGCCATAAGTATGTCAGGCCCCTAGCCAGCCCTCGAGCTGATCCTAGGCGGCCACAAGTATGTCAGGCCCCTAGCCGGCCTCGGGCTGGTTCTAGGCGGCCACATTATGTTAGGCCCCTAGCCGGCTCTCGGGCTGGTCCTAGGCGGCCACAATATGTTAGGCCCCTAGCCGGCCCTCGAGCTGGTCCTAGGCGGCCACAAGTATGTTAGGCCCCTAGCCGGCCCTCAAGCTGGTCCTAGGCGGCCACAAGTATGTTAGGCCCCTAACCGGCCCTCGAGCTGGTCCTAGGCGGCCACAAGTATGTTAGGCCCCTAGCCGGCCCTCGGGCTAGTCCTAGGCGGCCACAGTTATGTTAGGCCCCTAGCCGGCCCTCGGGCTGATCCTAGGCGGCCACAGTTATGTTAGGCCCCTAGCCGGCCCTCGGGCTGGTTCTAGGTGGCCACAGTTATGTTAGGCCCTAGCCGGCCCTCGGGCTGGTCCTAGGCGGCCAAAAGTATGTTAGGCCCCTAGCCGGCCCTCGGGCTGGTCCTAGGCGGCCACAGTTATGTTAGGCCCCTAGCCGGCCCTCGGGCTGGTCCTAGGCGGCCACAAGTATGTTAGGCCCTAGCCGGCCCTCGAGTGGTCCTAGGCGGCCACAAGTATGTTAGGCCCCTAGCCGGCCCTCGGGCTAGTCCTAGGCGGCCACAGTTATGTTAGGCCCCTAGCCGGCCCTCGGGCTGGTCCTAGGCGGCCACAAGTATGTTTAGGCCCCCAGCGCCCCTTGGACTGGCTTCGAATGGCCTCAACATATAACCCAAAAGGGCATGGACGCCCTGAGCCAGCATATGAAACTCTCGAAGGTTTAAACTTGGATTCTAGGCGGTCCCGCGCCAAGGCCCGAGGCCAGCTTGGCACCTAATGCTTTTGGAATCAGCACCAGCTCTATCTATCAACCTCAACAGCTCTATTTTAGCCTTAGCGGCTCTGTCGCTCTGCCTCATGGCTTTATCAACCTCAACGGTTTTATTGCAGCCTCGTTGGCTCTATCTCTCAGCCTGCATTAGTGCAGCTCCATTAGCTCTATTTTGCCTTGCCAACTAGTTGACGAGCGTCTTCCCCCCACGAAAAAATTGAGCGTCCACTGCTTTAATTGGCGGGAACAAGTAATAAACCAACCCCAAATATTACTTAAAAATTTTTTACACTCCTTCAACTTGGTTAGTGTAGGATCTACAAGCTCAAGGAGTGTAGGGGCATCGATAGGGCCAGTCAACAGGCCCATGAACAATAAAAATAGAAATTTTCAAAAAATTTTAGGCTGATCCTAGACGGCCTCGCTGGCCTATCGGGTTCTTTCTTTAAGGATGCAGTGGCATTTAATTTCGTTCTGCTACAGCAAGCATCCGTCATAATGAAGAG
>UESW01004069.1:1229610-1287199 GCA_900491605.1 Calamus simplicifolius | reverse complement strand
GATAAGAAGGAAATGAAAAACAGAAAGGTAACGAAATAAAGCATTTCTAGCTGATAAGTTTCTCCCAATTATGTCAAGTAATAGAATAGGGCGGCCTACTCTGACAACGCTCCAATTTTTGCTCTGTCCGTGGAGCGTATGAATTTCCTGTGTACATAGACCAAAAGAAAGAAATACGGAGGTTAAAAACAAATTTAAGATTTTTCATCTCGTTTTCAAAAAAACGGTCAACAGTTATCACCTCCAAGGCACCCAAAATAAAGGAAGCAGCAACAGAGTAGGGAAAAAAAAAAAAAACGACTGAACTTAGTGCCTTTCCCATCCGTGCAAAATCTTCAAATTCCAAACAGGCATGAAACTCTAGATCTTAAGCACATAAAAGCAGCAAGAAAATTTAGATTGAGATGTTAAGAATGGATTGTGAGAACTGAATTTCAACTTAAATAGTTTCAACATTTGTAATGTACATCCATACATACATCAGTGGGAAGGGATGGTTTGATTCATATATATATATATATATATAAGAAAATATAAATCAAAAATTATGAGAAAAAGTAAAAAAAAGAAAAAATTTAAAATCTTTATATTTTACTAAAAATATGACTCAAAATTAAAAGAATAAAAAAAATCATTCCAACTAATTTAAGATTAAAACTTTTGTTTTTGATAAAATTAAAGTTTTATTGTTGTTGCTACTATAAATCTAAATTGAGATAACAAAACTTTTATTCTCCATCAAGTAGGCTCAAATGAGCATTACTATTTTCAATTAGAAAAGATAGATAACAACACTTAAACGTCCTCCTAGATAATTTCTCATTCTAAGTTTCGAGGGTAACTCTTAGCATTATATTTTAGCCTCTTAAAAGCAAAATAAAAAATATTAAATCAAAAATATATTAATGGCTTTTGATCAATAGAGACGATCATCTTTGGTCACTATAAGTAGTTATTAACTTTCGGTCTTCCAGTTAGAAGAGTGAAGAGATCTTCAATTGTTGAGCCCGCAAAGAGTTGCTATAAATTGAAGGAAGATTTTACGGTTTGTATAGCTGAACAGAGAGTTTTTGACAGTTTTCAAAACAAAAGAAGTTGCTGAAAATTTCAGATAGTTTTATCTGCAATGACAACCTATACATTATAAATACAAAGACAAACAGCATTTGCAAAAATATATTTAAAATCAAAATTAGAATATTTAAAATATTATTAGGAATAGCCTCTCTAACATAACCTCTCTATCCTTCTATCCTCTCTATCCTTTCTATTCTTTACCACTTGTGTCCTGTTTTCTTTTTTTTTTTTATACAGACGAACATCACACTAATCTAGTGTAAGTCAATCGATAGATTAGAATAGAATATTTAAAAATAAAAGGACAGGATTATCTTGGCTCCAAAACCAAATTCAGCATGATAAGCCACAGAAGACGCAACTCAATCAGCCGTTGAATTAACTTCACGGTAGGTTGGCGGATCTGGGCTCTATCAACCTCCCGAAGAATAGACCAAATGTCGAGGAGCAGCGGATTGTAGAAACTTGAGAGCAGTACTCATTCCGCAGCCATCGGATGACAGTCATAGAATCTTCCTCGATGAGAAGGCTATGAACATAAGAATCCGAGTAGCATAGGAAATACCAACCCATGCAGTATAAAGCTCAGCCATAGGAATTGAGAAATCCAGAATACCAAATCCATTCGCCGCCAGCAGAGCTCCATCGATCCTACAGATAATGAAAACTGAACCTGCTGATATATCCTGAACACTTGTATCCTATTTTCATATTAAATAGGAGTGAGAACTAGATCAGCCTGATTGCTTAATTGCATTGAATTATTTATATTTTATTATTTTATAAATAATAAAGATTCATTCATCAACTTATTATTTTGGTACGTCCCGATCTTTATCTCTATTTACATATTTGTCAACAGTAACAAGCCACAGTATTTTATTGGGAAAACTTGGGTGGGAGTCCGAGAGAACAAAATATTTCTATTCCAAAGTCTCATAATAAGCTTCTTATGCACCGGGTAATATGATAGATAAAACAATCCAACCTTCACACCGAAGGTATGGTAAAATATCACCCACAAGGGTCTGGTCCAGTGTTCTTGCTGCCTTTTCCTTTGAAAACACGCCCATCCTTCCACCTCTTCCACTCTGTTCTCCACGCAAAGACCTTGTCCTTGTAATCCTAACAGAGTAAATTTGCCCATTTGATCTCACACACCTATCCGGCAAGTTAAATTAGAAACAATAGACCAAGGTTCCCGGAGAGCCAAAGACAAGACTATATGGAGTAAAATTTACTGGGATAAAAAGCTGGCAGGATGCAAATAAGCCCTCTCTTATCCTGGATAAGATTTAGAGCTCTCTAATATGGCGGAAGATAAATAAGATAATTTTTTTTTTCATTTTATAAAGATTTTTGAAAGCAAGTAACTAAACAAAACAACTGAAAAAATAATTTTAACAACGCTCCTTGACCTGCGCTGATTGACCAAAAATTTATTAAGCTCCGAATAAATGGGGCTGAGTTGGTCTACGCATCCATCGTAGATGAATGGGACCTACACATTCTCAGTAAATTTCAAGCTGTAACGCATTCTACAAGTAGTTTGAAAAACTCAAACCACCCACCATGGCATACACTCATAATTGTTGTTAGGCTTATATGTGGTTGGTGCTCCTTGCTTGCTTTCCAATCTTTCCCTGTCTACCATATTTAAGTCCCTCTCTTGTCAGCATCAGTCGTTCTCTTCCATCATGTTCTTAGAATTGAATTCAATTAATTTCGCTTCTACTGCACTTAGTGTGATCACCGCAATTATACTTTTTTTTTTGTAACTATTTGACTCTATATGTGTATTTAAATATGAAAAATAGTTCGAGATGCTTGTAAACTGTATATCATTGACCAAAATGAAATAGAAATAATGGATTCTCCTGTCTTCGGCCTTGCATGCACTTGGTCCACTTGCTTAGCATCTCATTCATATGGAGTCAGTGAGGCTAAAGAGAGAACGAAATGAATCTAACAAACCCATTTTCCATAGAATCCTCTAGCCTTCTTTGTTTTAATTCTTGTTATAGGAAGCCAGAATCTCATGAGCACTAAAGAAATTTTTTTATTTTTGACCTTAATTACAAAGTGCTCCCAATACTTAATAAATCATATGATAGTTCTTGTTGGATTCATATTATTACATACTTGCTCTATTGGATCAATCATGCTTGACTTTAGTGGCAATTACACGGTTCACGTAATTTGTCACAACAAAACAAAAACTGAACAGGCTAAACTTTCTAACTACTACCAATTCTACCCATAAATCTTCTAAATCCGACCTTTTTAATTTTGACACAATCTTGTTTGCTAAACATTATTTATGTCTATGTTAATCAGTTCTCAGTTTCTTCCATTGTGGTAGCTCAATATTTTTTTGTAGTTCTCCTATGCTTGGGACACCTGCTAGTTTATCCGAAACAGTGAAAAGAGGTTGTCAATCCACTATTGCCTAAACAAAGTATTTGGAGTATAGTGTTAACCAACCATGACTTGAAAACAAAAACAATGTTTTTAATTAATTATTGATCATCTCCTAAACGTAGACACCAGCCATCCTTGTCTTTTAAGATTAAATTACTTTCACTTGCATGGGCCTCATGCGTGTTCTTAGCAAAGTTGTCAATTTCGTTTCGTTTCGACCGTTTCGGCCGAGACGTTTCGTTTCGGTAGCTTATCCGAAAAGATAAGTTCTGCATTTCGTTTCGAAGATTTTTGGCCGTTTCGGTGCGTTTCGGTGTATTTTCGATCGTTTTCAGCCGTTTCGATATGTTTCGGCCGTTTCGGTAAAATATATTTTGAAGACCAATTTATGAATTATTAAACCTTTCAGAACTATTTAATATATATATATATATATATATATATATAAAAAAAAAAATATCCTAGTTACCCTATCCTCATTTTAAAAAATATATATAATAACAAAAAAAAATTTAGTTACCCTATCCACGATCTCATCTCTTAAAAACTCAAACTCTTTATTTTTATATTATTATTATTATTTATGAAGAATATGAATTATGAATAAATTTTTCATTATATATATATATATATATATATATATATATATATATCAAATTCTTAAAAACTTAAACTCTTTATTTTTATGTTGTTATTATTATTTATAAAGAATATGAATTATAAATAATTTTTTTTATATATATATTCTGAAATGAAGTACCGAAACGATCCGATACCGAAATATTTGTTTCATAAGCTAAACCAAACATAATCGAAACGAAATTGACAACCTTGGTTCTTAGTCAAATACTTGGCTTTTTCCAAGATGAAAAGAATGACATTAATGAACCAAAGTATGGTGCCCATACTGGATTAGACATCTGCTCGAAAGTTGGTCTAAGAAATCCATCACATTTATAGTTTATATGAGAGAGGACAAGCCTCTGAAAGGTTGCTACTTTAATGGGACTTACTTGGCTGGGCCCAAGAGATGGGGAGGCCACCAGTGTTCCTATCTTACCTAATCTCAAGAATCTCCCAGATGCCATCCTCTTAAACTCGAGAATACTCTTTAGTTGCCTATAAAACAAGTCCCTCCCAATCCCCATGTCTGGATCTACTCCAACACCACCCTAATGCTATGTCCTCCCCTCTTCTTTCTCTGTCTAGTCCTAAGAACATGGAATTTGTAAAACTAGTGCTGCTTCTGTTCATCTCCATCATCCTACCATCTTGTTTGAGCTTGCCAATTCTCATCATTAGTGCCATGGTTGGTGGACTCATTATGAGATGCAACAACATTCAGTTCCAAGCAAGAACACATTTAACATGGCGTTCGGGCTATCGATTTTTCGGTCGATGTGTCGAAACTTCCAGCCATGCTACATCTTTGGAGCAGGCATTGATGCTATGTGATGTCAAAGTTTGCATTGCCCAGCATAAGTGTCGATCTGAAGGAAGTAATGATCAAGTAGAGTGTGTCTTCTGCCTGTCTAGTATTGAGGAAGGTGAAGAGATTAGAGAACTAAGATGCAGGCACCTCTTCCATGGTAGCTGCTTCGATCGGTGGCTCGAGCACCGGAAGGCTACTTGCCCTCTCTGTCGGAATTCTTTTATCTTGCATGAAGCAAAGGCAAAGCTCCTTGACATGGATGAGGAGGAGCTTGAGAGTTCTGCCATAGTTTTGATGGCTTATGTATCTGAGTGGATGGTCACTGTGGCCAATTCTCTTGGACACCATGCAGTTTGCTAGCTAATGTAAAGTTGCAGAGAGTAGTGGTATGAGATTGCCCCTTTTGTTGAGCACCAACTAATGATATATTTTGGATGCTTTGGTAATGCATACATGCACTTTGATTCAAGTAAGTTTTGTAATGAGTTAAGAAGTGAGGCTCAGGCCTCATCCAATTGGAATTTGACTGATTTTTATCTATTTCATGGTACAATGTTTCAGGCTGAGTCTAACTTGTCCGACTTTGATCATCTGAGATTATTTTGATAGGTGTTCTTAGATTAGGTTGCTTTGGGTTGGAAATTTATTTTTCTAGTTGCCAAACAAATCAATTTGGTTGCTTTGGTTTTATATAAATGCTGTTGATATCCAAACTCAACATGAACCCAATTCATGTCAAAAAAATTGCATTTAAAAAACAAATAATGAGTTGTCTAGATGAAGCACTTTGGGAAAACAAATCTATGAGCAGGGGTTTTGGCAGACGTCTCCAAATAGTGACATATATTTTATGAGCTTTTTGAAAACGTAATAAAATATAGAACAACTTAGTTGAGGATATAGGAGATCAATGAAGGCATGTGCTTGTTGAGTGCTACTGAAAAGATCTTGCACAACAAGAATAAAAGAAAGAATTTGTTGGATAATAAGAGTTTAGCAAGAATTTAATAGACCAATCCTTTAGAAGCAGATATACTCAAAAGAAATTGGGCAGCCCGCATATTTTGTTAGGGTTAATATCTAAAATGCATAAAGCCTTCAAAATACTTTCAATTAATTCACATAGATATATTAGGTTACCATACTTTTATAATGTCACACAAACTTTAAAACCCTTCAGTAAATAAAAGTTCAACATACTGAAGATCCAAATAATATTAGGTTACCATAAACATTTGTTTCATATTGAAGTATTTATTATTACCAACAAATCATACTAATTTATAAACTCCTCTCTATTCAAAAATTATATTCTAATTTTATATTACTAAACAAATAATATTTCTTCTAAGCATACTTTCCGAAATAGCAACTGCTCAACCTCTAAGTCGAGTCTAGGATAGATATATCCGTGATAGGAAATATAGTAGTTTATTAGAATTAAACACAAATGAAGATCAACTTATCCAACATGGAAATCATTATAAGGCATGGTGTCCATATTAAAATTAAAAAGCAATCGAATGCATTTGAGCTAATCAGGCAGTATCTTAAAAAATTTTGAAAATAACTATTTTTAGATTATTATTATTATTAGTTATTTATTTTTAAAATCTATTTATGAAAATGGTTTTCACTAAAGGATGTCCGACATGATCTAAGATTCTAATTGGCAACGAAACTAGATGGCTAAGAATTTAATAGTGTTATAGTTAATAGTTATAATAGGATGCTGAAACTGAATTATAGAATATAGCTCGTGAAAAGATTAAAGGGCCAAATGGTTTCATCCTACTAACCAAGAGGCTCAGTAATATATTATAGGCTCTATAACCCCTATACTAGACCATGTAACTAATGTGTGCCTAAATAGAATGAAAGAATAGATCTTTAGTGAGTGGGATTCAAGTTAACTTATTCAAATAACACATATAGCATATGCTATCTATTCTTAGATCAATTAGAATAAAATTCTAATTAACTAATCTATCGTAGATTAGATCACAAAAGATGTGGATTTCATCGGATAAGAAATTAAACTAGAGTAGTTGTCTAGATATAAAAATTGAGCTAGGTTAAATTAAGTAAGACTACACCTAGGTTAGTCTTAGGTCGCTTGGATAGGATCCAAGTGCAGGCTAGACAACAAGGAAAATTGGCTAACAATTTTATTTTTAGCGCCTACTAAAGGTTGTATGCTTCTAAAATGAGGCAACAATCCCAAGTGGCTAGCACCCTAAGTTAGTAGAATCCAATAAGGACTTGCCACCTCCACTTCTTTATTTCCTCTCTAGCTAAGTCTAATTAGGACTTCAGTTGTCTTGTTTGGAGTGAAATATTAGAAGAACCCAATTCCTCTCTTTTCTATAAACAGGGGTGTTATTGCAAGGGTCTAGTTTATTAGGCACTCATTAATATAGCAAAATCAATACCCAATTGTTATAGATATCAATATCAAAATTATAGTTCCTAATTAATTTTCACTATCCCAAATTAAAATCATTAAATATCAAAATTTTAGCATATGTAACCCTATAAATATGACTTATTGCATATTTATCCTAGGAAAAACATTATTTGTATTTATACCCATCAAATCATATTACTTCTATAAAAACAACTCTCTTGTTAGATTTTTTTATTAATGATAATAATAAATAACAATTTTAAGTATACAACAACACTATTACCTTTTGAATTGATATCCTAGAAAAAAAATTAACATTTAATTTATATAATTTGAATAGTGTACATGCAAATGATGATTTTTTGGAGAGTATTAAATCAATATGTTAGAAATGATTTTATAACTCAAGTTCCTCTGCTGCCAATTAAGTTGGGCTCAAACTTTTGTGGTCATGTGGACCCAGTATGTTACTAGCTAGATTAATTGCACTAGCTAGAATTATTCCAAATATTTTAGGTGAATTCAAACTCTACTTCAGGAGATCGAAGCCATGCATGCCTGCAGCATACCACTGGTGGCCTACAATGGTAAAGAGAACGTACACTAGGAAACATGCACAGGTGAGCAGAGTATTGAAGCTGTTTTTGAGCAAAGTAATTTCTAAATATGTGAATACATAGTAGAAATTGAAATTATAAACCAGGAGCAGAATAAATAAGGAATAATATAGTAATAAGGTGCATTCCTATAGTACATCATAAAATAATTTTAGATGAAAAAATAATTAAAAAAATTATAACTCAAGTTCCTCTGGTGCCAATTAAGTTGGGCTCAAACTTTTGTGGTCATGTGGACCCAGTCTGTTACTAGCTAGATTAATTGCACTAGTAGGTAGGTAGGCTTAATGCATTACACATAGAATTATTCCATATATTTAAAATTGGAACTATTTTGTAATATCTTTGATTTTATGGCCACGATATTTAACCATGTCTTATATCATCTGTTTTAATTTATGCTTCCAATATGTATCCATTTAAAACATGTACGGATATAAATTTTATTTTCAATTAATATATATATCTCCATCCGTATTATAGATTGGATATAAATATGATTGTACTGATATTTAATAGGTATGTGATTTAGTTTGCGTTACTAACTTCTTTTCTGCAAGTACTAAACTTACTGCTACGCCGAAAACAGGTTTTCTTTTTACTCACTGAATTGTAATCAAATAACTCTATTTATGATTTTATCATAGCAAAAAGAAAGGCCAGTTGTTAATATAATTCTAATTTTAAATTTTCATGCTTATCTTTAATAAGAATTCTAATTGTCCAATCCATTCTTTTAAAATAAAATAAAAGCCTATTACAAGTTGCATCAATATCAAGTGTAATGACATTTCAATATGCCCTACTTTAAGGGTGCAAAATTGGTTAAACTTATTTTAGGAGATGTTTGGTATGCAGTGATCCTCCTGTGATTACCGATGATCTACGTAGAGGTAACAAAATCATCACATTTAGTCCACTAGAATGATCTTATATGGCAAAGATATTAAATTATCATTACCTATAAAATCATCATCCAACGAGATGATCTTATACCCATCCTTGAGAATGGGTATCTAAGATCACTATATGATTTTATGATGAGAGCAAGGGACCAAAATGTCCCTCAGATATAGAAAAAAGACATCCAATATAATTACATATTAATATAATACAATTTAATATTATAAACTTATATTATAATACTACTATATATAAAATTATAATATAATCATAATTAAAATATAATAATATTATAATGTTATAATTATTATTAGAATAATAATTATAATATAATATGATTACAATATAATATTGTTATAATATTAAATTTAATATAAGTATAATATAATTTACTATTTTAATATCATAATATTATAGAATATTTCAAAAATAATATTATACTTTAATTTAAATATTATAATAATAAATAATACAAAATGATGATAAAGTATCATATTAGCTGTAAAATATTAGAGAAAGTTTTAGTATTATATAGTCAAGGTTCTTAAATTCTTACTGCATATCAAATGAATTAATCATGGATAATTAAAAATCTTTAATTACTAAGATATAATGCACCAGATATGGTAATAAAGATCAGACTATTCGAGTATAAAGATAACTAGTAATCTAAGATCGCCTGTGATGATCTCATTTAGGTTACCAAACGGCCCCTTAACCTAATCCAAAAAATTAATCAAACACTTTGGAGCTGCTACGTGTCCAACTTAAGCAAGATATGATCTTTACTAAATGCAATTACTGTGACTAACCTTTATGCAATATACATGGTCTGAAATTCGTAATAGGACCTTCAATCAAGTTTAGAAGTCTAAAAATTGAATGCTGCATCACGAAGTAACTTGATTGGTCTTAAACAAACTAGGCTTGATTTAACTTAAAAAAAAAAAAAAAGTTCAAACAACCTGTTCTAATATGTGCATAACCCCTTCCAAGTCAAATTAAATAGTAATTATTTGAAGTGCTTTTTTAATATTACACTATTTTGAAAACCTAAGGATTCCATCATATGGTTATAAAAAATGTTGGTAAAAAGTTTTAAAAGGAAAAAAAATAGGGGAACACAAGTGAGCGTTCTGCTCGCGGACGTTCGCGACTCACGCGAGCTTGAGTGATGCAATTCTCTCACTTGAGTGGCACAATGCTCTCGCGAGCATTGTGTGAACGCTCGTATGACGAGCATTCTGTAAACATTTGGTTCATAGGTTTAAAAAAATAAATAAATGGATAACAGGTCTTCAACTCCTGGCTCTTGGCTAGAGGTGGGCACTGGGCCGTGCCGCCCATGGCACGGCAAGGCACTGATGGGCCGTGCCAGGCATGGCCCGGCACTGCTACAGAGGGCCGTGCCGGCACGGCCCAGTTTAAGAAATTTTTCTGTTGGCCCAGCACGGCACGGCCCATGACGGGCCTGGGCCGGCCCGTCGTGCCGTGCCGGCACGGCCCACCTGGGCCGGCACGGCCCATGACGGGCCTGGGCCGGCCCGTCGTGCCGTGCCGGCAACCTGGGCCGTTTCCTGAGCCGTGCCGGCCCAGGTGGGCCGTGCCAGGCTGGGCCTATGCCGTGCCGGCCCAGGTGGGCCGTGCCAGGCACGGCCCAGGTGATATTGAGGCATGGGGCCTGGCCCATTGCCATGAAAACCAGTCCTTCTCCAACTCGGGATCATCGCCGATTCGCAACCGTCGGATCGATCATCGGGTCCAAATGCCGATCGCAACCGTCATCGCCCAAGGTAGAATCCTGCAAGACAGTCCGGATCACACAGAGGATGTTTTGGAGGTTGCTCTCTCGCGAAGATATCCCTCCGATCGGGATCATAGCTTGGATCGATCGCAATCATCGTGATTGGATAGATCGTAACCGTTCGATCGATAATAGCATATCAGGATCATGATGGATTGAAGTCAGAGATCAGATCCATCTCGCATGATTGAGGAGTCGCCGATCGAATGGATCGCAACCGTCAGATCGATCATCGCCAATCAGGATCATGGCATGGATCGATTCCGTCTCCGAATCGATCGCTCCGAGCTCTTGTTCGCAGACGTCTTCAATGGAAACAGTTTTTGTCGATCGTCATGAGAGGATCGGGGATGGAATGCATGCGTCACCTCGTCGGAGAGGATTGATCTCGGCATCGTCATGGCTTGGATTTTGAGATCGCGCATCATTGATCCTGAGGGCCGATCTGGGGCGTTTGATCGCTGGGGCATGGATCGATTCGGATCGTCTCCGAATTGATCTCCGATTGTCGATCGGGATCATGAATTCGGATCGTCGATCGGATCAACTGTTGGATTGTCATATCGGGAGGCTATCGATTTGGATCATGTTGGATCTCGGATCGATCAGATTCAGAGGATCGATCGGATTGATCGCAACGGAGATCGGGATCATGATCGATCGCAATCGTCGGATCATCGCCGATCGGATGGATCGCAACTATCGGATCGATCATCCCCGATCGGGATCATGACTTGGATCGATCGCAACCGTTCGTCTCCGATCGGCGCAACTCCGATCATGGCGGGATCATGACTTGGATCGATCGCAACCATCGGATCATCGCCGATCGGATGGATCGCAACCGTCGGATCGATCATCGCCGATTTATGGCATGGATCGATTGTCGGATCATCTCCGATCAGATCGATCGCAATCGTCGGATGCCGATCAGGATCATGGCGGATCAGCTGGCTGGTGCCTAGGTGCACAGTGTGCGGCACCAGCCGTGCCATGGCACGGCCTCCCCAGCAGAGGCCCAGTAGGGCCATGCCATGGCATGGCCCAGTTGCTGGGCCGTTTCTGGGCCGTGCCATGGCACGGCCCAGCAACGGCCCAGCAATGGCCCTGACACGGCCCACTTGGTGCTGGGCCGTTGCTGGGCCGTGCCATGGCACGGTTTTGGCACGGCCCAGCAACGGCCCTGCTGGGCCGTGCCAAGCACGGCCCGTGACGGGCCGTGCCAGGCACGGCCCGTGGCCCATGATGGGTCACAATTTGAGTGGGCCGTGCCTGGCACGGTCCATTTGTTAATGATAGGCACGACGGGCTTGGGCCGTGCCTGGCACGGCACGGCCCAGTGCCCATGACTCTTGGTATTGAAGTTTCTCTATGCTACTTGATGTGACGCCGTGATATTGAGATCTGTTGCTGTGAAAATCCTTCTCCAACTCGGATGCATTCTGGCTCCGAGTCTGAATGCCGGTCTCATCGTCCAGAATGGAACCTGCAAGACAGTCCGCACACAGAAGGTATTTTGAGGGTTATTCTGCGGAGGACCCTCTGACGCTCAAGTCAGTGAAGATTCATAGCAAACAGATATAAGGAGAAGACCCTCGCAGAAGAGTTCCCCTAGATGGATTTTCTTCCAAGCTCCGAGCTCTGTTGGAGCTTCAATGAGATTTTCAGTATGAGAGCGGGTGAATGCATGCGTACCTGAGAGGTTTGAGGGCTGTGGTATTTATAGGCGATCACCTGATTCCCTGGGCGCGTTGCGGGAGGGTTTGAAAGCTGTTGTGATTCGAAATAGATTCGAATCAAGTTTGTTACGAGGCCAGTAGATCTGTATCTTGTCAGTTAGAGGATCGACGACTAGGAGAGCTGATTGATGCCTTGAGATTCAACGATCATGTAGGTTCTAGGCCACTCCTATGGCCCTTAGGCAATTTCTGGCATGATTCTCCGTTTGGAATCTTATTCAGTTATCGTGAATTCGAACTCTCCCGCGCTGGATTCCGCAGAGGTATTCGAGTGCCTCGGTCCGGCCAAGGCAAGGGACAACTTGGTTTTCCAAGGTACATGATGGCTCGTCTGCCGAAGTATGAAGATAGCTTGGACTGCCGAGGTATGAAGATGGTTTGGGCTGCCGAGGTATGAGGATAACTCGAGTTGCTGAGGTATGAGGATGGCTCGGGCTGCCGAGGTATGAGGATAGTTCGGGTCGTCAGGGCGACCCGACTCTGCTGAGGGTGATTTGGCTTTGCTGCCTAGTGGATATGACAGCTGGCCGACATGATGTTGGCATTGGACTTGACCCAATTATCGATGTGTGCGGGTATTAATGCAATAATAATTTTGCCTCTCATCACATGCCCCCCACTCCCTAGTCTGAAGTATAAATTCAGATGTAGGGAGTAGAGTTCTGGAATAACCTCATTCAGAGGGATCCGAAGGGGCAGGTAATGATAATTTCGTAGATGACAGGCCGTTGTTTCGTCATCATTTTTCGTTACAACACGAGAAGGAAACGCCTCATTTCCAGTAGGCCGCAATTGTGGGAGTCCCACGTGGTGAGGCTCCTATATTTTTGGCTCCCATATCGGAAGTTTTAGCGTCTTGGGCTTTCCTTCTGGATGCTATTTAAAGAGGGCTAGGGCGGCGTTCCTTCTCCAACGCCTTTTCGTCCCTGCCACAAAGATTTTCATCCCTCCCTAAACCCTTGTCAGCTTATTCGTGTTTCGCCTCTCGATCTATCAACATGAAGGGTCCGAGCAATGTCGCCTCAAGATAACCCTTGAAGACTTGGACAGAATTCGCCGCTGTTACAGGGTTCACGGGATGTGTCTCTATGGGTTCCAAAAGCCATGCATAGGGTTTCGACGGAGTTAAGCCATGGGGTTTTCTTCTACGAGGAGAGCCTAAGGGCAGGTCTTTGGTTCCCTCTTCACCCGCTAGAGCAGAGGTAATGAGGTTTTACAATATATGCCCAACAATGGTGGCTCCGAATAGCTGGCGCAATCTCATCGGGTTCATCTCAATGTGCAGCCGTGTTGGGGTGACTGCGACCCTCCCTATATTTCGAGTCTGCTACAACCTGGTTTCCGGAAGGAGCTCTTAGTGGCCTTATATTAGCCCCCGGAAGTCATTCAAAATGATTTCAGATAATCCGTCTTCAATAAAGGAGTGGAAGTCTCGATTTTTCATCGTCGAGGAGAACATTGGCTCGGATTTTCTGGGGACATGGGCGAGTTATGTGAAAGATCCAGAGGCGCGCCCGGAGTTGTCCGAGCAGGAGAAGAGGGATTTGGTAACCCTTCACAGTGGTCGGGTGCTATCAGTCAGCGCCCTATTATCAAAGGATGCCCTTTTTGTCGCCAGGCTTAGTGCTATCGACCCCCAAGGTGAGTCTTTTTTCCCTTTGCTATGATGGCCAATATGCTCAGGCAACTCTATTACTATTCGACTGAATGTCTATTGTGTTTTCAGCCGAGAGGTCAGCATTTGTGGGCCAAATGAAGAAGGAGCTGGGTAAGCGCCACAGGGGCTCTAGCTTTGGGGACAAATATAGGTCTGAAAAGATATCCCGTCCCTCCGGTCTCACCTGAAGGAGTCAAAGAAAAATGGCACTGGCCGCCATTCCTCCACCCCAAAGAAGGGGGGAAGTGGGAGTGTCGGCTGTAGTTGATGAGCCCTCCCCGCCGAAGGGGGGCATGGAAGCGAGAAGGAGAGAGTTGTTGGGGGAGCTCGGAAGGATCTATTGAAGTTCCTCCCCTTCAAATAGTGGTTGTGTCAGACGATGTCGAGGAGATGTCACCGGTTCGTCCAGCCATTCTCTCTCCTGAGGCAGATCAGCCTCACTTGCTAGAAGTCGGCAGCCCCGTAGTGCGCACTGACGGGGAAGAGGTCACTGCTTTGGTCGAGGGGTCAGAAGAGGCAGTTGCGGCTGCCGAAGTTCGCATGGAGTCACATGTTGAAGGGTCGGTGGAGGCCGAGGGACCTTCTGCCGGATGGCTGTCTCCTGTAGCATCAGGGGGTGCCATGGAGGAAACCGAGGTTTGGGTGGAGTCCGCTGGGGACGAAGCAATGCTTGGAGAGGAGGAGGAAGAAGAAGAAGAAGAACTACCAAGTGGGAGATGCTCGGACCGAGGTTCCTTCCGTCGGGACCAAGGCATCTGAGGTTCTGCAGGCTAGAACTCTAGTGGAGGAGGCCAAACGGATGGCGGTTCCTCAGGTCGAAGTCCCTCAGGCCGATCCTTCGGCCATGAGTTCTCTTATCCTGGCCCGGAGGTGGAAGACATGTTTGCCGCTTTGATGTGGTCTATATTGCATGCGGGAGAGGATTCCTCGACGGATGAGCCTGCCGTAGAGGATATCATTGAGGCGGCTTTTGGGCGGTTCGGAATGCCGAAGGATGTCTACCTTCTTCCTGAGATCAGTGGCCCTGCTCTTATGAAGATTGCCTCAAACTATGCTTCCCGAGTAAGTCATTATATCAAGGTAACAGATTTTAGCTGGTTGGCTCGGCCGCCTTTTCTTACTTGTGTTTTTTCACAGAATGCCTTAATTACGAGGGCGCTGAGTTGGCATTTGAATCTGGCTATGGGGGCCTATGCCCAGGCCAGGAGGGAGGCAGCTGGCCTCCGGACTAGGGTGGACTCGACCAGTAGACTCTCCAGGGCCTTGTCATCTGTCTAGGGGGATCTCGAGAAGATGAGCAAGTCCTACCAAGCTACCACCGAGAGAGCCTCTCAGCTCGAGACTCAAGTCAAAGAGCTCCAGGGCTTCCATGAGCAATCGGATAAGGCATGTTTGGAGTTATCACAGATCAAATCTAAGCATGCAGATGAAGTCAACACTATGCGGCAGCATTTTGACGAAAGGTGGGGCGAGCTGAAGAATAGCTACGCCGAAGAAAAAGATAACTAGAGCAAAAAGCTCACAGGCATCGGCGACAGCAAGATCAGCTCGCCGGCTTGAACAAGAGGCTCGCCGATAGGGAAGATTGGCTGAAATGGCAGCACGATCAAATTGCTAAGCTCACTACTAATCTTGATTAATCTCAGCGGGAGATTGAGGGTAAACAGTCATGGATTAATGACCTTAAGGAGGGTCTCTAGCAGAATAAAGAAGCCAAATTGAAGGCCCTTGAAAAGGTTCATGAGCTGAACGATAAAATGGCTCGGCGAGAGGAAGAGGTATTGCACCTTCCTACTTGCTTATTTCTAGTGTCTTTTCTTCCGGCTATGATCTCACATGATCCAATGTTTGCAGATAGGCAAAATCGGGCTCGAGGTTCAGGACCAACTCAAGGCTTTAAGAGCGGAGTTGGCCTCGAGTCGCCAGATGAGTTCCGAACTTGGGAGTCAATTGACTGAAACTAACAGACGAATCTCTTCGGCCATGGACGAGTATAAGAGTTCTGCTCAATTTTCTGAGGAGCACAAGGCGGCTTGTGCCGATGCATTTTGGTTTGGTGAAGAGGAGACTCGGTCGAAGGTCTCCCAGGTATATCTTGAGTTAGATCTATCTTTTTTAGAGGCCGAGCTTTACGATACTCGTACCCCAGGGGCCGAAGAAGCTGAATATAAGGACATTTCAGACGTTGATCTTGAGACTATTCTGGGCACTGATGAGGCCGCGGCTCCAGAAGGGTGCCCTCAGCCTGCTGCCGAGGATCTTGAGGTTCCTCCTCCAACTATGTTCGAAGCGGGTGAACCCAGTCAAATTCCTCTGGATGCCGTCGAGGGGGCCCTTGGAACTAATTCGAACCCTGATTCTTAGGGGTTGTTCATGTATCTTTTATCTTTTCGACTTATAATTCAATCAAAACTCAATAAATGGATCTTTTGTCTCCTTCTGCTTGTCTTATTGCTTTGGTTATCATTTTTTGAACAATATTTTTGTCAGAAGTTCTTTCTGATGGCAAACGAATCGTAAACAAATTGTGCTTTAAGGTCATATTGCTCTTAGGGGTTCTGAATTAAATATTCTGCTTAATCGAAGCCAGATTAACTAGTTCTGTCGATGTATAAAATTTCAATTTTGTCGTGGAACATTATTCCAGCTTTGCCCGAAGTAAGGCGAACAGTTCGAAATGTGCAAGTTAACTCGGTTTGCCGAGGCATAGGATAGCTCGGCTTGAAATGACCGAAACCTGTGAAAATACCTTGGTTAGGGGCCAAGGTTAGGTGGATAGTTCGGTATATCCGAAGCAAGAAGTTGGCTCGCTTTCTGCCGAGGTAGATGAAACGGCTTGTGGTTTGCCGAAGGACGCCTCATTTTTTCCTTAAGGCATTTATCTCGTTGGCCTTTTCCAACGCAAGTCCCTTTAGCGTATGTGTTAAGTATTCAATCGTTATTGGATGGCATCACTTTCGAAGGGGGATCTCCCAGGTCTGTTCATATCTCAAGGACTCGCAGATGGTTTTCTGCATTTAAGGATCTCGATTCGAGATCAAAAGGAAATCTTCATGTTTTGTCACAGCCTGGGAGGCATGCTCGGCGCGCTTTGTAACGCGCCCTTTTTTCTTGGCCTGCCACGTGGTAGCGTGGCCATGGCGTTCCGAATTCTAGAGCTCTTTTCTTTAATGGTTGCTCCTGGTTTGTTTGCCTATAAAAAGGGGAGAGCGGACTATGCTTGGGCATCTCCCAAAACCTCCTCTTTCTGTGAGTTATAGAGGTTTTCATGGCGCGTGTTTCATTGAAATCGAGAGTGGATAGATCAAGCTTTCCTTTTGAAAGCTGGTTCATCCAAAATGGGTGGGGTGATGGAGGAGTTGCTGAAGAGCAAGTAGTCCTCGAGAAAGGAGTCCTGGGGGTCATACGAAGAGCGCACGGGATGCACATAGAGGTCATACGGGGAGCGCACGTATGCACTATTTGTATTGCCTTTGTCACTTGCCATGGGGACCACAGGAAATGCAAAGCATATGCAGCCCCCATGGTTAACATGAACTTCGCCTCCTTCTTTAATTATCCACCTGAGAGATCTTTTCTTGAGTGAGGAGGGAGGCAAGTGGTGTTGGTCGGTCTCCTATCTTTGTTCTTGAGCAGAGGCCAACAGCCCAACACATCACTCGGGGAGGAGGCATCCTCAGCATCGGCATTCGCGGGTCTTCAGCCCAATTTGGATCCCTAAGTTCATCTATCTGAGGGATCCGCGGATGGTCGACTCTATTCTTTGGCATTAATCAGCAACTTAATGGAGCTGTCTGATTTCTCTGATTTCTTGGGTCGAATGCAGAAATATTATTATCGACCGAAGCTGCTCGACCAAGCTTTTATTTTATTTGTCTTTATTTCTTGTGCTATAATGCACTTGTAATGCCTCTCATGAGGTTGTAATTTTTGTCAATAAAGAAAGTTTTTACCCTTTCTTCTTCGAATACTTATTTCTTTTTCCAATGTGGTTGTGTTGAGAGTTGTTTTACTTGTGTTATACTTTCTGGATCGTAGCATAGTTTACAAGTCTCCAGCAGCGCTTTTGCTACTTTGCTTTTGTTAGGCATTTTAATGATATTTAGCCCTCTGCAGAGGAAGCTTTCATCTCTGTTTAGGTCAGAGGGAGGCCTGGGCGGCCTTGTTAACTTGCGATGCAGACATGATCCTACTCAAGGGGCAGAGTAGATTTTTCTTTGAAGAGAAATAACTCGCGTAATCTTGCTGGTGAGCAAAGAAAAGTTACTTACCTCCGCCGAAGTATGATAGGACGTCTTAGTCATGCTAGAGCGTCTAAGAAATCTTCCGACTCGACCGAGGCTTCAAATACTATTCAGAGATATCACTCGGTTCAGCCAGGCTTCAGATATTATTCAAAGATATCACTTGGTTCGGCTGAGGCTTCAGATATTATTCAGAGATATCACTCGGTTCGGTCGAGGCTTTAGATATTATTCAGAGATATCACTCGGTTCGGCTGAGGCTTTAGATATTATTCAGAGATATCACTCAGTTCGACCGAGGCTTCAGATATTATTCAGAGACACCACTCAGTTCAGCCGAGGCTTCAGAGATTATTCAGAGATATCACTCGGTTCAGCCGAGGCTTCAAATATTATATTTTACTTAGTGCTGCCAAGGTACGAAGATTGCTCGGCCTGGTCGAGGATTTAAAAAGATTATATTTTACTTGGCGCTGCCAAGGTACGGAGATATCATTCGGCTCGACCGAGGCTTCAAAGATTATATTTTACTTGGCGCTACCAAGGTACGGAGATCGCTCGGCCCGGCCAAAGATTTAAAAAGATTATATTTTACTTGGCACTGCCAAGGTATGGAGATATCACTCGGCCCAGCCGAGGCTTCAAAGATTATATTTTACTTGGCGCTACCAAGATACGGAGATTGCTCGGCCCGGCCGAGGATTTAAAAAGATTATATTTTACTTGGTGCTGCCAAGGTACGGAGATATCACTTGGCTCGATCGAGGCTTCAAAGATTATATTTTACTTGGCGCTGCTAAGGTACGAAGATCGCTCGGCCCAGCTGAGGATTTAAAAAGATTATATTTTACTTGGTGCTGCCAAGGTACGGAGATATCACTCTGCCCAGCCGAGGCTTCAAAGATTATATTTTACTTGGTGCTGCCAAGGTATGGAGATCGCTCGGCTCGATCGAGGATTTAAAAAGATTATATTTTACTTGGCGCTGCCAAGGTATGGAGATCGCTCGGCCCGGCCGAGGATTTAAAAAGATTATATTTTACTTGGCGTCGCCAAGGTACGGAGATATCACTCGGCCCAACCGAGCTTTAAACATTATATTTTACTTGGCGTTGCCAAGGTACGGAGATCGCTTGGCCCGACCGAGGATTTAAAAAGATTATATTTTACTTAGCGCTGCCAAGGTACTGAGATATCACTCGGTCCAACTGAGGCTTCAAAAATTATATTTTACTTGGTGCTGCCAAGGTACGAAGATCGCTCGGCCCGAATGAGGATTTAAAAAGATTATATTTTACTTAGCGCTGCCAAGGTACGGAGATATCACTCAGCCAAGCCGAGGCTTCAAAGATTATATTTTTACTTGGCGTTGCCAAGGTACGGAGATCGCTCGGCCTGGCCGAGAATTTAATATGTACCAAAACCTGCTTCTCATTGCAGCTTTCAAGGAGAGTAATAAAAATAGAAATTTTATGAATCTTTGAAAGTTAAATTTAATTCAATGGATAGAGTAAGTTTAGTAAGAGCATACTTTTACTAATGATAGGCGTAGAGATTATCCGAGTTTCATGTCCGAAGGATAGATTTTTTATTTAGATCTTGGAGTTTATAGGTACCGGTCTGATTACCCCTGTAACTTGGTAGGGACCCTCCCAATTTGGGAACAGCTTCCCTTGCTCCAGTGGCTTTGACATGGATGCCTTCCGAAGAACCAAATCACTTGAGAGGAAAGACTTCCCTTTGACTCTGGTGGAGTGATAGCGAGCTACTCTCTGTTGGTAGGCAGCCATTCAGATTCGGGCTTTCTTCCTGACTTCTTCTATTAAATCAAGATTAGTTCGGAGTTGCTCATTATTGGATTCCTCCGAATAGCCTTCCACGCGAGGAGAGGGGAGTCCGACCTCCACCGGAATGACAGCTTCTGTGCCAAAAGCCTTCTTAAATGGAGTTTGCCTTGTGGGTATCCTTTCAGTGGTTCGGTAGGCCCGCAACATGTGGTGGAGCTCTTCTACCTACCTGCCTCGCACTCGGTTGAGTCGAGCTTTAATTCCTTGCGGGAGAGTTTGGTTGGTTACCTCAGCCTCTCCATTGGCTTGAGGATGTCCGACCGATGTCAGGCGATGAAGAATGCCATGATCCTCATAGAATTCCTAGAATTTAGGATTGTCAAATTGCTTTCCATTGTCGGTGATGATAGTATGGGGAAGGCTGATACGGCAGATGATGGACCTCCATACAAAGTCTTTAGCTCGAGTTTCGGTTATTTGGGCGACTGCTTTGGCTTTAACCCACTTGGTGAAATAATCAATCGCAACAAACAAGAACTTCCTTTGCCCCGTTGCGAGGGGAAAAGGGCCAAGGATATCCATCCCCTATTTGGCGAAAGGCCAGGGGGATGATATGGAAGTCAGGTGAGCAGAGGGGAGCCTCTAGATGTTTGAGTGTCGTTGGAACGAATCACAAGCTCGGACAAGGTCATCGGCATCTTTTTGCATCGTTGGCCAATAATACCCCTGGCGCAGCACCTTATGGCACAGGGCCCGACCGCCAAGATGATTGCTGCAGATACCTTCATGAACCTTCCAAAGAGCATAATCGGCCTTCGATGGTCGGAGGCATTTGAGCAATGGCATAGAGAAGGACCGCTTGTACAGCCGATCATCGATTAAAACATAATGAGATAATTGCATTTTTAGCTTCCTTGCTTCTTTTCTATTAGTAAGCAGCAACCCTTCTTTGAAATACTTGCACAGGGGATCTATCCAAGATGGTTCGGTGTTGACCTGCATCATCTGACCAGCATCGGCAATGCTGGATTTCTCCAGGACCTCCAAGTGGAATCTCCGTTCGAGGTCCATCGAGTCGGTAGTCGCCAGGCGGGACAAAGGTCGGCGCATGCATATTCAGCCCTTGGGACCTGAATAATCTTAAATTCAGCAAAACAGGAAGATAGATCGCGCACCTTTTGGAGATACCGAATCATGTTCGGCTCTCGAGCCTCGAATTCTCCTGCACCTAGCCCGCCACTAATTGAGAGTCAGTGTAGGCATATTTAGTTTTTCAACTTTAAGCTCGCAGGCGATGCGGAGTTCGGCGAGCAGGGCTTCATACTCTGCTTCATTGTTCGAGGCCGGGAAGGAGAAACGGATACCATATTCAAAAGTTGCTCCCTCTGGGCTGGTGAGGACCATACCGGCACCAGAACCGCTCGTGTTGGAGGATCTGTCGGCGTGAAGCAACCATGGGTGCTGGGCTTCGGTTGTCCAGGAGTATCCGAAGCAGAGCCATCTTCGGGTATGGTGCATTCAAGAGGAAATCCACCAGGACCTGGGCTTTGATGGTCGGATGAGGCTGATATTGAATGTCATGTTCACTCAGCTCAACAGCCCTTTTGGTCATTCTCCCCAATGCTTCTGGATGATGGATAATTGCCTTGATGGGTTGGTTGGTCAAGACTATGATGGTGTGTGCTTGAAAATACGGTCGCAGCTTTCGGACCGATGTTAGCAGGGCCAGAACCATCTTCTCCACCTGAGTGTACCTCATTTCAGCGTCTTTGAGTAACTTGCTGACATAATAAATAGGCTTTTGGACTTTGTTCTCCTCTCTGATCAACACCGAGCCGATAGCATTTTCAGAGATCGCAAAGTATAGACTCAGCGTTTCCCCTGGTTTTGAGCTGCTGAGGAGAGGAGGTGAGCCAAGGTATTTTTTGATATCTTCAAAGGACTTCTGGCAATATGGGGTCCATTGGAAATTTTTGGCCGACCAAAGCACTTTGAAGAAGGGAAGGCATTTTTTGACTGACCGAGCAATGAAGCGGTTGAGGGCCGCTATTCTTTCGGTAAGGGTTGCACGTCTTTGATTGACCCCGAAGGGGCCATCTGCCGTAGGGCTTGGATCTTCTGGGGATTTGCTTCGATGCCTCGTTGAGAGACCATGAAGCCTAGGAATTTTTCGGAGTTAACCCCAAAAGCACATTTGGTAGGGTTGAGCTTCATTTGATACTTTCGAAGCGTCGCGAAGCTCTCCGCGAGGTCCTCAACATGTTGGGATGCCTCCTTACTCTTCACCAGCATATCATCAACATATACCTCCATGTTTCGGCCGATTTGCTCTTTGAAGACTTTATTGACCAGCCTTTGGTAGGTGGCACCTGCATTTTTTAAACCAAAAGGCATAACTCGGTAACAATAAATACCTCGGTTGGTGATGAAGGCAGTTTTTTTCTCATCCTCGGGCGCCATCCGAATCTGGTTGTAGCCTAAATAGGCATCCATAAAAGTCAGCATTTGGTGGCCCGAAGTCGAATCCATAAGCTGGTCGATCCGAGGAAGAGGGAAGCTATCTTTTGGGCAAGCCTTGTTGAGGTCAGTGAAGTCGATGCAGATCCTCCATTTGTCATTCAATTTTTTTACCATAACTACATTCGCTAGCCAATCGGGATAATTGACTTCCTGGATGAAGTTGGCTTTGATGAGCTTGTCCACCTCCTCTTCGATGGCCTTTTGGCGCTCGGGGGCGAAGCTCCTTTTCTCCTGTTTAATTGGCCAAAATGTCTTGTCTACGCTGAGGTGGTGGATCAGACATCTAGGCTATCCCGGGCATATCCGACGTGGACTAGGCGAAGACATCAGCGTTCTTCCGAAGAAATTCAATCAATTCTTGCCGAAGCTTTCCTTCAGCTGTGACCCAACTTTTATGGTTCGTCGAGTGGTATTTCCTCCAATTCTTCAGCTGGCTCTCCTCGTTACTCGGTGAAATCCTTCCGAGCATCTAGCCTATCCACCTCGGGCTTCCTGGATTGAAGGTCAGCAACAAAGCAATGTTGAGCTATAATTTGACTTTCCCGAACAACCCCCACTCCCCATTCGGTGGGGAACTTCATGGCAAGATGTGGAATGGAAATGATGGCTTTGAGAGATATTTGTCTCAGCCTGCTGAGGATGGCATTGTAAGGAGACCGAAGCTTGGTTACAATATCCATGAGCACAATAGCCACACGGGGCCAAGTGCCGGCTCGGACTGTCAGAGTGATACCCCTTTAGGATTATGGAGTCACATGTGAAACCTACTAAGGTGGATTCTACGGCCCGAAGGTTTTCTATCCGGAATTTCAATCTCACAAAGGCATCGAAATACAAAACATTAACGGAGCTTCCGCTATCAATTAAAATGCGGTGTACAACATAATTGTTCATGTTCAAGGATACAACCAGAGCATCGTCATGGGGGTATTGTACCTCCCGAAGATCTTCACCAGAAAAGTGAGCTCATCAACCCAAGCTTTCTTTGGCGGGTTTTCCTTCTCGCCTGGCCAAGAGGTTGGGGAGTCGGCCGCCGTTATCATATTAACATTACTGATAACCGAGGATTCGGTGGTGGAAGCTAGCGAGGTTCAAGCTGGCAATTCTCTTCATTGTTTGGCTCAGAGGGTCCTTTGAATTGGTCCAGTCTGCCCCGTCGGATTAACCGCTCAATCTCGTTCTGGAGCTGCCAACAGTCCTCGGTGTCATGCCCATAATCCCGATGGAAGCGGCAGTACTTGGTCACGTCCCTTTGAGTTGCATTGCCTCGAAGAAGAGGAGGCCGAGGAATATAACGCTCGATCTCCATCAGAATTTGCACTCTTGGCGTGGTGAGAGGAGTGTAGCGGTCGAATATTCGAGCTGGACTCCGGTATGGTCTCGAGGCGGTGGTGGAGGAGCTCTCTGGTGGCAAGGCGGGCTTGCACGGCGGTAGGCTTGTTGCTTGTTCGAGCCCTTTGCCTCCTTCTTCTTCAACTGCTCGGCTCGAGCTGACCTCCTTGATTCTTCAACCATGGCATACTTATCCGCTAAGGACATCATATCTGAGAGGCTCTTTGGGTAGTTAACCTCCAGAGCCAGGTAGAAGTCTCTCTCCTTTAATACTCCTCCAGTCAAGGCAGACATGGCTACCTCATGGTTGAGATGGTTAACTTCCAGGAGGGCCATATTGAAACGGCCAAGGTAATTCTTCAACGATTCTCCCTCTCTCTTCTTAACCTTGGAGAGGGAATCGGATATCTATCGCTGGCGACGACTGCTGACGAACTGATTGATGAGCAAACAGCTCAGCTCGTCGAAAGAATCAAAGGAACCTGGCTTCAAGCTATTAAACTAGGTTCGAGCAGATCCCCTTAGAGTAGAGGGGAAGGCTCGGCATAGGATCGCATCCGATGCTCCATGGAACATCATGATGGATCTGAAGCTGCTCAAGTGGTCGTCGGGATCAGTGGATCCATGATATGGCTCTATGGTGGGAAGCTTGACATGAGGGGAAATCACTTCCCTCATGATCCTTTCGGAGAAGGGAATGCCCTGCTCCGCTTTTGGCTGGGACGGAGGGGCTTGTCTGACGGCGTTTAACTTCTGACACCATTCTCGACATCTCCTGCATCTGTTGCCTAATCCCTTCATCCAAAGTGGTAGGAGGGATTGGGCGATGGGAAGATGGCAGCGGTGTCGAGTCCTAGGAAGACACCGGAGAAAGAGAATGAACCCGCTAGATCTGAGCGGGCTCTTCCCTCCAGCTCGCTGTGGCGCTGGCTTTGCCTTCGCGGGCTGGTAATGATAATCCATCGCTTCAGGCGGATTGGAAGAAGATATCGCTGGTGGAACAGGGGCAGCAGCCTCTTCATGAAGCTGTGGAGCAGGAACGGCTGGGCGGAGAACTGCTTGGAGTCCTTGGATCGGCTGGGTCAATATCTGGACCTGCTGGACCAGAGTAGCGAATATCCAGCGTTACCACTGTCGCAAGTGGTGAAGGAGTCTCAGCTAGCGGTGGTGGCGGAGGTGCTGCACCGCTAATTGGATCAGGCCTTTGAAAGGCGGCTTGATCTTGAGCCTCGGATGTGGCTCTCTTCCGATTAGCCATTAGAGATGCTTCTTCTGGTTCTTGAGTCTTATCTCTGAATTACAAGTTTATGGGACTTGATGCCCTTCCTCTAGCGCCAATCTATTGCCGCGGAAATCCGTTCTCCGACTCGGGTGCGCTTTGGCTCTGGGTCCGAATGCCGGTCTCATCGCCCGGGGTGGAACCTGCAAGATAGTCTGCATGCAGAAGGTATTTTGGGGGTTGCCCTCTGCAGAGGACCCTCTGATGCCTAAGTCAGTGAGATTCACAGCAAGCAGATATAAGGAGAAGATCCTCGCAGAAGAGTTCCCCTAGATGGGTTTTCTTCCGAGAGCTCCGAGCTCTGTTGGAGCTTCAATGAGTTTTTCAGTATGAGAGCGATGAATGCGTGCGTACCTAAGAGGTTTGAGGGCTATGGTATTTATAGGCGATCACCTATTCCCTAGGCGCATTGCGGGGGGTCTGAAAGCTGTTGTGATTCGAAACAGATTCGAATCAAGTTTGTTACAAGGCCAGTAGGATCCGTATCTTGTCAGTTAGAGGATTAACGACCAGGAAAGTTGGTTGATGCCTTGAGATTCAGCGATCATGTAGGTTATAGGCCACTCCTATGGCCCTTAGGCCACTTCTGGCATGATTCTCCATTTGGAATCTTATTCAGTTATTGTGAATTCGAACTCTTCCCGCTGGATTCTGCAGAGGTATTCGAGTGCCTCGGTCCGGCCGAAGCAAGGGACAACTTGGTTTTTCGAGGTACAGGATGGCTCGGTCTGCCGAAGTATGAAGATAGCTGGGCTGCCGAAGTATGAAGATAGCTCGGGCTGCCGAGGTATGAAGATGGTTCGGGCTGCCGAGAAAGATGGTTCGGGCTGCCGAGGTATAAGGATGACTCGGGCTGTCGAGGTATGAGGATAGTTCGGGTCATCGGGGTGACCCACTCTGCTGAGGGCGATTTGGCTTCGCTGCCTAATGGATGTGACAGCTGGCCGACAGGATGTTAGGATTGGACTTGACCCAATTATCGATATGTGGGGTATTAATGTAATAATAATTTTACCCCTCATCAAGATCTATTATAGAAATCAGTGCATGTATCTCAATCAAAAGCTTTTTCATCTCTTTTCTTTTTAAATTTATTTTCTTGCTATTTTATATTTATTTTTTTTTTTTATTTGGACATATGAAAAGTCATTGGATTATACTTTCATGCGATCATGCTCATGGTAAGAGGTTCGAATTGAGCCGATCATTGTATCTTGAGGACAGATCGCTAACAACATGCATAAAGAAGCAAAAATTAGTCCTTAGGGCAGTATCTAATACGTCTAGTACAGGCTTGATTCTCATCTTCTTTTGATTTTAATTTTTTTATGCAGTTAATTTTTTAAAATAATTTGTTTAGCAATTTCTAGAAAAAACCTTTTGGAAAGATAAAAATATTTTTTTCAACATAAAATGCTGATTTTTAATTGGACATCATTGCCTTCCTTCAAGGGAGAAGGATTAATTAACAAATCCATTTAGAGTCGGTGAAACAAGGCATGTTTAGTATTATTTTAAAAAAAAATTAACTTTTAAAACGAAAAATAGAAAAATAAGTATTTGATAAGAAAAGTAAGAAAAAGTGCTTTTCAGGAGAAGGCTTTGGCGTCCAGCTTATCCTCGAAGCGGCACCGCTTGGAGATATTTTAAAGCTTTTGGCGGAGACGATATCCTGCCATCCATCCCCCCGCTGGAATCTCGGTAGCGTATGGTGGACTAGGGATAACGGTCACTGGTTATTCTACTAGGAGAGCTTCGTGAGAGGAATCATGGCCGTGGACCTTGCTTTGAGAGGTAGCTTGCTTGGCCTGAGATACTCCGAGCTCACCAGCCCCCAATCCCCCCCTCTCCTCCTCCGAAGCTCCTCGCATTCGCACACCCATGGCGTTGCGAAGAGGTCTCTATGTGTCTCAGTCCTCCGGAGTTCCCTCCCTGGTACGCTTTCTCTGCTTGGATTTTACTTCATTAGGGCTTCTATTACTCAACGGATTTCTTGCCATCGTAATTAATGATGAAAGAAAGGAGGGAACTTTTATTATTATTGTTTATTATTGTTATTGTTATTGCTATGGCCATTGTTTTCATTATATGGATGAATAGGCTGAACAAAAAAAAAAAAAAAATTTTGAGGAGGCATTTGTTTCCCTACGTATGTGATTTGAAACATTGAGTTTTTTAATAATTTCAAGGGGTTTGGCTTTTATTATGTTGGAGATGAAACGGTTGTGGGGATTCGTTATTTTGGTGGTCAACAGTTGTTGCATTGCACATTCCCAGGAAATCTTTTGAGAAACTTATTCTGTAAGGTCTGTTGTTGCTTCTTGTTTGTGAAATTGCATTTCTGGCTCTCAGCTGATCAGAGATGACTGTTGTTTTGTAGACTTCTAGGAACGCTAACTTTTCATGATTATAAAGGCGCAATGTAGAAAAAAAATAGAATGCCCATCTTAGCTTGCATCATCATATATTTATTTTTGAGGGAACAATGGACACTGAGTGCCTAAAGAAATTTATTGATGAGTAATTAAGGAGTAGTTGCATGAAAAGGGAAGAGAAGGAAGGATATACAACAACTGAAACAGAAAAAAAAAAAGCTAGAAGCAAAGTCAGGCTGCAGGAATTCCTTCCACTCTAATCTTCCTCAAGAATATCCTGCAGCTCTGGAATCCTTGTTAACCACTAGACTGTGCCATGACTTAAGAATCATCTTAAGCTTTCTAATGAGATCAGTGATACCCAAAATTCAACAGTTTCTTTCTAACCAAATTATCCAAATAATAGCCATGCCATCATATTCCATCTTTTTCACCATGCTGAACTTAGCTTCTTCTTCCTCCACCAGTCCTCCATCTCATTAGGAATCATGCTATCAGAAAGCAAAACTTTAGAAACAATGGACAGCAATTTCCTCCTCTCTTCTGCATAAAACATGAGCAGTGGGATGATTTCATGTTCTTTTACTTAGGCTATCAGCCATGAGTAGTCTGTTATTTAATAGAAGCCACACAAAATCCTAATCTTCTCAGGGAAGAAACTCTTCCAAACTGCATCTTTTAAAAGGAGAAAGGACTCATCCTGCCTTGAAGAAGTCATTATAACTCATTGTAGAAAACAAACTAGATGTGTTCCACCTCAATATGACCTTGTCCTCTTCATTAGAAAGCTGAACTTGGTTGAAGGCTTGTGACAATTCCATTGTCTTTTGCTTGTCCACATTAGTAAATGTCTGAACCTTGGCCACAAAGTTCTCTCCAAATTTGCATAATCCTGAACTGTGAATTATGTTTGTCTGCTAGTAGCATCATCATGTATTTATACTTTTTCATTACTGATCAACTACATATAGACAATAATAAGAGAATTTCCATAATTTGTCATCACTCTTTTGTGATGAATTATTAGAAGCTTCACAAAGAACTGCTACAGAACTGGTACTTAGATTAATTCACCAGGAATTTGAAAAAAATCATATGTTGGCAAAAGTTGAGGATTGTTGGAAATTAATAGAATCCAAACTATTAAAGACATTGTGTTTTTGAAAAAAGCTAAATTTATGGGCAATCATCATTTATTTTTGTTGCCGCGGAAATTCGCTCTCCGACTCGGGTGCACCCTGGCTCCAGATCCGGATGCTGGTCTCTCGTCTGGGTGGAACCTGCAAGACAGTCCTCACGCAGAGGGTGTTTCGGAGGTGGCCTCTACGGAAAACCCTCCGACGCCCAAGTCAGTAGAAATTCACAGTAAGCAAATATGAGGAGAAAGCTCTCGCAGAAGTGTTCTTCTATATGGGTGTTCTTCCGAGAAGTCAGAGCTATGCTCGAGCTTTAATGGAATTTTTCTGTATGAAGTTAGTGAATGCGTACCTGAGAGGCTTCGGGACTGTGATATTTATAGGTGATCACCTTATTCTAAGGCGCGTCAGGGGGGGGTCTGAAAATTGTTAGGATTCGAAACAGATTCGAATCAAGTTTATTACGAGGCCGATAGATCCGTATCTTGTTAGTTAGAGGATCGACGGACAGGAGAGTTAGTTGATGCCTTGAGATTCAGCGATTATGTAGGTCCTAGGCCACTCTTATGGCCCTTAGGCCATTTCTGGTATCATTGGCATGATTTTTTTATTTGGAATCTTGCTCAGCTATTATGAATTTGAACTCTTCCGCACTTGATCCCACAAAGGTGCTCAAGTACCTCGGTCCGGCCGAGGCGTAGGACGGCTCGGTTCGCCGAGGCGTAGGGTGGCCCGGCTCGCCGAAGGATGGGAGTGGCTCGGTCTGGCCGAGACATGAGGATGGTTCGGTTTGCCGAGGTATAGGATGGCTCGGTCTGCCGAGGCATGAGGATGGCTCGGTCTGCCGAGGTATAGGAATAGCTCGGTTCGCCGAGGTATAGGAATAGCTCGGTTCGCTGGAGCGACTCGATTCTGCTGAAGGCGATTCGGCTTCGCTGTCTTACGGATATGACAGCTAGCTGACGGATGTTGAGATTGGTCTTGACTCAATTGTCGGTGCACACAAACATTAATGCGATGATAATTTTACCCCTCATCAATTTTATATGTAATTTTCTTGTTGAATCTTTGCATGGATATCATACTTTCAGATTTTACCAAGATATGTTTAGAGGCAAATTTCAAAATTCACTTGTTGATGCTGTTTGGTAGAGACTTCGGTTTACATGGTTATAAACCCAATGCAGAGAAAGAGCAGAGTGAATCTTCATTGCATGGTCCATAGTCATGACTTTTGTTTCCTGTAGCAGTATATTTTAGTAAATTTCCATGATATCAGAAGGCACTTTTTCTTGAAAATATTATAAATTTATGGTATCTTTGTTAATGCAATTCCAGATGGCAAAATTGGTGTCTGACATGGACCATCTGTAATTGATAATTAGAAGCTTCATAATATAGTTTAAAAATCGGTACTCTAGTTGATTCAGCAATATTGAAAATTATTCATCATCGTCATCATCGCCCCAAGCCTTTGCACAACAAATATTTGATCCACTTTGAAGTATGAATCAAATTTGATAAATCTCCATGGAAAGATTGAGCAAATTCTGCAACCAGCTTTTAGCCTAACATGAACCCTATAGAAACTAGTGTCAAATTCTACGCTAGGGCAAATCTAGTCAAGTGTGGAGCTTGCCATCAAACTTATTTGACCAGTTGGAAAATATGCTGCTGACATTATCAATCGCAGTTTAAACTTATCCAACAAGAACTATTCAAAGAGTTTTTTTTTTCCAACTCACATAACAGATATGCTGTTAAATCACAGCACTGAATTTTAAAAAATAAAATAAATTACTTCTCTTAAATATGTTGCACTTTACTAAAAGAGATCCTGCACTTTCTAGTCCAGGTTCATTGAGTTTAAAGACCAACCACAGCTTTATATTGACTGCATGCGAGGAAATATCTGTAACTCAACTTAGGGAAAAATGGGAAATAATCAAATATTAATATGATTAAGAAGAAGATGCCACAATATTATAGAATATTGGTGGCATCTAGATCAATGGGTGGAACTAAATAAAAACTAGAAAAAAAAAAAGATTCGATGCCATATATTTCAACTGATTTTTAAAAAATTTCACTTGGAAGACATTTTTCACCATAAACTCTTGTGAAGAAGGCCTCTCTTGATGTGAGAGTGAGGATGGAATTTTCAACACACTGGAAACTTATGTGGTTATTGTCACAACTTGTAAACCATCTCTATCAAGTCGCAAATTCTCAGTTGGCCCATGGATGGATTTAATTTCATTAATTTTTTGCAAGCACATATGTGCCAATTTAATCCTTGAGATAGATAATTATTAAATAAATGGTCATTTGATCATATAGAGAAACTAAAATTTCATCCAAACAAAACTTTGCAAGACATAATCCAGAAATCAAACCAAGATTTATTTCATTCCATTGTCTTATAATGCACAAAATAGTTCAGTTTAGGGGACAATATTACATCCTTCTATATAGGTACATTACAAGTCCTCCTCTTACTTTACTAATACACACTTCTATGGCTACAAGTCTTTAAAGGTATAATTCTTCCTTTTGTGGTATTAGTTGTTCTATGTACACCATAAGTACTTTAAACTTGGTAGTAGGCTATTTCCAATCAGCCTTTCAATCTAAAATATCATAGTTAGATGATGAGTTGCACACTTTGCAAGTACCCAGATAGGGTTGCACTACAGTGCTTTTTAATTTTAAATATAGAGATTTGTGCTTAAATCTGAACCAATCTCGAAAACCGCACTAATATCCAGGCCGTTTGTTTGAATTACTTGCAACTGGTTAACTGGTTTAACTGGTTGCAATCTTTTAACCTTCAACATCTTTAAATTTATGGCACCACCCCCCCCCCATTTGTCCTGAAAGCAACCCATGGCTTTTCAACTGATTGTATCTGTTTAGTTGAAATTCTATGGTTTCTTTTTTTTTCCCTTTTTTTTATAATGAGAAGCATGGTAGCTGGGCTTTGAGGCTATGATGCTTTTTTATTTGAAATTTTGGGAATGGAGCCAAATCAGGACCGTTATTTATTTTTCTTTTGGGTAGAACGGTTCAACACTTTTAGGGTTCCATAGTGTTCACCATTCTTCCCTAGAGTCGCCAGGCTCTGCTTCTTCCATAGAGGGGCCCATACATGCTGAAGATGGTGGACGGTATTCTGCCATAACCCCATTGGCCATCTTTTCTCCTGATAAGGTGTCTATTCTCCTCTCTCCTCTTTCCCTTCTTGGCATTAGTGATGGTTCTCCACGTTTCCTTGGGCTGCTGCAGACCCCCCCCCTCTCTCTCTCTCTCTCTCTCTCTCTCTCTCTCTTCATTGCCCGATCTTGGAGATCAATTGAAGAATGTTTGTTGCTCTGAGTGAGGGGTTTTTATTGTTGCTTTTCTTTTTTTTAAGTTCATCTAAGTTTTTTTGTTTGGTTCGATTTGGTTGTATCAGATTTTGTTGATATTTTCGTCAATCTGCATGATCTGCATTATAGTTTTATTAGAAATTAACTGCTAGGTTAGATTAAAAGGAATCGAGAAATTGACTATAAGTCAGATTAGAAGGAACCGATTTCCCTTTATATTATTATTATTTATTATTATTATTATTATTATTTTGTTTCATTGAAATCTGTTTTATGTTATTGAAACATCTTTTCTTCTCCCCTCTCTTTGAGAAGTGCTTGTTTTCAACTGTCATCTCATAGTAAGGTCCATGTGAACCAACAAAATCCTAACCAGTAGTTTATTTACCCATTCACTCTTCTGTCAACATGCAAGAAGATTTCCTGCTGGGAGATTGACTGTTTAGAATAAGCTACATACCCTACTGGGATCTCAATGTCTACATCTGCCCCTTGTGCCTATGCAGCTAGTGGGGAAAAAAGGAGAAAAGGTTATAAAACTGGGATGAAAAGTTTTCAATCAGATGATATGAATGATAAATGGATCAACAATACCAGCTGAAAACAAGTCCAAAAGCCCAATTCCTTTAGTCATCATCATGATAGGTATCAAGATGATAAGATAGAAGTGTGGAAAACAGAATTTTTCCTTAGGGAAGGAAACAGAAAGAAGAAACATATACTCAGTAAGGCAGTTCGTATGAGAGCTACTCCAAAGAGAGAAAATTGAGTTGAATTGCTAGAAATATTTGCAGTATTTCTATTGTACACCACCATGTAAGTTCCCAAGATCTCTTTGATGATTATTTAAGCTTATGTAAGATATTATCTGGTTAGGCTATAAAAGATGATACTATCTTTTTATTTTCTTTTGGTCATATTGGATCACTGTATTAAAAGCTAGTTGGAACATGTTTCTTCTGTGCAATTTTAATTAGATGGCAAATCCTATATAAAGCTCCTTTAAATCGTAAAAGTAAATCATTTTATCCAAAGGCTAATTGGAGATTGCCACTGGAGCAATAACTCAGCTAATTGGAGATTGCCACTGGAGTAATAAATGACAAAGGTCCCAATATTACCTCAAGATTTTGAGATTTTGCTGGCATCGTGGCTTCATTTCTCATCTTTTCGTCATTGTGCATTTCATAGACACCTGCCTCAATATCAGCCATGGACACTGCAGCTTCTGGAGCTTCAAATACTTTTGCTTTCCATGTATGGTTTAAATATCTTCAGATACCCAATATATTAAATAGTTTTAGACCATCCATATTACCTTGGCATCCTTGCCTTGGTATGTTTAACTGCTGCCCTAAAAGGTTCTGATTTCTTTCCAATCCAAATTGGTCTTTCTTTTTCTAGCAGCCATTTGAAATGTATTAACAATTCATAATTTTCAACAAATTTGCCATTTGAAATGTATGCTTAAGACTAAATATTAGTAGACCATACCTTCCCAATGCCATGCCCATTCTTCATCTTATATTCCTCCCTACATGTGCAATTCTCTTTTATCCAAATGCCATAAGGGGATATGTACCTCATAGAGACACCTTCAAGAAGAAAAAGCCATACATGTTCATGTTACCAAAGCTGTATGGAAAAAAAGGATACTATTATCATGAAAAAATAAATAACAGTAGGAAAATGTTAAACTCAAATTAGAAATCATAACTTGAAGAAATATGAGGCACCCTTGCACATGTTTTGTCTTTCCTGATAGAACATTTTGAATACTTAAAAAGAGAGAATCCAATGTAAATTTGGGCCCAATTATATGTGTCAATCTTATCCAAAGCTTCGATAATGTTGAATATGAATTAGAGATATCAGCCCTACTATTGGGGGCAAGTAGGACTCCTATTGCTAATAACATAAATCTTCTCTTAAAATGCTCATCTCCATTACTGCTGCTATTATCCATACATGAAACCAAGTAGCTGATAGTTATATGCCCGTGTGTCCTCTATCACATACATATTCAATAACTCTTGATTGGACTTCTGTTTCTGGCTCAATATATCATCTCCTTTATCATTCAAGCCCATCAAACAATATTCATCCCATTCTGTAACTGGGATATCGACATTATTGATCCTAATTTCTCTTCTGATGGGATCACATGTCTTTAGCACCCAACTTAAAATGGGATCACTTCAATATAACGAGTCAATGTAAAACATGAAATTAAACAATCCAAATAGAATCTAGCTTAACCAAAAAAATAAAGTAAGCATGAATCTAGAAAAAAAAAGGGTGAATTTCACACTTCATTTCAAATTAAATCAGCATCAAGTTATATTACATGCCATATAAATGAATTACTTCATCTTTGAGAGAAGGTTCAATTTGAATACAATGTATCTTATATAACAATAATCCAAATAAAAGACAGGAGCAAAAGGAAAAGAAATAGTGTATAAAAATTAAAAAACAAATACATGGCAGTAGCTAAATGGATGGCTTCATCCCCACTTCATCCTTGACTATCTAAACTCAAACATTGCATTGATTACCACTTGATCTCACAATTGATTACACACTTGATTTCACTATTGATTACCACTTGATATTGCATTATTTCGCCTATCTAAATTCAAACATTAACATTTTACAACAATAGCATATAATCTCAATTTACCTAACCCAACACCAAGTGGTCAAAGTGCTTTAAATTGAAGGTTGGTAAGGCTTGGTGTGCAATGTCCAGCAAGATGCTAATGCAATCAAACCAAGAAATTATATCCATATTGGATTCCTAGGCTAACATCCATATAATCTACTTCATTAAATCACCGGGGAGCATGAATTGATGCCATGCTTTCATCATACATGGTTTGAGGCCAATTCATACAGTTTCATATGACCGCAAAAGACATTATATGGTGCATCTTATTAATAAAGTTTGCTGCAACTACTTATACAGTTTATAGCTTTCGTATGTAGTAACAATCCATCTATTTAAAGATTATTGCATTGACCAATAAAATAACTGCAAATCCTATTCCACTGCTTGTCCAAGGTTAAGAGCATCATAATTGGATAATCCTAGGAACCTATACATAAATATGTTCTATACGAACTATCAATACAATAAAGAAAATGATTTAATAACTAAAAAGCAAACATGAAGCTAGAACGATATTGGCAGGTTATTGGATCACAGAAATGTCGGGCAAGCACCCTAAGCCCGGTTGTATCAACCAAGGGCAACCATTGGGGTCTACATCAATGAATTGCTCCATGAGGGACAATTAAGGAACATCGAAGGAATATCAATCAAATCGGCAATACTCAACCGACAGCAGCATTAAGAGGGGCAATGGCACCGTCGTCCTCTACAGTGGAGGGGCAAAGCCACCACTAACCTCAGCTAACGGGCACTCGAGAGACAACAATTGAAGAATGTTGACATAAGGGCAACACCATCACTAGCATTCTAGTGGAGGAGAAATGCAATCGTCATCCTCGGCAACAGAGGGGCACTGGTGCCATCGACTTCGCAATGTAGGGGCAACAGAATCGCCTAAATTAGCAACTGAAAGGCAATGGCACTGCTGACCTCCAAGTGAAGGAGCAACGGAATTGCCTACCTTAGATGCAGAGGGGCAATGGTGCCTTTAACCTATTGGTACAGGTGCAACATCATTGCTGATCTGACTTGCAGAGGGCGAATGGCATCGCCAGCCTTAGATGCAAACATGCATTGCCATCTGCCTTAATGGGCGGAGGGGAGGGAGAGCCCTCACCAATAATGGCACCTTTGTAGCTTTATCAGTGGATAGATGGGAGAGGGGCAACAGCAAGAAGAATTATCACCGGCAGGGATGTTAGATAGAAGAGGCAGGGAAGGAGAAATGGATGCGTGAAAGCCCATGGAAGGGAGATAGCAGGCCACCAATAGAGGAAGCTAACAGAAAGGCAGTCGACAAACCTCATGACGCATGGGAAAGAGATGGTGCATGGGACAGACTAAAGGAGCAAATCTGAGAAAGATCACAGTCTTTAGAACATGTGGAAGGGATGCCTCACAGAGACGATGGTTGTAGGTAGACGAGAGCTGGCATTGTGCTAGTGGAGACTATATAGCGCTCGATGGAAGCAAAAGGCTGAGAGAGAGAGTGGAGGCCGTATAGTGCTAGAGATGTAGAGAAATGTCATACATTGCCACATAGGTTCAGTAAATTAAGATTAAAGATTATGGGTGGCACCTTGCCAGTGAAGGCTATATAGTGCTTGAGACGTTCAGGATAACCGTATGGTGCCAAAGAGGAGCAGCAGACTGAGATAGAAGATGGTGGGCGGCACATCGCTGGTGGAGGCTACGCACTGCTTGAGACGTTTAGGACACCCATATAGTATCTAAAGAGGAGCAGCAGGCCAAGATAGAAGATGATGAGGGGTGGGAAGTGGTGGAGGTCGTATAGAGTTGGAGAGGCATAGAAGGCTGTATAGTACTGGAGAGGTAGGAGAGTGACGGAGAGTGTGGATGGAGAAGAGAGAGAGTGTAAGAGTAATGGAAAGCATGGGATGGAGAAGTGAGATGATGCTATAGGTTTTTTTTTAGGAGAGCGGTAGAGAGTGTGGATGGAGAAGGGAGAGAGTGAGAGTAAGGGTAACAAACAGCGTGGGACGAATATTAGAGACGATGCTACAATTTTTTTTTCCTTACCGTAGAAATCAGTGACGAAAATTAGAGAGCATGGAACAGAGTAAGAGTACAACTCAACTCAACTCATCTAAACCTTTTTCAACTATATGGGGTCGGCTACATTAATCTGCTTCCTCCACTCTGCTCTATTCAGGACCAAGTTGATATTCAAATTATAAATAGTTATATCTTTTTTAATTATTTCTGTCCATGTTAGTTTAGGTCTATCTCTACCTCTATCCTTACTATGAATTGTTAAAAGATCACTCTTTCTAACTGGAACAGAGTAAGAGTAACGCGAGGAATTCTATTTGTTAGATGGAATTCAATTAGATTCCAATTTGCACTATTTTTTTCCATTTTGCCCCTCTAGTTCAATTAATTTGTGGGTCATGTATGGGCATAAAGGAGTTTAATTGTATTTTCCGATTTTACCCCTAATGTTTAGCTAAATTATGATACCACTCCTCTTCCATCGACACCATGTACAGATCCAACTGGTTTAACCAATTGCATCTGGACTATCTGTGCTTGAATCCTATGGTTGGATTCAAAACCAATTTTAATATATAAAAGAAGCCAGGAAACATCATAGAATTCCCAACCCAAATATGGCGAGCAATATAGTATCAATAAAATAGAATAATAGGAAAAAAATTAAGATATGCACTTATTTAAATTCAAGTTGTTAATAAAAAAACATTCTACAACACGTCTAGTAAGTACACTAATTAATGTAACTTTATTTTAAAACATTGGAATATTTTTGGAAACAATTGTATCAAGATGCATACATTTTTGTGCAAAACTATTGAAAATACTTGTTTAGGGAAATACTGACATACACTTAGAAATACTTGAAAAATACACTAGGATATACTTAAAAATGTTCAAATATGCTGAAACTTTGAAATAGTTATCACAATCATTTCCATACTGATTGCTCAGTAACCAACTTTTGCACCTGTTAGTTAGGGGCTCGTTGATCAAGACACCAGTTAACTAAGAGTTTGTGCAGACCACCTATTGCACGTACCACTCAAGGATTCGTGTCTCTACTGAGAAGACAATGGCTAGCAACATAATCCCTGTTGACCAGAATCACTGCATCATGTCTCTACTAAGA
This sequence comes from Calamus simplicifolius, assembly GCA_900491605.1. Classification (NCBI taxonomy): domain Eukaryota; kingdom Viridiplantae; phylum Streptophyta; class Magnoliopsida; order Arecales; family Arecaceae; genus Calamus; species Calamus simplicifolius. Next base: position 1,249,282 of record UESW01004069.1, on the reverse strand, counting down.
ATACAAAGGCCAACAACTTATCCTTTACAGGCTAGGTCACTGCATCGTGCTTGTACTGAGAACACAAAGGCCAACAACTTACCCTTTGCTGGTTAGGATCACTTATCACAATATGGTTGACAGAAAGTTTTCATTTCAATTCATAGCACTTTTAGACAATATGATAATTACAACATTTTTGAATGACTAGAGTCAAAAGAAATTTGTTTAATGTTTTTACAAAGTTTAAATCATGATGACTTAAACACTGATAAACTTGGATGTCAAATAGTCATTCAAAGCACATATTTTTCAAAATTAGTTGCCACGAAATATTAGGGAAAAGATTGAAAATTTATGAAAGTCAGATCATTTACATATAACAAGGATATATAATATATAACAGAATCCATGTAACCAAGCACAATGCTGAAATTAGAATCAATAAGCTGCCTCAACTGTAGCTAGAAACAAGGATTTTAGGCATTTCATAGAGAGTGGAAGGTAGAAAACCAATTTCTGCATCCATATGTAATCTGTAAAATATTTGTTAAAATATAGATCATCAACTATGGGAAGAAACTTACCAATTCCTGTCATCAAATGCCACTCTAGACTCTCCAATCTTTTCTCTAGTTGACTGCTATTCCTTAATTTATTATTTTCCTCACTAGCTGCATTTTTATAAGTGGTTGAGATTTCTAAAGTAGCCAAAACAGTAGAAAGAAGGCAGCGCTCTCTTATTTATAGATTGCCTCTGAGCATGAGTTGTCTGGCCATCACCATTTACTAGCTAAGTGCCAATTCCAAGTTCAGCTTGGTGGCTGAATTTCAAATGAGGTGGCTGTTCACCTTGAGATGTAACAAGCATGAAGTAGCATGTTCATTAACAACTTGATAACAAGTATGCGGTGGCAGGACATGCATGAGGTGGGGAATAAGCATGATATGGCATTACCATGAGGTGGTAGTTGCATTAGGTGGCCTTAACTCTAGCATTAGCAATTTAGTCCTTGAATATTTCTTATTTCATCTTAGGGTGTTACTTGTCATAAAGTTCAAGTCCTTACTAATATAATTCCTACACAAAGGATTATTTCCATGGTGATCCTATTCATACATGTCAATAGTTGATATTACACTTAGCTTACATATACAAATTGGTCAGCACAATATGTGGGCCTGTTACAGTTATGTTTGTGATTAAGTGATATCCTGGAAACATCTGGACTACTAATATCTGTACCATGCTTGTTCTTTTATGTGGTATGATAAAACATGGTAAGCATCTGCATATTTTTCAAATTAGAATCCCAAAGTTTCTTAATCTTCTGTGTCATTGATCCTCAAGACAGGAAGAGAAGCTGTTGGAGAAGATGTAATGCGAACATTCCTGAAGGATAGGCAGTTGAATGGAGATTTTATATCTAAAGTTTCTGATATGCTTTGGCAGAGGGACAACTTAACCCATGAAGATTCAGAAATTAGCACTGTGCATGAAAATAGTCAACAACATGATGAGGTACAATATCTCATCAAGCTTAGTTGGCATTGGTAGACTTTCCATGTGCAGCCTTTTTGTTTTGTTTTTTTTTAATTGTGTCCTATCAGTATAATTTGGACTTTGATATTTCAATAACCCTTTATTCATATATTTGATTATTCCATTTCTTTTCTCCATTTAGATGCTAGAGAATGAAAGCTGGAGTGGATATTTAAAGCTTACTAGAACCAGAGAGTGGATTTCTGGTGATAATGTTGCTCCAGCGAACAAGAAATTTGTTGTCCAGGTCTGGTTTTAGATGGCTATACTTTTTTATCATGATATATGTTGGAATAGTTCTTCGGGATTCATAAATATGTGGTGAAGCTAGAAGACCCAAGTCAAGATGCTGCTGTAACTTTCGATGTTTGATGACAGGATTGGCAGAATGACCGTGAACAATGGAAGAAACTCAACCTTTTAAAATATGAAGCGGTACCTCCTCCTCTCTTTTTTTCACTTTCTCTTCTAATTTTACAGAGTAGAACTGTTTCTGTAATCAATTGCTTTTATTTTTTCCCAGTTTCCTGTTTATTTAGTATTATAACCTTTAATCTTGTACAGAAATAGAGATCCATACATTGTTGTGGTTCTTAATCAGTTGATTGATATGTATAGCCTTAGCTAAACAAATACAGTACATTATAAAGCAACCTAAAAAATGTTGAGACAGCTGTATTAGAACAAAATTTTAGATGCATGTGGACCAAAGCTCTTGAGATTGGTGGCTGATCTTTCTTCCTCTTAAAACTTTTTTGCAGCTTAAGAAAGAACTTCTGCTTCTAACTACTGGTATTGGAGCTGCTTGCAGTGTCTATTGTTTGGTTAGCCTATCTGTTGAGGTACATTCCTATATGCCTTTTGTTACAATGATATAAACTAATTTAAGAACCTAAGCAAGAAAATGTATGACACTGTTCACTGCAATGTCTCCCTTGTAGGTGATATGTAGTTTATGAATCAAAGTTGTAGCAAGAATTAAACATGTGTGTCTAAAGTTGTTAAAAGTTTTTAAAAAATGTGAATTGAGAGGTATATGGTTACCTGGAAGTTCATGGATTCTTACAAAAATACCAAAAAGCTACCATACAACATAGTACTTGCAATGCTGCCACCTTATTCATGCATCTGGAATTCCTATGCAAGAGGGTATGATTTGTATGTTCTCAAGTATATTTCCAATCCAGCTTGTGCTATATGTTATTCTTAAATAAGAGTTACCTTTTCTATTGGGGACTTTGTAGTTATATAAATATTAGATTTTGTAAATAGCCAACTAATGCACCATTACTTCAATCTAGCAGGCTGCAATCAGTTATGCTTCTGGAGTCCTCTTCAGGTTAGTTGATGATTATTTTCTTCTGTAGTAACAAAAATTATGACAACATAGTGCAGTTATTTATGCATTTCTCTTGACACCTCAATATTTAGTGTTGCTTTGCCTCTGTTACCTAGACATTTTGCGTTTTAAGAAATTGTGTGCGCCAACAGTGTTAGACACTTGCACATAACACAAAATGACACAAAAGTTCTTTGCACTACAAAAATGGATTTAATTGCTTATCTAAGCACAGTGTTAGTATACGATTTTGAGTGCAAGCAATGGCACTTAAGCTCAGCAATCCAACTGGCACATGAAATTGCCCTCAGGTGTCCGGACGCATTTATTGAAGGTTGAAGTTTTTTGCTTCAACTTTGTTAACAGAATATAACAAGTGGCACAAATTTTTCAATGTAACATCCTTTGATGAGTCAAGTTGGAAATAGGAATAATGTGAACTTTGATTTGAAATAAAAAGTCAACACCTGAATGATACTGATAAATTTTCTATTTTCCTTTCTTCCTATCATAAGTTTGTTATAAAAGATTGCTTGTTATGTTTATAAATATCCATTTCGAGTTCTTATTTCCAGTAACCTACTCAATCATGATAATTTGTTTTCTGAAACTTCCAGATATCACTTGTTGAAATTGCCCTCAGGTGTCCGGACGCATTTATTGAAGGTTGAAGTTTTTTGCTTCAACTTTGTTAACAGAATATAACAAGTGGCACAAATTTTCAATGTAACATCCTTTGATGAGTCAAGTTGGAAATAGGAATAATGTGAACTTTGATTTGAAATAAAAGTCAACACCTGAATGATACTGATAAATTTTCTATTTTCCTTTCTTCCTATCAGAAGTTTGTTATTAAAGATTGCTTGTTATGTTTATAAATATCCATTTCGAGTTCTTATTTCCAGTAACCTACTCAATCATGACAATTTGTTTTCTGAAACTTCCAGATATCACTTGTTGAAACTCAAAGATTACTCTGGTTTTCTAAAATATATTAAAGTACTAGAAACAGCTGCAAGCTTTATCTTTCATTTCCTTCTATTTCCACAATCTGAAAAGAAGTTGTGTTTTTATTTCAGTCTGCAGCAAGGAATTGCACTGGCTCTATGTTGGTTGCTGTATATATGTGGATATAAGTTACAGTATGTCTGGAGTTTTAGATGCTATCTTATTAATAAGTATTTTTTATATAATTTTCTTTCACGTGTATCTGCATTGATTCTTCTGTTTTGTGTCCTTAACTGTTTATTGAGTTGTATGTAGTGTTTTCTGTCTTCTTTTTTTGTTGTTCTTTTTGCTGGTCCTCATCTAGATGTCATACTATATTGTTTCTGTCAATTACTGCCTTGTCAAGAAAGAAGAGAGATGCAGGACAAAAGCAAGAATTATGCATTCTGTAACATATGTCAATTATTGCCATTCTGATGCAGTACCAAATTGGGATGGCCTGCGTTGCCTCAGAGGACCCTAGGGATTTGATATCTTGGGCTTTAAAATCAGTTTTAAAATCAGTTTTATCACTTGCTGTTCAATTCCTCGGAACAAGACTGCCAGTATTTATGGCAACGATTGATCAAACGAAAAGATATTGTTTAGAGTTTTGATGTGATGGAAGATAGTAGAAAGAGGTCCCTAACTCATTTAGGGCTTGACTAAAAACTCAGTTGTAGAGTTGTCATCGGATTTCAGCAAATAATAATTGCAGAAATAAACAGAACTAACTGAATTTAGCAATCAATAATAGAGAAATCTGTGGTGAAATTTAAGAGGAAAAGATTGATATATTTGAACCCAGAATATAAATCAGAGATAAAGTTTACCTAATGAAATCTAATGACTAATTAAATAGTATCAGCAATAAACTGTAAATAGAATAAGATGAATAGAGATGAAGAACTGAATTAATGGAGAAATAGAAGTGATAGAAAATGAAAGGAAAGAAATAGAAAACAAAGGAGACAGAAGGGTAGCCTAACCAGGCTCCATAGAGGCTTCTCTTTCATTCTTAAAAATTCTACACTCAATCCTATTTTTTGGTGACCCTTTTAGGACCCTTTCCAATCTCATCTTGCCTGTTAGTTTGAATCATTCAGGATTCTTAGAAATTATATTAAAAAAAATCCCCTTAAAATTCCAATAACTACCGACCTATTTGACTCTTGGTAGGACTCCTAAAAGATCACAATTACTGTAGCATGTACCATTCATGCTAGACATTTTCCTATCTAAAACACAAATAAAATACTTAAATCAGGCCTAAATGAATAAAATAGAAAGCTCTGGCTGTTGCCATTTGCTTCAGTCACTTTCTCATGTGTGCTATGGATCTAGCTCAATTAGTTACTACCAAGCTGAGCTCCACCAATTTTACTCTATGTAATTTGAGGAGAACAAGTGGAAATGAATGCTGAATTAAATTCTGTCATCTGTTAATGAAATTAATAGCTAAGATATGATTTTTAAGTACTCCTTGCTTATTGTCCAACACTTTTTAACTATTAAGCAATTTATGTAGCCACATTATAGATATTCATGAAAACAATAATTTCAGGATACCATCATAAAATGGGGGTTTGCCTAAAATATACTGAAGTGTAATTATCTCTTTGATCCAGATTCTCTAGAGGACAATAATGATTTGGCTAAATTGGCATATTTCATGCATAAAAATAGGATTTTCTGCAAAGTTACCTGCTTGTTGATATTCTCAGCAGGAAGACAAGGAAATTCAGGTGCTGTAGCTTGACTGAGAAGTGGGAAGTAATTCTTGCATTGCATGAACATGGATATGAGAACTGGATTCAAACACACATCCAAGTGTTTGACTTGGCAAAAGAGAAAAAGGAGATAGGAGGAAGCATTAAAAAAAGTAAATTTCATTAAATTATGTATTTATTTTAAAATGTTATACTCAACTCAACTCATCTAAGCCTTTTTTTTCAACTACATGTGGTCAGCTACATGAATCTGTTTCCTTCACTCTGCTCTATTCAGAACTAAGTCGACACTCAACGGGGATGTTCTAGCCCTTCGCATAGTTTGATTTAGTAAATTTATGTTTTAGGGGATCTGACGAAGTTTTACGTTGGCTGTCAGCTAGCTACCTAACGCAACCCTCTTCCTTTACCCGCGCTTAGGACCAGCCTTGACGGAATTATTTTTTTTAAATGTTATATAAAAAAATATTAGATATATTATTTGGCAAGGTCTTTCACTATATGTGTTTTTCAAACTGTCTAATTTGTTGAGGGATACAAGAAAAGAAAATTTTGGATGACTATTTCAATATCTACATCCCTGACTAATCTCTGGAAAGAAGAAATAAAAAGGTCACTTTCAGCAATATTATGCTAGGTTGAACTCATTATTAGAAGAATCAAATGACCACCTATTTGTAAAAGTTGAGGGGAAAAAACTTGGTATCAATGTAGTTGATGCATATCCAATTCGGCTATGTATCTGACATGAATTCTTGGCACCAGATGCGGGCATCCTTGTAACATAGGTGATAGTCAATCTCTTGACTATGGTTTTGGACTTTGGGCATGAGGAAAAAGGCATGTTAAAGAAGTAGTTACATTTCATTGAAAAAAAAAGGAAATTCTGTTTAATACAAATGGTTGTAGACAAAAAGCATGATTTTGGGTAACATATAATGCAATGGGAATCAAATGAAGATATTCTGTTTTGCTTAATAGGAAACAGATGTCCCCATGCACATGTCAAAATGGAGACTGGTTCTACCACCCCAATCTGAAAAGAAATATCTTCACTGCATGTGATAAGGGATCTACAAATGGTTTTGAATCAATATTAGCCCATAGAAGGTTTAGGCATATGCTGGCAAACACATAAAGCAATTGACATTTTGATCTTTTTGACATCAGTTTATAATTTAACCAAAATTTCAAATATCGAGCATTGAACATGTGTTAATCGAAGGCTGGTATGGTACATGCCGTATCATGTGCTGTATAGAAAAAAGGGTATTGGCAGATGTGCCTTTATACAGCTGGTAACCACCCCCCCCCCCCCCCCCCCCCCCCCCACCCATATCATTTTCCTGATTTCTCATGTTTTATTGCCTTCATGTTAATTTTTTGCAAGATATTTGATGAGAGTGTCAATTTGCCCTGGTCATCTTATTTGATGTACGGTGAAGCTTTTGAAATGATACCAGTAATCGGCAAGAATCATTTTGATTTTTGCTCTTAGGTCATAACTTGCAGTTGTTACAAATCAATTTGATCAATCCATCACAAGGACATATCCAAAGTTTTTCTAGTGTGCATAATAAATAAAGCAAACTATATAGTTGAGGATGGCATTCCACTGAAGCATATTATCTTTATTTTTACATTATAGTTTGTTTGAATAGACTGCTTGGTAATAAAAAGTTACAAGAGTCCATGTGTATGGGTAAAGAAATTAGTTATTGCTAAGATTATATGTAAGATTATCTGGACAAATGACTATATCCTTATAAGATAACATCTAGATATATAAAACTATATCTGTTTGGCTCCCTTTTCATATCTAAATCTATATGGATATGGATACAACTCATAGCATTCGACTCATTAAATAAAAGTGGATACACAGTGGGGTAAACCAATTCTGATCCATATCCAAATATTTGATTCGGATTGTAATTCTATTAAGTCTAAAAATAGGTGGCAACATCATCATATTTCAATGTTCTTTCCATAAGGTGACATCTTTGATTTCATGGATTGCATCCTTAAAAGCAAGTTTTTTAATCCAAAGTGTGTTACTTAGCAGAATTATTAGGATCAACTAAAAGAACCATCCCATTAATTGGATGCAATCATATTTTTGTTATATATTATCTTTTGTTTTAGAAAAATAGTAAAATGGAGTTGGGAAACTTATATATTATTTTGAGTTAATAAAATATAGTGGAATAATATTCTAGCCATAAAATTTAACTATTCTATTTGTGTGCACATTTCTATTCATATTTTCGATGTCTGATTTCCATCCAAAAACATTTAGAACAAATATAGAGATAAATTTTAGCATTTGATTATTTTCTGTAGCCATATAATCATTTGCTCATAGAAATGGAGACTGATATGGATGCTCCATCTTATGAAAACATGCTGGTCCTAAAGTAACATTAATTGAGTTTTCTAGAACATGCAATTTCCAAAAAATTATCAGAACAAGCTTGGCTACATTATGCTGTCTATGGTCTAATTTTTATTTCAATAAATTTAAAACTTTTTTCCATCCTATCTCCTTTTCAGGTGGCCATGTAGGCTTAACTAAGAAATTGGTTTTTACGTCAACTTTACTATGATGCTTCATGTGTCTTACAATTTTCCTAATTTACAACAAACCAAACGAGTCCAGAAAGTAAATAAGCATTTCTATTTGAAATTCAACAACCAGTTAATCATCATGGTAGTTTATACAAAATTTTGGGATATTTCTAGAAATAAAAAACCTTGAAAGTCCACTGGAGTAGCATTAGTTGATACCACTGCTTTGGTGTGGCTGGGGTTGGTTTGAGCCTGACTTGTTTAATTGCCCAAGTGTAGGTAGATATGAGCAGTATGAACAGATTTTAGTGTATATTGGAGCATACCAGACCCTTCCAATACCAGCTCAAGGCAGATTTTTCAAACAGTAACCAGGAAACCAAATCTAGAAATTGTTTCAAAGCTATAAAACTAAGTTCTTAAAACTAGTCCTTTTAGTGTCCATTAAACCTTCTAGTCAACTTCAAGTTTATATGATGCTCTAAAGTTTTAAACCTCACTGTCATCTTCAAAACTAATTTTTTTCCCTTTTGAAATTTTGAATTCAGTAATCATCATTGATCTTAACATTGTTCTAGATTTTGAAATCGATGCTTAGTTAAAAAGATCTTGAATTATTATTGTTTGAAAAGTTTGGACTTATGATAGCCTGAACTATGCCTTGGTTTCATTTAAATGTTGTGAAATCACAGGAATTTGAATTAATATTTCAAAAGTTGATTTGTGTTGCAACTTATATTCTATTCTTATTAGAATCTCTATATGACTATTTGTATCAAGTGTATTTTTGATGAAGCTTTCCAACATGGAGTACCTGAATTTCTTGTTCTTAAAATAGAATCCTTCTTGGAATGTGCAACTAGACCTCTAGTTAGGTTGTGCTAGTGGGTTTATTCAAGTAATCAATGTGAATAAGAGCGAATTTGCATCTAGGTGGTGGATTGTATGTGGGGTTTCATCTGAATTAGCAATGATGATATAAATGGATTTCTGTCTGAGTACTATCAGTGGACCTAAAGGATATGAGTGCCTTCATGTAGTTCAACAATGAGGCTATAATTGGGTTCATCTGAATTATCATTGATGATTTAATTTAATTTCCTCTTCTTTAGCAATGAGATATGGATGGCCTTAGGGTGCTGGGAACATTTCAAAGATGTGATCTTTTGTGATTTATTTGAAGTTTTTCAATTGTAGTATGTCACTCCTTATTAAAAATTTTATTTTTGGTATTTTACTAGTTAGTTGATTTATGTTACAATTCTAATACATCATTTTTTCCAATGAAAACTTAAATTCTTTTGTTCATTATAAGTTACTGTTGAGCTGTCTAGCTCAGTCCTGCTATCATCAATCCTTTTTTGTTAATTAGGGAAAGTTGAGCTAGATGTTGATGCAATCAAGAATTTAAGCATTTAAGTGGTTGAATACATTTCCAGGCCTTAGGCTTTTATCTTCTATTGTTCTGCTATTGTTGCTTTTTTTTTCTCCGTTATTTTCCAAGGGTTTCTGAAGTCCAATGATCAGTCAAATTGGGATCTGTCATTACATATATCTTAGGGATTAGTTAGTTGTACTAACTGGTTATTTCCTGTAAGAGATCTTATTTTATAAAGTTTTGCCAAGCTGATTTAGTTTTACTTGAATCTCTTTTAAGGTGTCCTAATTAGGCAGGATATATTGTGTGAGAAGACTCTTTGGGGGGTTAATAACCAACTTCCATGTCCTAATTGAATATAGGCCTTTTCATTCCTCACCCGACAACTGCACCACCCAAACCTTGCACACCCCCCCCCCCCCCCCCCCCCCCCCCCTCCTTCCTTCAAAAAAAAAAAAAACTTTTTTCTTTTTTCATTTCTATGCTATGTTGATAGAGTCTGTTGTATCACATTTAGTCGCTTTGAAATTCAAATCTTAATTTAAAAAACAAGAATTCCTTAAGATTAATCGAGACCTGAATTCAATAAGCTGTTATTTATTATTGTGTAGTGTCCAATAATGCTTATGGCTGCATCGGTTTTGGTGTTAGAGAAAATCTGTTAAAGCAATGCATCTGCGACAAGTGCCTTCAACAACTCTGTTCTCTATCTGTTTCTGCTTAAAAGAAGCAGACAAGATTGTGGACTTCTCAAAGATCTATTTATGGTTAGTTGTGTATGCCTAGAAGCTTTCTTGCAACCAAAACAAACTTACAGTTGGAGTTTCATCATCATCATCATGTTCCTAGATACAATCAAATTTGAATATTATCATTGTCACAACCTACCTTGAGAGCTTCATCATCTCAGGGTGATCGACACAAATAAGCAGGGTTGAGAAGAAATAGTGAAAGATCCAAACATGGAAGAACAGTAAGGATTAATATGAGATGTTGACAGGATCTACAGAGCAAGGAATTCATTATAGCACATTTGGTGGTTTTAGATTCCTCTGTCAAAACCATGACATAACAGCATCCAGTTGAGACTCATGATGATCCAAATAAGATATTAGGCATTGATGCCTTAATTTGTTCAAAATATCTGAAGAGTAATGTCATGTTGAAGTTCATCAAGCAACTTTGGATATGGATGAGAACTCACACTATCACAACCATAGGTAAGCAACAATATCATCATGTAAAATCCAACATTGGGACCAAGAGTGTGAAATCATTCGGAGGATCATGAGGAAGTGATTGAGCACTGTGGAAGCAATTAGGCAATTAGGAATTTAATTGCAGTCCATTCAGTACATATTATGGATGGGATTTGGTCGGTTTCTACTAGCTGGTTATTCTCTTGTTAGAAAATCTTCTTTTTATAAAGATTTTATCCAGCTGATTGGGTTTTATTTTACTCTGTTCTAGCCCTAATTAGATAGATATTGTGCCAAGACTCTTTATAAGGGCTTAATAACCTGATGTTAGGAATTCTTTAAAGTTGTATGTGAGTATTATTTGAGGATAAAAATAGAGCATTGGCCTTTTCCTCTCTCTCTCTCTCTCTCTCTCTCTCTCTCTCTCTCTCTCTCTCTCTCTCTCTCTTCTTCTTCTTCTTCTTCTTCTTCTGTTATTTTCTTTCCATTTTACTTCTATCTTTAATTCTCTGCAGTCTGCACAGCTGATCACATTTATTTTGTAGCACAACAGATCTCTTTGAAATTTGGATTTGAATGCTGAAAAGAAGGGATATCACTCCAATAAATATAAATATAAATGTGTTCCAAATCAACTAGTATTAGTTATTGCATAGTCTTAATCATCTACAACTCTACATCTCTTTTAGTAGAGAAAAGGAGTAAGCATTTACGTTTTGGGTTTGATGATTGTTGAAACAGTACTGATGATGTAGTTTAGCATACTGTTTTGTAATTTTGAAGGTACATTATTATGTACAGTAGGCTATGTGCTTGTTTTGTTACAGGATTTTGTTTATTGCTATAGTTTGTACCACAATTTAACTTACGCTGTGTTCAATGATTTATTTTCTTGGAGTGGTTTGATTTTGGTTTTTTTTTGCATCTATATTTGATTGATCATGATAATCGCATTTCAGGATTCAAAAATGTGTCTCCAGAATTAACATGACCAAGTATCTAAATATGTGCTGTTCTCCTTTATTTTTTGATCTGTTGTTCTGATAAATCACGATTTTATACCTGTATATATACTTCATGGAACCTGAGATCGTCATATTCATGATTTCTTTCACACATTGGATGCATATATGCATGATTGGGGTAGATTTGTTTGTCTGAATTTTCTTTAATCATGCTTCTTGCTTGTGGGACAGTTGTTTGTACCTTCAGCTTCTTTATCATCACACAGACAACCTGTCAAGGTCAGCTGTTCCTGAAATTTTTATGCAGAAGAAATTGAAGAAGTAAGGCTGCATTTGGTTTCCGAGAATGTTTTTCATTTTTATTTTCTGTTTTCATTTTTTGAAAAAAAAAAATCTACTTTTTGATCTCTAGAAAATGTGCTTGTTAAGTAAGAACAAAAAATATTTTATATTTTATTTTCATTATAAATGATGCCTTTTAAAGGATAGGTGAAAAAAATAAAGGAAATACCATTCACACCCATGTTTTTCAATTCTCTAGCCTGTCTTTTATTCTCTTCTTTATTTCGAAAGAAAACATTGAAAACAGTTTGAAACTGTTTTCAATTTTCTGCTAGTTGTGTTTCAAAAAAAAAAAAACTGTTTATTTCAATCACCAAGCACATTTTCACAAGTAATTTCTATTTTCTTTGAAAATAAAAATAAAAAATAAGATTGTTCTCAAAAATCAAATACATTCTAAGCTTTCAATCATTGCTGTCTTCTATCTTCCAGTTACCATCTTAAGATTATTTTCTGAAGCTCTTCTTCATAAATGATTTGGCTTCATCAATTAGAATCGGAATAAGAAGTCAGGACCTAAAGAATCTGTTAGAGAGAACAATGAATGGTAGCGCCATGGCACTTTCTTCTCCAAGGCTCATAATCCCTGCAGCAATATATGGAATCTGGGCCCTCTCACACCGTTTCCTCAATAATTATTTTGATTTTCAGGTAAAAAGGTGGTTTCTTGATAATCTCTTTCATGCAGATTTGCTTATTCTGCCACTGAAAAGGAAAATAATGATTACTTAAGATTGATCATGAAAAATTCATATGGTGACATGGATTTTGTTCAATCCACAATTTTTGCTACTGTTCTAATTTATCAATTTCTAACAGCCAAAAAAGAAACATTCTTAAAGCTGACAAATGCATCAGTATTCTCATGGTTACTTAGATCTTTATCACTTAACTACCATTCAAGTTTGTTATCATTATCAGCATCCAAGCCTTTTCCTATCAAACATGGGGTTGGTTATAGAGCATTAATTCTATGTTGACAGGGTTACATGGAAAGATTCAGCATTAACTCTAGCTTGTCATTTTTCTATAGAAATTGCTATCAAGTTCCTGGTAGGGTGAAATAAGGCAAGATAGAGGCCAGAATGAAACCTATGTTTCCACTTGGCAGGTAGAGAACATGCAAACAAGGATGTTTCAAATAAGCAACATATGTTTCTATACCACAGACCCATTACTCAAGAACTCCTGTAGAAAGCATTAATCTGTAGGATGTGGATACTCCACCAATCAAAGACTACAGTCAATTGGTAGTTGCAATCTAGGAGATATCCCAAGGAAACAATATTCAGATGTAACAATGGACACATCAGATGGTCCATTCTCTTTCCTGCGAGGGTGATCCCATTGGAAATGTCACTAATCATAACATGTTTCACCAAGAGCCAATGTTATACTTCCTTAATAGGCTTTATTTTTTCGTGAAAAAATTTTATGGAAAAGTTGAACAATTTTTTCATTGATCAATTTACTCATAGTCTTTTACTTCAGTCAAAAAAGTCAAATATGTAAGTTATATTGTCAGGTTATTATTTACTTGTGAAATTGGAAGAAAGATTTACTATCTGAAAGATGGCTAAGTTGGTTGTCTATTGTTTAGGTAATATATATTTATATTGCTCTTTCTCAAATATCCGTATATAATTCTTCCTTTCATTATTATCCTTATATTCTTCCTTTTTTTCCCCTCCTTCAATCACTATTGATGAGATGTTCACCTACGTTCTACCCTCGATGCATTTTGAAAAAAAGAAAATGCAAATCAAAAATTGATATTTTATGATTGATATAAAAATATCTTCTTATGATATAATCAAAGTTTTTTTTTAAAAAAAAAAAGCAACTGAAATGAGAATAACCCAATATTGTGGCTTAGACATATCTGACAGAGCATGCTCCAATATCTCATTTTCTTGACCAGTTCTAATTCAATTTGCAGAAATGAGAATTGGACATGTTCCATATGTATAATTCAGTGCTGATGGATCTCCTTTTCCATTCACAGCTTGTTCCAGGAATGTTTGGCTTTTTCGCATATAAAGCTGCGGCCTTAGTCCAAGTTTACAGGGACAATGAAGATCTGCGGTTTATTTTCCCAGACAATGAGGAGGAATCAGATAACAGTTAAAAGGTATTTATTTCGGAACACCTTGTGAAGATGTCCAAGTTGTTGACCATTTTCTATAATATATCTCACAGGAACATGAATTAGATGGACAAACAGGTGGAGGATTCATCTTCTCCACTCTTCGCCAAGGCTTTAATCAAAAGAGGTTCTTTTGGTTCTGTATATGAGGTTATCATTAAACTCAACCATCTTCTGAATTTAATTGAATCAGCCAGTGAACCGAAGCCACTTTTTTCACTTTTTACCATTATAATTTAATTTTATCAGATCTATCATGTATTAGAGGTGGATTGTTCCCCATGTAGCTTTAACTTCCCATGGATTCCGATTTGCTTTTTTATGTCTCTTTTTTTACCTTGGAATAACCTTGTCATTTAATTTTAAATGCAAAAATAGACAGCACAACCATCTAAGGTTGCAGAATATAAGAAAACCAAGCAATCAGAAAGGAAAGCAGAGGGCATCTAGCAACTAGATTAGTGGCAGTGAAGGAAATATTTGTGATGCAAGTTTTGTAACGTGAAAGGGATCGAACAGATGGCAGCTGCTACTGCATGCAGTATTTGAGTAGGTCTAGCAGATCCACGTGAACTTAATTAAGTAAAAAGGGTTCAATGCCGTGGATGGTGTTAGCATATGAACCATATGAACCAAAACATGAATTTTGATTCGGAGGCAAGGATTTCAAGGGGATCATTATATTGGTAAAAGTGTTGAAAATCGGTCCAGTGAGCCTGTCCACAAATTGCAAAATACTATTGAGGACTACAATGCACATCCCATTTTAATTAAGAATTCAGCTGTTGTGCTTTCTGTAACGTTGTTTTGAGAAGGTGAGCTTTAATTCTATCAGTTTACTGTGTATTTGGCACATCGATTAGAAAGAGCGCAATATTTTTTGGTTCTTTTTCATGTTTATTTTTTATAAGAATGATAAAATTTTATCCAAAAGAATAACCAAGTCCATTGGAAAGAAAATAATTTATTTTATATTTTTATCTTATTGAATTATTTTGTTTTCTTTTTTTTTTTCAGTAATATTTTTTATCTTTTAAAAGGTATAATTATTCTGACTAATTTATTATTTTATTCTTATCAAAATAAAATAATTTTTAATATATCTTATTTTTTATTCTATCACCTTTTTTTCTCATTCTTTAATCTTGCTCATTTTTTATGCCGGCACTAAAATAAGAATTGCAACTGAATTTCACTGACATTCAAATTGCCCATCTCCCAACTATTTCAAAAATTAAAATAAAAGCTTTAGGTAGACCAGATTTCGGGTAGGTGCTTTGGAAATGTGCCAGAAACCATAGAGAAGACTTGCAAAATAAATAAATAAATAATAATTTTGTTAAAAATAATATATAGGTCCGACCCACAAGCGGTACTATAAAATACGGCCATGCCTAGCTTGAAAGATGAAAGAGAAAATAATATATAAAATTAGTTTTGCTTGAAAAATTAGGATGTGAGCCTCTTAATGATGCAGATGCAAAGAAAAATTATCATCGCATCAATAAATATGCCCGATGATAAAGGTTGAGTTATTTTCAATTTGATTGATCAAGTTACGTTTGAAGTAATTGGATTACAGTCCAACAGATATCAAGAGTCGGTCTCGACGTCGATACCCAGGCCGAGCTATCTTCGAACCTCGGTAGGACCGAGTTATCTTCGAACCTCGGCAGATTGAGCTATCTTAGTACCTCACCAGAATCGATCCTTGTCCCTTCAATAAAAGTATCCTTGCTACTTTAAATCATGCCGGATATTTTGGAGGATGAACTACCCCGATCGGAAGGATCGCGAATGAGCTTCCCAAAACAGAAATGGGAGCCAAATACAGCACTCCGTCCATGATCAACGGGATTTTAAATTCTCAATAAAGCGTCCATCAACTTCATCAACTATCGATCTCCGTAATTGCTGGGATTCTGGCCTTATCGGATGCCAACTTTCTAAAACGCGCCCGGGAAATCAGCTAATGGTTCACCTCTTGATAATGTACAAATATCAAATCCCAGGATCCCTTAGGTACGCTTTCAAAGGCAATTTAAGCCCAAAAAACACTTTAGAAAATGTCATTGCTCCTGAAAAATTATCTAAAGGAGGAAGATCCTTCTGCTGGAGCCTTCTCCTCTTATCTGATTGCTAAAGATTTTTATTGACTTGGGCATTGAAGGATCTTTCGTAGGGACCACCCCCATGCTCCCTGCGCAAAGACTGCCTTGCAAGTCCATCCGGACTGGAGAGCACTATCCGGATCTCGACATGCACTACCCCCAAGCAGGAGAATGGATTTCAGCAGCATCAGATTAGCGCTAGAGGAAGGGCCTCAATTCCTATTAAACTTGTAATCAAGGAGACAAGGTTCTTTACAAGAACGATGATTTCTCAATGGCCAACCGTAAGAGAGCAACCACATATGCTCCTGATCAAGCCACCTCTCAAAGGCTTGATCCCACAAACAACACGGCGCTCTCGCAGCCATCATCGACCGAGGTTCCTCCACTGCCAGCAGCCCCGGTCACCCAGGACCAGTTTGCCATGTTGTCCAACAAGTTCAAGCCCTGTCACAACTGATGCAGAGGCTTCATGGAGTTCCTCTTCCTGTTTCACCCACTCAGCAGCTTCTTGGTGGAACAGTCATCCCGGTCCAATCGGTGGTCTCTCCGCCCAATTCACTAGAAGCCACTAGCCTTCCGCGACAGTCCGCCCATAAAGAAGTTGAACCGGCACCGCGAAGGAGAGGAGATAGGAGCCTGCCCAGATTTCGTTGGGCTCGCTCCTTATCTCCAGTATTCTTTCACCACAACTCAACGCTGCGGCCATGATCCCCCCATCCCATCTCTCCTACTGCTCGGGATGACGAGGTGCAACGATAACTACCTCCGCCGAACCTATTGGCGGCTGACGCTGTTAAAATGATTATCAACGCCAACTCCTACCAGGTATGGCCAAGTGAAGAGAAGAACCAGTTTGAAAAGATCCGGTGCGAGGGGCTTGCCTTTTCAAACGAGGACCTCAAAGGGATACAGTGCTCCTACCAGGTATGGCCAAGTGAAGAGAAGAACCAGTTTGAAAGATCCGGTGCGAGGGGCTTGCCTTTTCAAATGAGGACCTCAAAGGGATACAGTACCCCCAAGATATAGAATTTAGATCACCTCCGAGCACTGAAGACCTTCATGGGATACAGTGCCCCTAGGATATGTAACTCAAATTACCTTTAAGCAAAGAAGACCTTCAAGGGTACAGTAACCCCAGGATATGGAACTTGGATTATCTCCAAGCAATGAAAACCTTCAAGGGATACAGTACCCCGAAGACATGGAACTAGATTAAAACCCGAACATATTATTAATGAAGTATGCCTGAATCGAGCTATTTTGTTCATTGTAATAAAACTTCACTCTTCGATTCAAATATTTCTTATTAAATAATAATCTTCCTTGAGTTGTGGATGAAAGGTAGGTCTCGCCCAATCTTTGAACTACGGGTCCCTTTCTCCGAACCTTGGCAGGGCCAAGCAAAAAAATTTTCTCCATACCTCGGTACGATCGAGCAACTTTCTCGAACCTTGGCTGGGCCAAGTAAAATTTTTTCCATACCTCGGCAGGGCCGAGCAACTTTCTTCGAACCTTGGCAAAGCCAAGTAAAAAAAATTTCTATACCTCGACAGGGCCAAGCAACTTTCTCCGAACCTTGGCTGGGCCAAGTAAAAAAATTCTCCGTACCTCGTAGGGCCGAGCAACATTCTTCGTACATTGGCAAGGCCAAGTAAAAAATCTTCTCCGTACCTCGGTACAGCCTAGCAACATTCTCCGAACCTTGGTTGGGCCATGTAAAATTTTCTCCGTACCTCGGCAGGGCCAAGCAACATTCTCCATACCTTGAGAGGGCCAAGTAAAAAATTTCTTCGTACCTCAGTAGGGCCGAGCAACTTTCTCCGAACCTTGGCTGGGCCAAGTAAAAAATTTCTCCATACCTCGGCAGGGCCGAGCAATATTCTCTATACCTTGGTAGGGCCAAGTAAAAAATTTTCTTCGTACCTCGATACAGAAAAGCAACATTCTCCGAACCTTGGCTGGGCCAAGTAAAATTTTCTCTGTACCTCAACAGGGCCGAGCAACATTCTCCATACCTTAGCAGGGCCAAGTAAAAAATTTCTTCATACCTCGGCAGGGCCGAGCAACATTCTTCGTACCTTGGCTGGGCCAAGTAAAAAAATTCTCTATACCTCAGCAAGGCCGAGCAACTTTCTCCGAACCTTGGCTGGGCCAAGTAAAAAATTTCTTCGTACCTCAGACTGAGGTAACTTTCTCCAAACCTTGGCTGGACTAAGTAAAATTTTCTCCGTACATCAGCACAGCCGAGCAACTTTCTTCGAACCTTGGTAGGGCCAAGTAAAAAATTTTCTTCGTACCTCGGCATGACTAAGCAACTTTCTCCGAACCTTGGCTAGGCCAAATAAAATTTTCTTCGTACCTCGACAGAGCCGAACAACATTCTCTGTACCTTAGCTGGGCCAAGTAAAAAATGTCTCCAAACTCCGACGAGATGAGTCGGAGTTATCCAAAACTTACCACAGCTAAGCATTTATTCTTTCAAACTTTGGTACAGTCGATCGGATTATTTTATAACTTGGCGAGTCCGAGTATTCACTATGCCTCAGTCGGCCCAAGAAACCTAACTTTAGCATGTCCAAACCTATCTTGTACCTCGGCAATCCCGAGAGAATCTATTTGTCCTGATACCTAATTAGTTAAAGCAACAAACATTCAACAAAAGAATGTACAATTAAAAACGAAAACTTCATTCATTTAGAATATCATTTTATAAGATTTTACAAATGCACGACAACATCGAAAATGTAAGAAAATTTTACATATGAAAGTTTCCTAAAGTTACTTTTTGTTACTGCAGCAACAATGCTTTAACTTTAGAGAAACGCGAAGAGCGCCTTCAAACTCCGTTGGATGACAAACTTCGAAACTTGGGGCAAGGATATGGAAGGAAGCTCAAGCCAAATATACTTACGTTGTGCTTCCTGTCCTTTACCAGGAAGACACTTGATGGATCTTTAAGCATCCCTTCTGGCGGATCAGAGAAGGTCATACAAGAGAAGGTCCAGCAAGAACACTTCTTTCTTGCATTTCCAATGTGACATCTATCTCCATTCCTCTTCTTCACACTTGTATGCTAAAAATGGATTTCAGGGCCGCCTTCATCGGCGCCTCATTTTTTGCTTCGTGGAATCCAATAGAGTCGCTACTCAGCGCCCTTGGACAGTGTCAGCTCCCCCTTCTCTCTGGGGCCACCGACAGCACACCTGTACACTTATGGTAATCGGATAGAGTTTTACTAGTCTTTATGTAGCGCTCCATAAAGAGCTAGAGAACCCCAACTAATTATCATAAGTGGCAGACACACGAAAACACATCCTGTTAAAAACTTTTCATTTTCATCTCAATTATATACACAAATCACTCAATCAACACTAAGCATCAA